>JBCNJP010000008.1:45927070-45957983 GCA_039602395.1 Deinandra increscens subsp. villosa
TTGTGGATAGCACCATACGACTTATTGATATGTTTGGACGGCTAAATCTATAAAAATAACCCACTAAAAAGTCCCGGAAACTATGGATTAATTAGGGCCAAATTAGGTCAGAAACTTTGAACCCTTCTAAAGTGATTTTAAAAGATGTTTTTAGTCATAAAAACCCTAGTACAAGATCCCTTTCGAAAATAGCTAAATTTGGGGAAAACGGGACAAAAAACGGACACTTTACGGGCCCGGAAACCTCGTTTTTGTAAAGATATACAAATAGATGTAACAACTGATCTTAGACACTTTTAGGGACTTGAGATGACTTATAATAAGTTTACAAAGTGTTTTGGTAGTTTACAAAACCCTAGAACGAGTCGCAGGATCAAAACCGGCTAAAACGGACACATACCGACAAAACTAGGAACTTAGACTTTTGAACTTAAATTTTCTGATTTGATATGATGCTATGATGAAAATAAATGTGTATTTACTTAATTGATCATTGCCTTAGTCATATTTACAAATAACGTGAAATGCGGCTAGAACCGGCAAAAAGCCCGTTTTGACCTTAAACCGTCATTCGCCCTTTTAAAAGTCCTTTGAACTCACATGATATATATTTGGGAAATATAAACTATTTCTAAGCTAAATTTTATCATGGAAATAAATAGTATTTTGTTATCGCGCAATAAATATTTATTTTCAATAAATATTTCAATTAGGTCAACGATATCGTAGTATATTACCGGGTTACCATAACGCCAAGACTTGACCAACCAAATTGGAGTGACTTAGATGTCAACCCAATTTCTATTTTCTAAGTGTCTTATAACATTATATAGGACTGCTTACTTGCCTATCTACTGAATCACTTGCATTCAGGTGAGTTTTCACGGCCCCTTTCTTTTACAGTTTTAATACTTGGGGAAGAATTCATTACGAACATAAAATCATCTCCCGAAAAATAGATTACTTGTTACCTTATCGATTACATGAGCTTTTCTAGTCCAAATCATATTGTATCATGCTTGTTCATGTTATGATGAAACCCCACTATTAGTTGAATCCGATTAATTTACAAACAGAAACGATGACTCGTGGATAGATCTATTGGGTTAACGCCCCTACTCTGATTGGTAGCTCCAATCCTGGCTCCGTTTTAATAGTCAGAAGAGTACATACAGTTATATTTGGCCATGCGGTACTGTTGGACATAGTATCATGAGTGGGTAATCAGTTAGTTTCGGTATTCAAGGTTCATGGTAATTTATAAAACAGTATCTAAACAAATTGTCAAACGATAGAATGATTCAATTAAACTTGTTTATCAAACTTTACATGCATGCTATCTAAACTTGTGAACTCACCAACTTTATGTTGACTCGTTTTAGTATATGAATTCTCAGGTGATTGAACTCTGTTGCATTCTAGACATCATATCATTTAGGACATGCATTTTCTATTTCTGGAGTCATGGTCAAACCGAGCTGCACTTTTGGAGATTTCATTGCATAACACCTAACGGTGTCATGTTCTCAAATCTTTTTGAAATGTAATTGTTTTATTAACAATTAAGACAAACATGTTTTCACTACTATTTCCGCTGCAACTTTGAATGAAACTCCACATTTTGAATTAACTTAACTTTATAAACGACTCTAGTTGTTTAATCATCCAAAGGTCGTTCTATGTAATCTTGACTGTGATCCATCTCGCTCGCACCCGACACAATAAATTACGGGGTGTGACAAGATATGTCAGAATTCGTGTAAGTCGAGTATCTGAATTTTGAAGGCATAACAATAAATAAGTGCAGACGTCATAGAATTATATAGTTATGATGCGTTCAAAAACCCAGTTACTTTTCACACACTCCTTCCTAGTGTCCATACTTTTCCTTTCTACTAAAACCGGTTTCTAAATCCTTTTTCAAAGAGTTCTCTCAGGTCATTGACCAAGTATCTTACCGTCAAATGACTTACTCCACATTCGGCCACACGATAGATAGTACTTAGGATATATTCATAAAGTCAATATTAAATTGCAGTAGCTAATTGCAATTCGGTACCTTCCATACTCTTATACCCTAAGTCCTACTTATTATGTTCCCAATGCAACCTCATTCTTTTGGGCATAACTATCCTGGCTGGCACCTATACCTCTTATCTTAGTTTACTTTGTCTCCCAGAGTCCTAGTTTAAGTCTAGATACCGTAATAGTACCTAGATCTCTTAAACCAAGGTTCTGATACCAACTTGTGACGCCCACTCCCAGACTTGGCTCCAGGAGAGGTCACGTGTCGGATTTATACAAGAACACATGGTATAACAGAGATACTAACACAACGGAAATATTAAAAACTTTATTCGTATTGCCAAGTTACAATAGTAAACTAAATATTACATAAACTTTAACTATCTAGGTCTATGCCAGCGGTCCAACAAGCTTCCTCTTGATAGTTTGCCCATTCATTTCTTTATCACCAAAGTCCTATCCTTACTTCCAGAAGTCTCACCTTCACCTGACATACATACTTTAAAAAGTCAGCTTACGCTGGTGAGTTCTAAGTTTCTAAAATCTCTTTCTTGATCTGCAAGACAAATCAAGTTCTCCCGGTCTTCTTGACCCCATTAGTAAACTTTTAATAAGTATAAAACATAACAGAATTATACAACACATCAGAATTTACACATAACCAGGAATATATTCAAACAGGAACATTAAACCCATAAACCTTCCTAGTTAATTAAATTCAATATTCCTTGCACTAGCAATATCTTGCTATGTCTCATTCTTTATCTGCTACCCCGGAGCAGCCTAAAGAATCTCTGGTCACTTGTGGTTGTCAAGTACACCTTAGGGTAGGATAGTATTGTCGACTGTCAAACAGATCCTTCCCATCCAGGCATCCCGATATGGCCAGTCTCACTACCTTACGTAGGCCCTTCCGTACATCGGCTAGAGAAATACTACCCTTTTTGTCTCCCTATTTCATGAGCCCCATCTGTACTATCTACTCCATGACCTTACGGATTGCTTTACTTAACCTGTTCAACTCATTCAATAACGAGTATCTTACTAGCAATCCACAACCTCCACAATACCACTACCTGCCTTTAATCAAATATCTAAGAGCCTTAGGTTTATTAGTAGACAGTGTTAATGTATTCATATATTGCAACTAATGATCATTTCCCAATTTACCACTAGAGTTTATACACTACTGATATACCGGGTAACTAATATTATTATGCTTATATATAGGAAGTACCAGCGGCGTATCCACCACATAATACATAAAGCAAATGTATCATTAGTTCTCGTATATACCTACATACTCACTATACGTCTATTAACAATTCCCTCATCACTTGGACATTTAATATCAAAGCAGAGTATAGCACATAACACATCATACTTAATTCAGATGGATAATATCACATAGTCAATCTAAATGAACAATAACTCTTAACAACACTTATAAGCATTTGGAAACACTTTTCATAACACAATATGTATGCCAGCCCAAAAACATTTAAGACATTTAAAACATTTAAAAGTGGGCTCATAGAACTCACCTTAGCTTTGCGAAGCTATTATTCTTGAGTTAAGTCCTCGTGAATCAGTTTCTTAACGACTTTAAGGTAATGTCCCTATCAAGACATCCTAAAGGTTACAAATCACATTTAAGACTTACCCCATTATCCAAAACCCAATTCTTTATTGGTTAATACCCTTAATAGTCAAAATGACCATTTTGCCCCTTTACATATTTTGTTATATATTCTTCAAGTCTTTTCTCCTTAACGTTTACCGATCGTGTTTCCTCATGACCGATCATTTTGGCGGAATTACTATGAGGAATAGTCACGGGGTTTGGAATTTGGTGACGATCGTTACCGGCCGTGTAGGCGTCATTGACGACCATGAGGCGGAATTACTATAATCGTTGCACCGAGTAGCTTAATTATTAATTATCAAATTTGAACTCATATATATTTAATATATATGTAAACATGCTCTAATACCAAAAATCAACATCCAATACTTTATGGTCATCCCAATACTTGACAATTATCCTCCAAAACCCTAATTTTGACATCATTCCCAAATTAACATCAAAAATCCTTTTATCATCAAACCAACTTAGGGCTTCTGTTATATCATCATTTTATGATATACCTCAAAAGATGGAACCTTAATTCAAGCCCGATCATTCAATTTTATCAAAACCATGTCTAGAAAACCCTAATTTTGACCCGCTTCTAAAAATCATACCAAACCTTTTATTTTTATGAAAAAAGTTTAGGGCTTTCTTAACACACATCATTTTAGGATTACCTACCAAAATTCAGGTCCTAATTCCCACCCGGTCATCCAATTTTACCCAAACAAGCTCAAGAACCCTAATTTGAGCATAGTTTTAGAAAGCATACTTAGAGATAGATTTAGCCAAAATTGAAAGAGGTTATTTTAGACCATACCTAATGATGCTTGACTGCAGAAATTCGGCCTTTAAATCATTACGGTTTGGGAGAAATCGACCCGTGAAGTTTCTGGTCCGAATTTAGGGTTTTTCGGTTTAGATTTCGAAATTGGCAGCTTGTTTGTGGTCTAATGGGAGCTATTTATACATGTTAGGACCACCCCAGACCTTAGACAAGTGTTATAGTGACTCATGAATCGAAAATGACACGTTTAGGTGTGAAAAAAAGGGCTGAAACTTGTCAAAATCGTACCATGTGCAGGTCACGGTCGATGCGGCCCGCATTGCACACTGCGTACCTCGATACGGCCCGCATCTCATGTCAGATTTAGATATTTTAAAAATTTTACATTTCCAGTCCTTGAAGTTCTATCTAATGCATATTAACCCCTCGAACTTTGACATAAATTATTATTTTAGGTACTAAAACTTTCCCAAACATATTTCTAATAATCTCTAAGATTCGGGTCACATATAACGAGAAATATAAACATGTATCTACGCGTATAAATCACGTATTAACTTATTTTCTTTCCTATTAACTATCAACTATATTTCATACATATGCATCAATATTTCAACATGGAATTAAACACGTATTTGTACGTATATCTTCAATTAAAACACATAATCATTAATGTATCATTATTAATTTTTATCCATTCATCATTTTTATCATATAAACACATATTTATTTATATAATATCATTTCCTAACACATATTTAAAATAAAGACACATAGGTAAACATAATCAGATACGTAGTTACCTAGACGTGGATTTTGGGATGTTACACCTTAGGCCTTCAACACACATTTCAAAATTAGGACAAGGAAGGGGTTTTGTGAAAAGGTCTGAAACATTTTGATCTGAGCTTACCTTTTCCAACTGAACCAACTTCCTATCATAGCAATCACGGATAAAATGTACCTTGATGTCTATATGCTTTGTTTTGGAATGTTGAACAAGGTTTTTGACAATTTGTAGAGCAGCAACATTATCACAAAAAATTGGAATGTTATACCGTAGTCTATTAGCTGATTTTGAATCCATACTACCTGCGAGCATCCAGCTGATGCTGCCACATATTCAGCTTCTGCAGTTGACTTGGACACGGTATGCTGCTTCTTACTCTGCCAGGAGATGATCTGTCTCCCAAGTACTGACATCCTCCAGTTGTAGATTTCCTGTCAAGGTCACTACCTCCATAATCTCTATCAGTAAATGCAAACAATTGAAAATCAGTATTCTTAGGATACCAAAGTCCAAGCCTAGGCCTGCCCTTCAGATACCTAAGAGTACGTTTAACAGCAGCTAAATGAGAAAGTTTAGGATTAGCCTGATAACGTGCACACACACACATGGCATGCATAATATCTGGCCTGCTGGCTGTTAAATACATGAGTGATCCGATCATTGACGATACATGAATTCACTCATGGATTCTCCATCTGCATCTGCTGTCAGTAGCGGTCTGGATTCCATGGGAGTGGAGATAGGTTTGGAGTCCTGCATTTTGAACTTTTCCAGAATCTCATTCACATATTTTGCTTGGTGAATGAGTATTCCAGTCTCATCTTGCTTCACTTGTAACGCCAGGAAAAAAATCATCTCTCCTTGATCACTCATCTCGAACTTCTTTTTCATGATATCCTCAAACTCAGTGCATAATTCTTCATTTGTAGTTCCGTAGATGATGTCATCCACATACACTTGCACCATTATGATATCATCCTTCACCTTCTTTCTGAACAATGTTTGATCAACCACTCCCCGTGTATAACCATTATCTACCAGATGCTTTGACAGGGTCTCATACCACGTGCGAGGAGCTTGATGCAAACCATACAAGGCTTTATCCAAGAGATATACATGATCTGGATGCTCTTCATCCACAAACCCTGGCGGCTGAGCTACATAGACTTCTTAATTCATCTCAGCATAGAGGAAGGCTGTCTTCACATCCATCTGATGCACCGTGAAATTGAGATACGTTGCCACAACAAGAAATATCCGAATTGCTTCCAATCTAGCTACTGGAGCATATACCTCATCATAATCAACCCCATGAACTTGTCTATGTCCCTGAATAATCAGCCTTGCCTTGTTCCTGACGATTATATCCGTATCATCTTTCTTGTTCTTGTACAGCCATCTTGTGGGTATAACCTTTTTGTCTTCTGGCCTCTTCACTAGTCGCCACACTCCCAGTTTTAAGAATTGATTCAGTTCATTGTGCATAGCCTCAATCCAACTTGGATCCTTAAGAGCTACCATCACATTTGGAGGCTCTATCTGTGAGATGAAGCATGAGTACATGCAATGGTTGATGTTACACGTGCGGCTTCTAGTTGTGACTCCTGCTGTCACTGGCCCGACCACATTGCTAAGTGGATGATCTTTGTTGATTCTTGTGGTTTGAACATCTGGTACTGAAACAGAAACAGGCAGGTTAGTATCATTAACATTGTTATTCATACCTTGGGTTTCAGGCTCCTTCTGATCATCATGGGTTCCTGATGATCCTGGAACGTCCACAATATCATCTTTAGGAGCTGTGTTTGATACACTGTCTCTGACATTTTCCACAGATGGTCTCACTTCAGGAGCTGGAGCAATGATGTCTTCTTCTTCCAGATTGGGAAACATGTTTGATTAGTCAAACCCTTTAAAGAAAGTCCTATAGTCAAAGATCTAGTCCGGTCCAATTCCTGCATCTGTTGGATTATCTTCCAACCAGTCAACATCAAATGCCTCGATTATCAATTTGGTGGTTCTGTTGTAGACCCGATAAGCACTATTTGCAGAATATCCCACAAAATAACATTCATCAGCCTTTGCTTCGAACTTCCCCACATCAGATTGAATTAACACTGTGCAAGGACACCCAAAAGTCTTGAAGTACCCAACCCTTGGCTTTTCTCCATAGATAATCTGATAGGGCATCATCTCATGTATCTTGTTCAAAAGTACCCGATTCTGCACATAACAAGCAGTGTTGACTGCTTCGGCCCAGAAGAAAATTGGTAATCTTGCATCACACAACATAGTTCTGGCAGCTTCAATGAGAGTTCTGTTTCTTCTTTCAGCAACACCATTTTGTTGAGGCGTGTATGGTGCACTGAATTGTCTTTCTATACCTTTTACTCCACAGAACATATTCAATTCAGCATTCTTAAATTCTGTTCCAATGTCCGTACTCATCATAACTGTAGCACCTCAGCTTGCTTTTATCAAAACCCATTCTGATCTTGTCCTGATCCTTCCAGACATTTCTTCCAGTTGTTGCCATGAACTTCTTTGCACGAAAAACCGCCATGGCCATCTTCCAGGAGACATCAAGCATCTCAACATCTTCAGGATTTATCTGATTCAGATCACCAGAGAGCATCTCAGCAAGCACCAAAGTTCCAGCCATAAGGGCATGGTAGCTGTTCATGAATCCCATTCCTAGTGCAAAGTTGGGATCATTGGTGGCATTTGCCTCTTCAGAATTGACCATTCCACTCGAACTGGAACTAGCTTGTGATCTTGCCACAAAAGAAGTTGAATTTGGGTTGCCACTTGAATCACTTCCAGATGAGTTCCCAGCTTGTTTTGATCCCACAACTTCAGATAACAGAGCCTGACTTAATTTTCCAGCCATACTTAGAGAACTCAGATGATTCAGCTCCCGTTGCTTATCATCAATCAGCTTCGATTTCAGTTTGTTGATAAGCTCATCAACAGTCAATTCATCCAGCTTGTTGTTATCCTTGATGATTGAGATATTTGTATTCCAATTCTTGGGTAAGCTGTTCAAGAGCTTCAAATTCTTATCTTCCTGTTCAGGTTGAACATCATAACTTGACATCTCAGTGATTAGGGACACGAATCTCTGAACTTGTGCCTCAAAAGATTCTCCCTCAACGTGATTGAATAAGTTGAACTTCTGCTTCAGCATCTGTTTTCGGCTAGCCTTGATATCTGGATTACCTTCATAAGCTACCACTAGAGCATCCCATAGCTTCTTTGCAGTTTTGTACTTCTTAAATCCCTGAGCAATCTCTGGTATCAAAGCCATAGTCATAATTGCATAAGCCCTCTCATCCTTGTTACATCTCTCCCAATCGTCATCTGAGTATTCTGCTTTAGTCTTTACAACTCCAACCTTTGTTGCTTCAGTGTGTGTTGGTATGAACGGTCCATTCACAACAGATCTCCACAGTCTCAAATCAACACTCTTCAAATGGTTCTGAAATCTATATTTCCACTCAAGAAAATTATCCGCGGATGTGAGTCTAGGAGGACGAGTAGTTGATCCAATCTCAAAATCCAATTTCTGATACATGCTCGGTTCGAAATCCATCACGAAAGCTTAAAAAAAAACTTAAACTAAAAGTCCAAAAAGTCCAAAAAATGAGTTTCCGATCGTAAACCCCTGTTTACGATTGAAGTTTCAGCGGATCGTAAACTCCGAGTCTTAAACTCTCGATTCCGATTAAGGCCAGTCGTAAACTTGATTCCGATACAACCCAGTCATAAACACGTTTCCGGCAGGTTAAAATCGTAAACGTTGATTCCGGTTAAAAAAAATCGTAAACTCCAAAAAATCGCGTCTTGAAGTCGTAATCTCGATTTTGCAGGTCGTAAACACTCAAAAATTGCTTCTTGATATCGTAATCTCGAATTCGATGAAGATGACCAAGAACATTCACTCGAAAACACTTTAAAAACCCAGAAACTGATCGTAAACCCTCAAGAACAGCAGCAGCACAGATCGTAAACGTGAAGAATAGCTTCAAACCTTCAAAACTCGAACCTTTTTCCAGAAAATACTTGAATCCAATATCGTGAGAACCTCGAATCAGTGATTCTTAGCTCTGATACCAATTGTTGGTCCGAGATCAACAACCGTTCACGATATTTTGATCTCAAACAAGTGCGGAAACCTTGTGTGAGATTGATTCAAGAGAAAGTAGATGAAATAGATTTGATGTAGAATAAACAAAAGATCAAATCTTGAATGAAGAACACACTCTCTTGGATTGATGATTACGATGGAAATTACAAGAGATGAGCACCAAATCGTAAACCAAAAAAACGTTTCTAATCATAAACATAAGGGGTTTATATACTACCCTTAACAAAAGCCCTAAGCCCAATAGTAAACACATAGATGACCGGCCCACTAAGCTCTAAATCGTAAACTCCAAGCCCAATAACAAGTAAGCCCATATCTAATGTTCATGCCTCAAATGTATAGCCCAACAAGGTCGTTATGAGTCCCAACAAGGTCGTTAAGACCTTCTTCAACCCAACAAAATTGTTAAGAAGATCTTCAACATAACAAGATCGTTAAAAGGATCTTCAACAGCTTCAAGAAAAACCAGAAAAACTGTGATGAACATCCATCTTTGATGCTCGAATTAATCCAGAAAAACACATGGAAATCTCATATTGATGATGGATTCGTGTAGTCTTACCATCCACGATGATGTTCTAGCCACAAACAACCTGTAAACAACTGCAAAAATCATCGAATCAGACCCGAAACTTACCCAATTTCTAGAAAAAATATGAAGAACACCAAGAATACCGTAAGTGTGTTTTTTTCTAGAATTTTCAAATCTGCTGCGAATTAGACGAAATGAATGGTTCCAATGGATCCGGAACGCGCTTTTTTTATTATCAAGAATCAAGTTTCATTTCATCCAAAAACATGCATCCTAACACCGAAATCTCTGAATCAAGCCTGAAATCTTCAAAAAAATACCCAAAAACGTGAAATAACTCACCGTTACGAATTTTCTGCTCAGATCTCCATTTTTTCAACTGATTTGAACACATGGAGCATGAAAAAACATCTAAATGAACCCAATAACATGAGTCTATCATCAGATTCATCCAGAAGTCAACAAAAAGCTCCAAAAATGAAGAAAAGGTACAAAAAAGTCTCATAATCGGAATTGCCAATCTTGAGCTACAATGTTAAACAAAGTTCAGTTCTAAGTGATCAGATTGGTCGTCAGACACAATCGATCGGTACCCATTCACATACAATTTATAGGATCGATTGGAACTCCAAACGGATCGTGTTCAACAACAAGCTCGAAAGAAGGTGAGACGGGATGATCAAAAATATAGGAAATCTAACAAGAAACATGATAATCAAGTCGAATGATTTCATTGAAACGAATGATTACAACAAAATCATGACAAACATCTCACATAAGAAATCCATGATCTTGGGTTGAGCTCAAACCCAAGATGAGACTCTCTTTCTCTAGAATGTGTATGCTCATCTAACTCTCTAAAGAATCATCTTCTTACAAATAAGGGCTAACACTCCTATTTATAGTGAGAGCCCTTGTGCTCACTAACCCACTAACTAGTGAGCACAAATAATAAGCAAATTATAAATAAAAACAAATAACATAATTATTAATTAAATCAAAGTTGATTTCATAATATGAAGCTTGACTCACTCGAACCGATCTTCTGTTGACTTTTATGTTGACCGTTGACCCGAATGGTTGACTTTTCAAGCAAAATGCTTTGGTTCAAACTTGCAAGCCTCGATCATCACAACCTAGTCTCTGAATCAAATCACAATGGATTCTTCAACCGAATGCTTCGTAAACATGGTGTAAACTAAGTGGAGTAAAATCTGTGGTAGATCATGTTTTGTGTTAACAAAATTGAAAGGTACAAATTGCATGTTATTGCATTCAGGGAGCTATCTTATGTTTTGTAAGTAGTAGGCGGAGATGCCTACTTGGTTAAACCAAGTTAGGAGGATGGATGGCTGCAAAGTAATAGTAGTCTATGACATGGGAAATATATAAACCTGACATATTGTCACACCCTATAAAATTGTGTTGGGAGTGAAACGAGATGCCTCGGAGTCAAGGTTACAGAACAACCTCTGGTGCTTAAACAACTAGAGCTGTTTGGATGTTTATTGATTTGATTGGAGAAAAATGGAGTTTTCATATCATTACGCAGCAGAATAAAAGTTTTAAGCGTTACAGATGTCAAATCATTTATAGAAAATTAGTTCAAAAGATTTTGATACATGACTCCGTTAGGTGTTATGCAAAGAAATCTCCTAAAGGTCTGGTTAACCATGACTCCAAATTTTGCAAGTTCCTAAGTAAATTCAGGTCCAGGAAAATGCAGGAAAGATCAAGTACGTGAGAATTCATATACTAAAACGAGTCAACATAAAGTTGGTGAGTTCACAAGTTTAGTTTGCATGCAGTAAAAGGTTTGATAATCAAGATTTGAATCAGGTTATGTTATAGTTTATAGTTGAGTAGACCGAACCTTGAATTCCGAAACTATCTGATTACCCACTCATGGTATCTTTGTCCATTAATACCGCATGGCCATATATAAATGTATGTACTCCTTTGACTTATAAAACAAAGTCATGATTGGAGCGACCAATCAGAGCAGGGACGTTAACCCAGTAGATCTATTCAAGAGTCATCATTTCTCGTGATAATTAACCGGATTCAATTAATAGTGGGATTTCATCATAACATGAATGAACATGAAACAACAGGATATGGACATGAAAAGCTCATGTAATAAATAAGGTAACAGTAAGTCTGATTGTCTAGCATAGTGATGGTTATATGAATTCTCCCCCAAGTATTTAACACAGTTTAAAGGAAAAGGGGCCATGAAGACTCACATGAGTAGTGTGATTCCAGGTGATACAGTCAAGTACAATATTGCGTCGGTTTTGCTGGTTTGGTCCCGATAGCTCACTTTATGACACTTTTAGTTTCTAAAATTCACCATATTCACTTGTAAACACATTTTAAGTCTCAAAACACTTAAATTAACCTACTTTTTCCATAATAACATATCTTACTTAATATCAAGTTTTCGGGCCCGTAGAGTGTCGGTTTTTATCCCGATTTTTCCCAAATTCAAGTCTTTCAATAAGGAATATTTTTGTAGGTCTTAGATATCATTTTTCATGTCAAAACCTACTGTTCTCCATCATAAATTTTCTGATCAAAATGGCAGGTAAGTTTGGGGCTAAAATTATGGGTTAAAATGTGTACTTTTCATGTTAAAATGTCCCTATGGTGAGTTTAAGCATATGTAATCCTACTAAACTTCAAAATGGTATATTTTGACTATTTTAGTGAGATTAAACCAAGCCATAGGTTCTCAAGGGTTCAACAAACACCATATGTCAATATTACTACCAAAATACATAAGTAAAACATATGCTTTTAGGCATCTAGACATGTGTACATGAATATTCACCATGTACCAAAGTGTTGTACATGATTTTGTTAACAAATCACTAGCAAGTTCATTGATGAGTAAACTACACACAATATCTTGAACAAAATCAAACAAACTAAGCATTTATGAAATAAAACTTGAGTTTAGGTACCAACATGAGTGAAGACTTGTTAGAGGAGTGTTATAGACATGAAAAGGGTCTAAGAATATGTGCTAGGTCATAGTTGGTAACAAGAAAATAGGAAATGGGCTCACTAACTTGGTGGAAAAACGAAAATGGTGACGATGGAGGTGATTCCAAGCTTCCTTCTTGTTCCTAGCACCTTATAGCTTCAAGTAATGGTGAAATTTGATGAAGCCTTTGGAGTGAGAGTGCAGAGAGAGATGGGCCCGATCGGTTGGGAGAAAGAGAGAGTGGGAGCAAGTTTTATCCTTAGGTTTTGTGTGAAATGAGCTAGAGTCATAATGAGGTTTATGTATGTAGGTTAAATGAGGATTTAGGGGTGTTTGGATTTGGTTAGGGAGAAGGGGACAAGTAGAGTGAACCGAGAGAGAGGGATATGGGTTATTGGGTGATAAAGTGTTGGTAACACTTAACCTTTATAAGTGTTTGTGTGTGTTGGTGTTATGTCCGAAAGAAAGAAAAGAGCTCAGGTTTGGTCCTATGGGCTGATCGGTTAAATGAGGTGCACCAAGGGAGAGTCAAGCTACTTGATCCATCACTTGTGTCTTGTGTTTGTGGCTATGTGAAGCGATCTAATAAGAGAAAAAATGGAGGGAAACCTTTGTCAAATGGTTAAAAGAAAAGTGTACTTGGAGAGACAAGTTGACATTTACTTGATGGATTGAGGTGCTAGAATCCTAGGTTGTGTAAGTGTGATGGGAATGTTATCTCCTTGGGTCAACATGTACAAACAAAAGGAAAGAAAAGGTGGTGGTGGTGTGTTAGGGAAAACCGGCCAAGGGATGGCCAAGTTGACGGGATCGAGTCCGCGTGGTAATCGGGTCACGAGGAAAAGTAAAAGAAAAGGGAAAGAGGGAGGTTTCGAACTCGGGTCTATCGAATCACAAGGGAATACAGGAAAAGGATGGGGTTGGATGGGATTCGATCCCGGGTTGCATGGCTCGAATAATGAAACAAGGCGGCGGGTTGGTGGATGTGTATGGGGGCTCACCGAGTCATGCACACGGGTCGGGTTTACCGGGTGGGTTCACTTGAATGTTTACGGATATAATTTACGTGAACGGATACGAGGTTAACGATATAAAAGGTTACAAGTATTGAATTATCCAAATGATAACATTGTTAGTGTCTAAAGTGTTATACAAGTTTATTTAGTTTACAAAAGTGATATTCATAGAAATTATAATTCGTCACGTTGAATAATAATTTATTATCAAAACGTTTTAACGATAAACGTATAAAAGACTCGTTTGGCTAAGAAATATTGAAAAACATTTGAGATCCCAAGATGATGGGATAATGAGCGTTATGTTTACTACAAAGGTGGTAGCAAATATATATAGTTTTCCTTAAACATTTCTTATCATTAAGATTCCACAGATTATGCATGTGATATCATTGATATTAAAGGTAAATCGTCAAACAATTATGTAAGGCTACGTCAAGACTACAATTAAGTTTGCACATTTCAATATCTACACTATTAAAATTTAGGGTGATGCACAAATAATCATTTATAAACATATATATATATATATATATATATATATATATATATATATATATATATATATATATAGGGGAAGGATCCTGCGAAAACCCTTTATATTGCGAAGACGCGAAAACCAATATTAAAACCTACATAACTTCTTCATACGTTAAAGTTTTTTTCATAAAATTGGCGCCAAATGTCTTAGAATTACATTATCTTCAATTCTGGAAACAAATATTAAAAAAATCAACGGTTTTTTCCCGTGTGATACACATGTGTATCACGTGTGATACACATGTGTATCATCATCATTACTACTGCACAAAAGCGAATTATCATGTGTAAAAACACTCCTTATGTTAAAAACATATTAAAAACACTAAAACATTTATGGTACTAATGATAATGAAACATAGTGCACATGTGCAACATATAATTAAAAAAAGTTATAAAGTGTTATATTATTTGCATTAGATATAAAGATAACATAACTATAAGACTTATGGTGCATTTTCCTTTTAAAACTAGTAATGTATACCACATATATGAGGTTTTTTTTGGTGAGGTACACATGTGTATCATTCAAAAAAACACAAAAAAATGACAGAAATATAACACATATGGTGCGTCTTAGAGAAAACAAATATTAACTCATACTAAAGTATGAGTTTTTTTCGGTACACATGTGTATCATAGAAAAAATAAAAAAATAAAAAAACGTTAACTTTTTTATTTTTTGTTTTTATAGAATTAAAGATAACATAATTATAAGACTTTTGGTGAAATTTTTTAAAAAATATATTAACGTATGAAAAAGTTATGTTGGTTTTAAGATGGTTTTTGCGTTTTCACAAAATATATGCGTTTTCGCATGATCCTTTCCCTATATATATATATATACATATATATAGGGTAGGGTTATAATACAAAGTACTTTTGGCGTAAGAAGTGTGAGAAGTGGATGATGTGTTAGATATTAATGCATGTTATTGTCTTTTTATTATATTTTTTGTAAATATATGACACTCTGCATGGTTTTTTTTCATTTTAAAAGGTCATATAATATATGCGTTTTCGCATGATCCTTTCCCTATATATATATATATATATATATATATATATATATATATATATAGGGTAGGGTTATAATACAAAGTACTTTTGGCGTGAGAAGTGGATGATGTGTTAGATATTAATGCATGGTATTGTCTTTTTATTATACTTTTTGTAAATATATGACACTCTACATGGTTTTTTTCATTTTAAAAGGTCATATATTTATCAAAATTAGAATTATAGGATAGCACAATGTACTAATATCCTAACAAATTTTCTTTTTAAAAATTCTTAATAAATGGTGGTTTGTGGTGTTTGAAATCCAATGAATGAAGTTTTCTATTTTAGGATTGTCATATGTTTGCAAAAAACACAACTAAAAGATAACACCATGCATTAACATCTAAACACCATGCACTTCTCGCACTTATCACCTAAAAACTACTTTGTATTTTAACTCAACTCTCTCTCTCTCTCTCTCTCTATATATATATATATATATATATATATATATATATATTATTGTTTGACTTACGGGAAACATATGGGGTGTCACATTCTCCCCTAGTTGAGAGAATTTCGTCCCGAAATTCAGATTACGTCATTTGCAGGAGCTTTGACATGGAAAAGATGGGGATACTTAGATCGGAATTGGTCTTCACGTTCCCAAGTAAACTCGGGACCTCGGCGTAAATTTCAACGAACTTTAACGAAGGGCATCTGGCTTCTTTTTAGCTTCTTGACTTCACAATCGACAATCTCGATAGGTTCTTCCACAAAATGTAGATTTTCATCGAGCTGTATCTCATCAAGAGGAATAACTAAAGATTCATCGGCAAAACACTTCTCCAGATTACTCACGTGAAAAGTATCATGAACACTGCTAAGATCAGGTGGCAGCTATTGTCTGTAGGCGACGGGTCCAATTTTTTCGATGATTTCAAACGGACCAATGTATCAGGGTTCAACTTACCACGCTTGCCGAATCGGATTACACCTTTCCACGGTGATACCTTAGGCATGACCTTGTCACCTTTTTCAAAAGATAAGGGTTTTCGTCGCACATCGGCGTAGCTCTTTTGACGATCACGGGCGGCTTTCAGACGGTTCTGGATTTGAGAAATCCTTTCAGTTGTCTCAATAACTATTTCAGGGCTAGTTAGTTGGTTGTCACCAACTTCAAACCAACAGATAGGTGAACGACACTTTCTACCATAAAGTGCGTCGAACGGGGCAGCTTGGATGCTGCTATGGTAATTCTTGTTATATAAAAATTCACAAAGGGAAAATGTGTCACGACCCAGAATTTTCAGGTTATTTTTTTAAATTTTTTTATAACCATCTATTTATTTCATGATCATTGGATCTCCGTCTAAACTACCGCGTTGGACCCGTATTGAAAACCAACATGAGTTATGACTCCTTAATTAGTGATAGACCTACTATTTCTACTCGTGAACGCTAGCCTAGTCGACTTCCGTAGGAAAACACTCGGTTCGTAAAACGTTTACGACCAAATTAATATACACGCGGTCTTTTACTACCTAGTGTATAAATAAATAAATTATAAATAAATATCTTCTCATATTAATACATAACATATTATATAAAATAACCCATTTAATTATTTGAACTAAAATAAATATGTGAAGACAAATACTAATTTAAAGTAGTGCAATTAAATCACGATATAAAGTTGGAGTAAGAAATCCCCCCCCCCCTCCAATCCCAATGTACACCTGCAAAACACATTTCCCATATCCATTTTCTTTATTTTTATTTTTATTTATTACTTCTTTCTTCAAGATTCATGCACCTGAGAAATCATCAATATATAGAACACCCAATCCTTGAATATGCCTATCCACCCCAAATCTATCCTAAATATTTCACAAATCTCCTCAAGATCTTAGACAGATTTTTCACTTATCTCTCTACACCCTTCCACTCTATTTAAAGCTCACATTCTCCTTCACTCAAGACCCACCAAAACAATCTGCTTATTATCAAAAAATCTAGTGAAAGTAATGGACGCTTGTTGATGACCAAGTAGAAGGAACCTAAAGATCAAGATCCACCATCTTCACCACCATTTTCGACCTTGCATCCACTCAAATCAGGGGTACAACCACTTATTCTCAGAATTTCATGTAGTGACAATATCACTCATATTAGTGCTTTATTTTTATTGTCTAACACACACCTTAATGGAAAGAAGAAGAAAAAAGAACACACCCTAACTCGCGGATGATAAAACTGTGATAGTTACAAGAGGGGCAAAATTAACAGGAATCTATTGTCACTAGATTCTTAGCCACTTTTCAGTTTATTATTTACTCATTTTTTTTTATCACAACTCATGCAAAAATGTCAAACTATCTTTCCACTTTTCTTTGTTTGCGTTAGCTAAATTGAGTGACATAATTACCAAGTTTTGATAATGTGCCTTGTCTGCAACCTTCCGCTCATATGCAGAATGCTTTCATTTCAACTTTATTATTATCATTACTATTTTATTTAAATAATTAAGTTATAACTAATTATATAAAAATTAAACAAAACCTCATGTATATATATATAACGTAACTAAACAAGATTTCCCTTTTTAAATGCATACATGTAGTTTAAATGCACATATATTTATATATGTACGTAACTAATTAAACAGAATCTTATTTTAGTATATTTGTAAGTTATAACTAATTTTAAAATAATTAGTTAATCATGTTTTTAAACCATCACTTAATTAATCCAGCCGCACGCACGGGTAGGACGCATCTCGTATAAGCATAGTTATATTTAATAGTGTTATGTTATGTAAACTAGGAGGTGTTTTAGAGGGTGACTACATCTAGCCACTTCACTTCAAGACCTCGGTGAGTTTCATAACTCTAAATTCCCCTTTTTACTTAAACTTTTGGGGTAAAATACATGCTTACGAGTCAAACTATTTTTAAGGTGTATATTAACGTGTACTTTGTGCAATCATTAACTCTTTGAGCCACATACATATGTGGGTAGTACTACTTGACATTGGGACAATGGAAAATCCCACCTCTGCATGGTGCTTTCCCCTAAGGTGAACTGGGGAATATTCGACCCTCGGCCAATTTTGGATACTCAGTTAACATTGGTTAACTCGTCGCATACACCACGTTTTGCATCATGTATGTATGCCGAGTAAGTGTAATGTAAACGGGGTTTGCATTTAGACATTTGCTCACCTTGAGGCTGCGACCTTGAGACAGATTGATTGGTGGATACAAATGTGACATGCTCATATATACACCTACTACTTTTATTGTCGGCTATTATTGTGTCAAGTTATGGACTCACTAGATTTATAGCTAACGTATTATTTTGAGCATGTGTTTCAGGATGTTGATTGCTAAGGACTTTAGGTACAGGATTCAATTGTGCTGATTGGGATCCAAAAGCTACAAGATTCGATTGAAAAAAGGACTAAGCCACTGTTTTCAACCGAACAACTTTTAAACCTTGAGTTTCTTGCTACTAACTTGATCGAAACCTGCAATATCCTGAAAATTTCTTCTTTTCGAACTAAAGAACTGAAAAAACACAAGATAACACAAACCGTTAGTCACAAAAAGTCTTGAATCGATATCGCGAGAGCCTTGAAACGAAGTTTCTTGACTCTGATACCAATTGTAAGGATCAATCTAGTCCCTCACGCGATATCAAATCCTATAATCACCGTGCGAAATCCGGTGATTAGAGGTGATTCAAGAAATATAAACAATAAACTAAAGAACGATTGTGAAAAGTAAATAAAGAACACAAACCGATTGCGTAGAATGAAAACTTGATTAACAAACCGGTTGCAAAATACTTGAAATCCGAACTTCTAAGGAGAATTTTGGAGTACACCTTTAGCCACCTTAGCAACACAACCAACAACCTTTACAATACTAGCTAGGGTCCTATTTATAGGAGAATATCAACTTGATAAACAAGTTAACCTCCTCACCCTAATCACCAAAATTTCGGCCCTATGCAACTCCAAACATGTCGGCCCCTTTAACCCCTCTAACCCCACAAGTGTTAGCCTAATTACAAGTATTAAGTAACCCAAAAATATTAGAATCAACCCAAATACATAACAAACTAATCTAATACAAAAGCCTTCAAAATCTGGGTCCCTACAAGTTCCACAAATTCGAGGCATGGTTCGATCCGCCAGGCTTGCTACTTTCCAAGATGATGTTGACATTTTCGGAGCTTTAACTGATGAAGCCATACGGAGCGGAGCCTTAAAAGAACCTTTCTTGAATAAATCAAAGAGAAAACTCGATGACTACAAATCCGACACGAAGCCGAATGATGAATCAAATGTGCGTGGCTACAAGGGTAAACACCCACAGTGTACGATGTGTAACAGGAACCACGAAGGGCACTGTGAAAAGAGAGGACACTCGTCAAAGGAATGCTTCAAGTGCGGTAAACATGGGCACCAGTCAAAGGAATGTACCGCCTCTATAAAATGTTTTGAGTGTGGCGAAACCGGACACCTCATGCTTGATTGCCCAAAACTAAAGGGAGACAAAGCCGACACCACCACTAGAGCAAAGGGAAGGGCATTTGTTATGAATGCCGATGAGGCTAGGATGTACCCTACGTAGATCAATAAACAAATTTCGAGGACAAAATTTAAATAAGTAGGGGAGAATGTCACAACCATGAATTTTCAGGTTAATTTTTTTTATAACCATCTACTTATTTCATGATCATTGGATCTCCGTCTAAACTACCGTCTTAGACTCGTATTAAAAACCAACATGAGTTATGACTCCTTAATTAGGGATAGACTTACTATTTCTACTCGTGAACGCTAGCCTAGTCGAGTTACGTAGGAAAACACTCGGTTCGTAAAAAGTATACGACCGAGTTAATATACACGCGGACTTTTACTACCTAGTGTATAAATAAATATACTATAAATAAATATCTTCTCAAATTAATACATAATATATTATATGAAAATATCCCATTTTATTATTTGAACTAAATTAAAATCTGTGAATACAAATACTAATTTAAAGTAGTGCAATTAAATCACAATATAAAGTTTGAGTAAGAAATTCATGGTATGAAAATATCCCAACCACCCCCCCCCCCCACCCCCCACCCACCCCCCCCACCCTCCCAACGTACACCTGAAAACACATTTCCCATATCCATTTTCTCTTTTTTCATTTTTATTTATTACTTCCCTCTTCAAAATTCATACACCTGGAAAATCATCAAAATATAGAACACCCAATACTTGATTATGCATATCTACCCCAAATCTATCCAAAATATTTCACAAATCTCCTCAAGATCTTAGACAGATTTTTCACTTCTCTCTCTACACCCTTCCACTCTATTTAAACCACACATTCTCCTTCACTCAAGACCCACCAAAACAATCTGCTCACTATCAAAAAATCTAGTGAAAGTAATGGAAGCTTGTTGATGACCAAGTAGGAAGAACCTAAGGATCAAGATCCACCATCTTCACCACCATTTTCTACCTTGCATCCACTCAAATCACGGATACAACCACTTATTCTCAGAATTTTATGTAGTGACAGTATCACTCATATTAGTGCTTTATTTTTATTGTCTAGCACACACCTTAATGGAAAGAAGAAGAAAAAAAAACACCCTAACTCTCAGATGATAAAACTGTGATAGTTACAAGAGGGGCAAAATTAACAGGAATCTATTGTCACTAGATTCTTAGCCACTTTTCAATTTATTATTTACTCATTTTTTTATCACAACTCATGCAAAAATGTCAAACTATCTTTCCACTTTTCTTTCTTTGCGTTAGCTAAATTGAGTGACATAATTACCAAGTTTTGATAATGTGCCTTGTCTGCAACCTTCTGCTCATATGCAGAATGCTTTCATTTCAACTTTATTATTATCATTACTATTTTATTTAAATAATTTAGTTATAACTAATTATATAAAAATTAAACAAAACCTCATGTATATATATATAACGTAACTAAACAAGATTTCCCTTTTTAAATGCATACATGTAGTTTAAATGCATATATATTTATATATGTACGTAACTAATTAAACAGAATCTTATTTTAGTATATTTGTAAGTTATAACTAATTTTAAAATATTTAGTTAATCATGTTTTTAAACCATCACTTAATTAATCCAGTCGCACGCACGGGTAGGACGCATCTCGTATAAGCATAGTTATATTTAATAATGTTATGTTATGTAAACTAGGAGGTGTTTTAGAGGGTGACTACATCTAGCCACTTCACTTCAAGACCTCGGTGAGTTTCATAACTCTAAATTCCCCTTTTTACTTAAACTTTTGGGGCAAAATACATGCTTACGAGTCAAACTATTTTTATGGTGTATATTAACGTGTACTTTGTGCAATCATTAACTCTTTGAGCCACATACATATGTGGGTAGTACTACTTGACATTGGGACAATGGAAAATCCCACCTCTGCATGGTGCTTTCCCCTAAGGTGAACTGGGGAATATTCGACCCTCGGCCAATTTTGGATACTCAGTTAACATTGGTTAACTCGTCGTATACACCACGTTTTGCATCATGTATGTATGCCGAGTAAGTGTAATGTAAACGGGATTTACATTTAGACATTTGCTCACCTTGAGGCTGCGACCTTGAGACAGATTGATTGGTGGATACAAATGTGACATGCTCATATATACACCTACTACTTTTATTGTCGGCTATTATTGTGTCAAGTTATGGACTCACTAGATTTATAGCTAACGTATTATTTTGAGCATGTGTTTCAGGATGTTGATTGCTAAGGACTTTAGGTACAGGATTCGATTGTGCTGATTGGGATCCAAAAGCTACAAGATTCGATTGAAAAAAGGACTAAGCCACTGTTTTCAACCGAATAACTTTTAAACCCTGAGTTTCTTGCTACTAACTTGATCGAAACCTGCAATATCCTGAAAATTTCTTCTTTTCGAACTAAAGAACTGAAAAAACTCAAGAAAACACAAACCGTTAGTCACAAAAAGTCTTGAATCGATATCGCGAGAGCCTCGAAACGAAGTTTCTTGACTCTGATACCAATTGTAAGGATCAATCTAGTCCCTCACGCGATATCAAATCCTATAATCACCGTGCGAAATCCGGTGATTAGAGGTGATTCAAGAAATATAAACAATAAACTAAAGAACGATTGTGAAAAGTAAATAAAGAACACAAACCGATTGCGTAGAATGAAAACTTGATTAAAAAACCGGTTGCAAAATACTTGAAATCCGAACTTCTAAGGAGAATTTGGAGTACACCTTTAGCCACCTTAGCAACACAACCAACAACCTTTACAATACTAGCTAGGGTCCTATTTATAGGAGAATATCAACTTGATAAACAAGTTAACCTCCTCACCCTAATCACCAAAATTTCGGCCCTATGCAACTCCAAACATGTCGGCCCCTTTAACCCCTCTAACCCCACAAGTGTTAGCCTAATTATAAGTATTAAGTAACCCAAAAATATTAGAATCAACCCAAATACATAACAAACTAATCTAATACAAAAGCCTTCAAAATCTGGGTCCCTACAAGTTCCACAAATTCGAGGCATGGTTCGATCCGCCAGGCTTGCTACTTTCCAAGATGATGTTGACATTTTCGGAGCTTTAACTGATGAAGCCATACGGAGCGGAGCCTTAAAAGAACCTTTCTTGAATAAATCAAAGAGAAAACTCGATGACTACAAATCCGACACGAAGCCGAATGATGAATCAAATGTGCGTGGCTACAAGGGTAAATACCCACATTGTACGATGTGTAACAGGAACCACGAAGGGCACTGTGAAAAGAGAGGACACTCGTCAAAGGAATGCTTCAAGTGCGGTAAACATGGGCACCAGTCAAAGGAATGTACCGCCTCTACAAAATGCTTTGAGTGTGGCGAAACCGGACACCTCAGGTTTGATTGCCCAAAACTAAAGGGAGACAAAGCCGACACCGCCACTAGAGCAAAGGGAAGGGCATTTGTTATGAATGCCGATGAGGCTAGGATGTACCCTACGTAGATCAATAAACAAATTTCGAGGACAAAATTTAAATAAGTAGGGGAGAATGTCACAACCATGAATTTTCAGGTTAATTTTTTTTATAACCATCTATTTATTTCATGATCATTGGATCTCCGTCTAAACTACCATCTTGGACCCGTATTAAAAACCAACATGAGTTATGACTCCTTAATTAGGGATAGACCTACTATTTCTACTCGTGAACGCTAGCCTAGTCGACTTACGTAGGAAAACACTCGGTTCGTAAAAAGTATACGACCGAGTTAATATACACGCGGACTTTTACTACCTAGTGTATAAATAAATATACTATAAATAAATATCTTCTCAAATTAATACATAATATATTATATGAAAATAACCCATTTTATTATTTGAACTAAATTAAAATCTGTGAATACAAATACTAATTTAAAGTAGTGCAATTAAATCACAATATAAAGTTTGAGTAAGAAATTCATGGTATGAAAATATCCCAACCCCCCCCCCCCACCCCCCACCCTCCCAACGTACACCTGAAAACACATTTCCCATATCCATTTTCTCTTTTTTCATTTTTATTTATTACTTCCCTCTTCAAAATTCATACACCTGAAAAATCATCAAAATATAGAACACCCAATACTTGATTATGCATATCTACCCCAAATCTATCCAAAATATTTCACAAATCTCCTCAAGATCTTAGACAGATTTTCACTAGATTGTTATACACTTTTCAATTTATTATTTACTCATTTTTTTTATCACAACTCATGCTAAATGTCAAACTATATTTCCACTTTTCTTTCTTTGCATTAGCTAAATTGAGTGACATAATTACCAAGTTTTGATAATGTGCTTTGTCTGCAACCTTGTGCTCATATGCAAAATGCTTTCATTCCAACTTTATCATTATCATTACTATTTTTTTTTTAATGGCGATTTCATTAAAAACACACCCCACATAGCAAGCCGCTAAGAGGGGGGAAAACCAACAAAAATTACATAGGGATATTGAAGTTACACCAATCTTCCCAATCAGGGGATTTGCTCCTAATTCTAGAGGAAACCCAAATGAAACTCAAAGATTTTAGCTCAAGGAACAAATTCTCCACCCTATGATTGAAGATTATTATCAAGATGCAGTGATGTTCGTGTGTCTTTACAATTTCTGGATACAACTTATGAAGTGAACCATTATCATACATGCCGGTTCCAATTGGATGGTTGTGCTTGAAGCTAGGGGGAATTTTATTGGTTGTGGAGATTGTACAAGATTCGAACCGTTTCCTGCATACCTGATGATTCGGTCAAGGGGAGTTTGCTAAAGATAGAGGCGTCTGCAGCAAGCTGCCCGAAGATTGCTAGAAGATCAATGTCTGGATTCGACAGTAACGTCCAAGGGGGAATTTGTTGATGCATGAACCTTGTGTGGCCGTTACTGTTCGAATTGTCAAACAGACTGATTTGTCGAAGACATGAACTGAGGTCCGAAACCCAGCCGAACTCTAGGTTCGGAGTTGGCCGAACCTTGATGGCCGAACTCCAAGTTCGGAGGGAGTTCGGACAGAGCTCGGAGGTGCCGAGTTCGGACCTTATGAAGAAGTATAAATAGATTCATCTTTGTATTTCTTTGTAAGTTTTTGTCCAGTGTCTGTGTGATTGAGAGGGGAGGTTCTGTCCAACCTCCCCCAGAGCTTAAACGTTTGTATACTCCTTCGTTACGTAATCATTCGACATGATTCAATGACAAAACTTCCGTCTCATCCATAGAATCGATCCGTATACGGTTTTTCAGCAAGAGAGTCCTTTGTTGAAACCCAGCCTAGATTAGCCCTCCACACTAAAAGATTTGTTTTTGCTGGAACCAACTTAACCCATTTAATCGTTGGAGGCCCACCTGGATTATTATAGGAGCCCAAAGCCTTCCTCATAGAAGCTGTTGTGAATATGCCATCTGAATTAATACTCCACACCCACCTTCCATCTTTGTAAACAAGAATAGAATTAAGTCGGATGCCCCCTTTATTCAAATACTCTTCAACTTTCATAATATTACTCCAAACTCCCACAAACTTCTTTTTCGCAACAGGCCAAGAATTACCGATTTGGTTGTTATGAATTTCCCCCACCGTTTTTCTCCATAAGGCATTTGTCTCCGTAACATACCTCCACCACCATTTAATCAGGAGCGCTTTGTTGATGTGGTCCAACATGTCCAGCCCCAATCCCCCAAGGTCCTTCGGTTTGCAAATGGTCGATCTACTTATCCAATGAATTTTTCTTTTGACTCCGTTTTCGTTATCGACACCTCCCCACAAGAAGTTAAAACGGATACTTTCCAACGTCTTGATCACTTTAGCCGGAGCCTTATAGAGAGAGAAGAAATATAACGGTAAACTATCAAGCACCGATTTAATGAGCACGAGGCGGCCACCCATCGATAAAAGCTTAGCCTTCCATTTGGAAAGACGATCTTGGAAGAGATCAATCACCGGCTTCCAAGCATACACCCGATTCATATTATCTCCAACAATTAGCCCAAGGTATTTAAATGGAAGGCTACCTCCCTTACATCCATACCTATTAGCCGTACCATTAACGACGTCCAACGGGTCATTAATCCCGTAGAAACCACATTTTGATAAATTTACTTTGAGACCTGAGGCTAGAAAAAAACCACGCAAGATTCGAAGGAGGTTATTAGTATTCAGGCGTGACCATTCTCCCACAACTATCGCATCATCTGCATATGTAATAAGGAAAACATTCAGCTCCTCATTTGGAATTTTGAAGCCGTGAAATATGCCCATTTTGCTCGCTTTTTTGAACATCGCGTGGAAGGCTTCCATGACGACCAAAAAAATAAAAGGGGATAACGGATCCCCTTGACGAACCCCCCCCCCCCCCCCGGGCGCATTGGAATTCAATGGTAGGGGAGCCATTAAGCAGAATCGAAGCACGAGATGCACCAAGGCAGCCTCTAACCCATTGTCTCCAAAGAACCGAAAAATGTATCTCTCCGAGAAGATCATCAATGAAAGCCCAATTTATAGAGTCGAAGGCTTTTTCAAAGTCGATTTTGAATATCATAAAAGGAGAGGATTGCTTCTTGGCCCATGAGACAATTTCATTGATAATAAGAGGGCCGTCAATTATGTTACGATTAGCAAGGAAGCCCATCTAGGCATCCGAGATAACCGAAGGGAGCACCTGTTTAAGACGGCTCACAAGAACTTTCGTCACCACTTTCTGTATCGAGCCCATTAGCCATATAGGCCGAAAGACACTCAAATGAATAGGATCATCCACTTTTGGCACCAAGTGAATGAAAGATGAGGCGCAACCCTTCCCAAAGTTCCCATTAGAATGAAAAAAGTTGAGAACCTCATAAAAATCATCTTCGAACAGCTCCCAATATCGTTTGAAAAAAGCAAAACTAAACCCGTCTGGGCCTGGAGCTTTGTCATTCCCACAAGCCCAGACAGCCTCTTTAATCTCTCCTTTAGAGAAAGCCTGAGTCAAAAAGTCCCCCTCTTCAACAGATATTTTCTTTAACTCATCACTTCTAATTTTTGGTCTAAGTATGATGCTCTCACTGAATTTATTCTTGAAAAATTTCCATGCAGCTTTTTTCATTTCCTTAGGATCATCCAGCCATTTACCATCGAATTCAAAACCATTTATCCTTCCATTTCCCAGCTTTTGGTTAATAATTCCATGGTAGAAGGCGGAGTTTTCATCTCCTTCGAGGGACCATTTAACATGGCTCTTTTGCTTCAAATCAGCCGTACATTCCGATTGAAGCCTACCCAACGTTTTTCTAGCCTCCGCCCAATCTTTTTGTTCCTGATCACTGAGGGCACGAAGCTCAGACGCCTCATCAAAAAGATTGCAAACAACACTAGTGTCTTCAATGTCTTTAATTATGGAATCCACAGCTCCTTTACTCCACAATTTTAAAGCCTCCTTAATGTTTTTCATACGACACAATAATCTCTCATCAGGTCTATTAAAATCTTTTTTACACTCCCAAGCAACTTTGACCACTTCATCAATACCCGTTTTGTTTAACCACGAATTGTAAAACCGGAAGGGGGTGGGACCAAAGTCTTTAACCGAGCATTTAAGAATGAGTGGACTATGGTCAGACCACAGTCGTGGAAGGGCCGAAAGAGACACATATGGCCATCTGCTAAAAAAACGAAGAGGAAACAAGAAATCTATCGATTTTACTAAAGCTCTTACCATTTCCGTGAGAGTAAGTATACTTCAGCCCTCCCATATTGTACTCCACCAGATTAGCATCATAAATAAAATTATTGAAATGCGAGGCACCAGCGGGACAGAAGGTAGAGTGGAGGCGATCCTCTGGGTATCTAACTTCATTGAAGTCTCCTGCCAAGATCCAAAATTCATCCGAGTCAATGAGATCCAGAAGCTTGTCCCACAGTCTTTTTCTTGCACTAACAGACTGTGGGGCGTAGATGTTAGCAATATTCAAGGACCCGGCCATTCCAATAGATGTCCCTTTAACAATAATAAAATTCCGATCACGGATGACATTGGAGATCTTGAAAGCAGCAGGGTTCCACGAGCATCCTAAGCCACCTGAACGACCAACAGCATCAACCCACACACTTTCAGAACCCGATTTACCCCAAAATTTCTGAAAGGGGATCTTCGACCCATCCGAGAATTGGGTCTCCTGGATACAAAGGAAATTAATCCTATGTTGCTGCCTCAATTTGTTAATCCACGAGGGCTTGAAATCACCCCCAACACCCTTGATATTAACAGATAGAATATCCATTACATCACTTGTTTGCACAACCATCCACAATCATCTCTGAAACTTGCGGCTCGAAGCCCCCCAGATCGAGCCCCACACAAGCGTTAATGCGTAAAGTGTCAAGAACTTCATTGGCAAGTTCAATATCTCGCCTTTCTTGGGTCGTGAAAGAACAAGCATCATCCCGCTGACGATGACCATTGTCGAAATTGTTCTGCCCATTAGGTTTCTCAACCCACTGTTTTCTTTTTTTGACCTCCGACCTTGCGCCTCTCCTATTTGGAAGCAGGTTAAGATTTATGCTTGGATCTTGAGAAGAGGAGGATTGTGACACCTGAGGAGAAGTTCTATTAGATGGGGGATCATTAGTAGGGCTGCGCAACATTCTTCTCTTAAGGGCCAAACGAGGACCGGATATATTTTGTCCAGAGATTTCCATAGGCCCACTAAGAACATGTGAGCCCACTTGGTTACCAAGGCCCAACTCTTGGTTTGGGGAGGTCCCAACGTCACCAACATTGGAAAACTCTTCCGTTAACGCCGCCTCGAGATTTTCAGGCCTTCTTGGGACCAACGAAGGACACTTTTCAACTTCTGTTTCTGCCACCGGAACATTCGCCGGCGTTTCTTTTCCGGCGGCCTCCTCTTTGTCCCAAGAAAGTTGATGCAAAAAATCCGGCTCCCACTCGTCGTTGGATTCATAAACTTCACAAATAAATCTTTTGCCTTTCCATACCACAGTGATCTGGTCATGAATCTTACATCCAGAGCTCACCAGAATTCCGACACTGCTTTTAGATAAATCGTAATCATGAATATCAGCCTCAGAAGGTTGTATGATCTTGCCAAAATGTCGACCAATGGTATCAAAAACTTCTGGTTCCCATAATTGAGGAGGAACCCCCCTGATAAAGATCCAAGCAATTCTCTCCGGTGGAGGAGACTGACCTGTCCAAAGCTCCAACTTAGAGAACCAATCCCCCCAAATTTGCTTATATTCCAGAAATAATGTTGCCGCTTCTTGATCGGGGAACGTTAGGAGGACCTGAAAACCTCCCATGTAACGGATTTTACAGTCTAAAACATCAATAAGCTCAATAAGCTTATGCATATTACACAGGTGCCTCAAGTCAATAGCCCGCCCCCATAACGCCTTCCCTTCCCACTCGCACCACGCAGCGGTTATCATCTCTCCCAAGTCAATAACTTTCCTCTTGGTACCTCCCTGCACACCTCCAACAATATTGGCAAAGGACAACCCAGGGGTAACCTTAGACGCCATACTTTGGGGGTGTAATCCACCATTATTACCTACCAAAGTATGAGTCTTTAAGCGCGCAGGCATGGAACTGAGTTCGGTTCTTCTACCTTCCCTGTCAAACTTCTCTACATTAGCCACCATCACGAGTCGGCCGATATTGATTTTACGCAACCTCTCCTCCAGATTCCAAATATCCTTTACTTCAGAGAACTTAATGAACCCGAAGACATCACCGCTTCTGCTCTTCCGGTAAGATATATAAACATCTGTGATTTTCCCCAAATGCTTGCAGGCCTCCATCACCCATTCTCTTTTGCAACCCTCCGGCAGGTTCGAGATGTAGTAGGACACATACCCTCCTTTCTCCGGTAGTGGATTACGTCCGTTGGTTTTTCTCCGTTGAACTTCTTGCCACCCTGACCCTTGGTCTCCCATAGTGTTTGGTGATTCAATTTTATTTAAATCATTAACTTATAACTAATTATATTAAAATTTAACAAATCCTCATCTATCTATCTACCTATCTACCTATCTACCTATCTACCTATCTACCTATCTGTTTTGGTCAAAAATTCACTTAGGAATCATGTATTCCAAACTTAGATTGTGAGGTAGTGTGCTTAATGATCAAATGAGCAAATAATCCAAGCTAGGATGATGACACAAGGATTTAGCGAGGAAAACTCCAGAATCCTTCGAGTTGCCTCTAGGAATCCTGGATAAAAACCTCGGGAGCCGGCCGAATAGCCGCCTCCTAGTCACTTTTATTGATATTCCAATAAATTGGTACAAGGGGTTGGAGATTTGATCGATCAAAGCTAAGTGTTACAATGTTTGCAGTGGTAATCGAATTGTATCAAGTGTTGTGTGTGTTCCTATTGATCGAGTCCTCGTTTATATAACAAACTAACTACTAACTAACTATCCGGGATTCTCGGGATCTCTACTCCCCACTTTCTCTATGACCGTTGAAGGAGGTTCGTCCCACTCTACAACGTGCAAGTTAGTTAAGGCCGAGTCTTCAGGAGGTGGTTAAATTCTTTAACGTTCCTGAAAACAAATAAAACACATGGCAAAAATAAAGGTTAGTCGATAATAAATATTCAGGATACCTGACTGGACGGGATTCCCAAACCGTAGTGAGATTCCTGATCTTATGTATCTTTTCTGTGAGCATCCTGAAATCGACCCCTAACAATTGCCCCCGAATCTCGGCTGCCTGTGGATAAGATTTACAGCTGGCGAGATTCGCTTAAACCTAGAAGTTCACGGCGTGATCACGGTAAAAGCAGTTGCGATGGGACGTTTTTTACGGCGTCCGACTGATGGGATAGCCATCATTACTTCT
>JBCNJP010000008.1:45958483-46040921 GCA_039602395.1 Deinandra increscens subsp. villosa
ACTTACGGGTTGTCACAAAATCTGGCAATGTATTCCCTGAGAGGCTCATCTGGCTTCTGGATTATTCGGTACAGGTCACCTGTGAGCTTCTCAAAGGTCCTGCTGCAAGAAAATTGATTGTTAAACAAGTTAACTAAATGAGAGAATGATGTAATAGTGTTAGGAGGAATGCTCAGTAGCCATTTCATGGCTGGTCCTGTTAAGGTTAATCCAAAGCCTTTGCATAGACAGGCTTCTTTGATTTCTATCGGAATAGGATTGATCTCCATACGCTCCCGGTAATGCGCCACGTGTTCCTCAGGATCCGTGGTTCCGTCGTAAAGCTTCATGCTTGGAGTCTGGAAACGCTTCGGGATCTCCACTTGGGATATTGGCCAAGTAAATCTAGAGATCTTGTGGCTCTCCAAAGGAACTTCAGGAATAGGTTTCAGGATCCCTGGAACATTTGATATCATTTCCTTCAACTTCTGGAGCTCCCTAGCGATACTTGGATGAATACCTGCATCATAAGGAGCACTCTGGTTAGAAACGATAGGAATTGAATTGAACACATTACCTGGGCCAGAATTCTGGACTGGGATTCTGGGATTATATCCATAGGCCGTTGGGATGCTCGGCTCTGTAGTAGCTGCTTTTTGCATGGGGATGACGTCACCATCATGCACTTCTGAGGAGCTGGTCTTGAAGATCCCTATAGAAACAGAAGGGTTAGAGTATGGATATCTCTGGGGATCCTGGCTTGGATTCCCAACAGAAAAGGGATATCCTTGAGACGGCGAGGCTCAGGTCCCCAATAGCGGTGGAATCCAAGGACCCTTGTAGCGTGACTGTGAGGATTCTGGTGGGACAGCTCCTGAGAATCCAGCAGTACTTTCAGCATATCCAGCGGCCTGAGAAGTCATTGTAGGGGCTATAGTATAGCCTGATACTAATTTGTAATTGTAGCGAGACGGATCTGAGGATCCTGAAGCATTGAAATCAAGATGCCTGGGAAGCAGAGGACTTTGCTCCTCCATGGGCTTCTTAGATTTCTTTAGCTCTTCAATCTCCTTCATCACCGTTTGATTGGTTTTTTCTTGCTGATCCATTTGATTTTTCACCTACCTAATCAAAGCAAACAAATCATTGTTAGTAATAACAGGATCAACAGATTGAACCTGGGATCCTGTGAAGACAGGATAGTCAGTTTTTCTCGGCTGCTCGTCCACTTTCTTCTGACGGTCAATAGTCTTCTTCTGGCTTCCTGGGATGGAAGGAAGAGGAGGAATGGAGGACGAGGCAGAGACCGAAACAGTTTTTTGCGGGTTTGACATTTTTGAGATTGGAGATCAAATGAAGTGAATGAGATATGGGATTTTGGTAAGACTAAGCACCGCTTGCCCCACGGTGGGCGCCAAACTGTTTTGGTCAAAAATTCACTTAGGACTCCTGTATTCCAAACTTAGATTGTGAGGTAGTGTGCTTAATGATCAAATGAGCAAATAATCCAAGCTAGGATGATGACACAAGGATTTAGCGAGGAAAACTCCAAAATCCTTCGAGTTGCCTCTAGGAATTCTGGATAAAAACCTCGGGAGCCGGCCGAATAGCCGCCTCCTAGTCAATTTTATTGATATTCCAATAAATTGGTACAAGGGGTTGGAGGTTTGATCGATCAAAGCTAAGTGTTACAATGTTTGCAGTGGTAATCGAATTGTATCGAGTGTTGTGTGTGTTCCTATTGATCGAGTCCTCATTTATATAACAAACTAACTACTAACTAACTATCCGGGATTCTCGGGATCTCTACTCCTCACTTTCTCTATGACCGTTGAAGGAAGTTCGTCCCACTATACCACGTGCAAGTTAGTTAAGGCCGAGTCTTCAGGAGGTGGTTAAATTCTTTAACGTTCCTGAAAACAAATAAAACACATGGCAAAAATAAAGGTTAATCGATAATAAATATTCAGGATACCTGACTGGACGGGATTCCCAAACCGTAGTGAGATTCCTGCTCTTATGTATCTTTTCTGTGAGCATCCTGAAATCGACCCCTAACACTATCTACCTATCTACCTATTCTAATAAAGAAGAATCCATTTAAGGATTTCCTGCCACGTGTCTATCTACCTCTTATATATCTAGGCTATCCGCATTTAGCCACGTGGCCCTCCTCTCGTACCTCATAATTCGCTTTGCTTTCCTTCATCTGAATTCTGAAACCTCCGCTGTCAATTGAATCGCCACCTTCATCAACGCATGCTTCGGTTCATAGAGCAGAATCTCAATCGTATCCTGGGATTTCAAAGGCCGCACAAATTGTATCTTCTCTACCCTAATACTCGCTCATTCCCGTATAAGTTCAAATCCTGCCCCTCTCTCTGTCTGCTGATCTTCATCGTCGCAGGTTGTTCATCTTCGCTGAGTTGTTTATCGCGTCTGAATCCAAGATCCATTCAGTTATGTATGTGCCCACCTTTAATCTCTATCATCATCTCCTTCTTCATCACTATCGATGTAACATTATCTGAGATGCGCACCCTTATTCCCGATTCATTCCGTTGGATGTAATTTACTAATTTGATAATCGTGTTTAGGTTAGGTTTGCAGAAGTTTGGCAATTTAGTGTGAATGGGGTTGCTTATAGAATGAGTTTTCTTTGCTGATGAAAGGACCTGAAAATATTTTGTAAAGTGGTTACGGGTTCATGGATCTGAATTTTGGTGGTTAAGGGTAACATTTGTGAGAAATGAAAACTTAATTGGTGTTGAAAATCCATTTAGAATTTATGAATATCTCAATTATTCTCATCATTTTTAGTGTTGAGTTTGGATGTGTATTCCTTTTGGGTTTTGGGACTTGGGTTGGGACTGGGTTGCTCTAATCTACATTCTTAAATGGGTGGTGTGTGTAAGGTAGGGGTTTATGCTGGTACTTTTCCTTTTTTTCTGTGAAGATGGAAATGGTAATGGCTAATGATAGTATTTTATTAATCTTTCTTTTTGACATTGGTACTCTATGGATGTTGATATTATTCTTTTGTTGAACATGCTATCTAGATAAGTTCTATGATGCCCTGCACCATCAGAAAGACACTGCAAGCACATCACTCCATCCAATTAGGTGAGTCTAAAATTTTGTTTTGATTGTTAGTTTCAGGATAACAAGTTATTATGATATAGAAACACGCCTATATGTACTCTCCTTTACACTCAGTTGATCTTTTTTTGGATTTAAAACCCAATCCAATCTTCAGATTCAATCACAGAACCCCATTAAACATAGTAAATCCCTTCCTTCTTCTTACCCTTTCGTATCACGTGGATATAATCCAAAATTTTTGGGTTTCAATCATAGAACCAGTAGCAAAAATTACAGTTCCAAACATACTTAAACTTTAATTATGTTCCTAAAATGAAGAAACTTAGAAAACTACTGTCCCTCATAAACTGTGGTTTTTTGCCATTAGAAAATCACAGTAGTTAAACGTGAGGTGGTGTTGTGTTTATGATCTTGATTATTACTGATTTGTTATATTTTCATGTATTATTTTGTGAAATGGTATGGTATGTGGATGTGTTAAGCTATAAATCCGTGGCTTTTAATACATTAATTTAGGAACTTAAATCTTCTATGAAGCTTTTGTAATATCTTTTGATCCAATGCATAGTTTATAGCCTTCTTTTTCCATTCTTTTATTGATGTTTAAGGCTTCACCTTCATTTTGATATACAATTAGTTTAAACCATTGATTAACCAAGCATACTTTTTTATTCTTAATTGTTTCCCTATCTCGCTAACTTATAATGTTTATATCTTAATTGTTGCTCTATCTCACTAAGTTATATTTTTATCATTTTTTGATTCTATAGGGGTTCCTTTAGGCATGGAATTTCAAAATTCAAATTTCTCTATATGACTATGCAAGTTATTCACTGCAATAATATTTATCTTTTGTTGCTTGACATTTTGTCCTTTTATAATCTCTAGGATAAATATTCAAGCTTGAGGTCTTTTATCTAACTGGTTTTGACTAAACAGTTGTTTTAATGTGAAAATAATCACATATTTATTAGTTATTTAGTTGATGACTAAATATTAGCAAAATAGCTCAGTTTAACTTTTTGTTTATATCTACATTCAAATAACGCGTAACGCTAAGCAATAATTAGTTGAAGCTGCTTCATTTTGACCATACTTGTCTTTCTAATATAGCCAATATACCCTTTACTTTACTGTTTTATTTTTTCGATAATCAAAAGTGTTGTTTTGGGAAGCACATAAAGCTAATGTCCATGGCTTTGGAGTGCATAATATGGGGCTATGATGATGGGTCAAACATACCCCTAATTAAAGATAAAAGATTTGACTACAAAAGTCAAAGGTCTAATAAAAGAGGGTATAACCATTTTCTAACATCAGATTGTTACATGGAATCCTTTTTTAAACCAAATAAACCTGCATTTAACTTTTACAATGTTAATGTTGTTTCTGTAAAGCTGAAGTATATATACTGAATTACAGCATGGTTTTTTATTTTGTACTATTTCTTTGTTATACTAGATAAACAAGGGACATATTTGTAGGTGCCTTTTCTATGTTTCAACATTATGGATTACATAAATCTCTTACATAACTGATGGCCATTTAAATTTGAAAGAAGACAATTCCCTCTTGCAATGTCTTTTACGATGACAGTGAATAAAAGTTAGAGCTAATCACTTCCCTTTACTGCGGCCCTGCACCATCAGTATTAGTCTTACCGCCTGCAGCTGTGTCACCGGCACCGCACTTTGCGGCTTAAGCATAACATTTACCCTAATGGACCAATATTTAAGGTGTGTTTTTTTGTTCATAAATCATATTAATGATTCATTATTGTGTGATTTGGTCTATCACCCATCAAGGTATGTTTTTGGCACTTAAATCATGCTTAAGTGTCATATGCTTATTTGATTCATCAAGTGGTACTTATTTTATATTTCGTATAAGGGCTTCTTACTTTATTTTTTGAATTTTTTTTATTAAAAATTGTTTCTACTTCACCCCGTGTATCACACGGGTTACAAACCTAGTGTATATATATATAACGTCACTAAACAAGATTCCCCTTTAAAAATGCATACATGTAGTTTAAATGCATATGTATTTATATATGTACGTAACTATTTAAACAGAATCTTATTTTAGTATAGTTGTAAGTTATAACTAATTTTAAAATAATTAGTTAATCATGTTTTTAAACCACGACTTAAGTAATCCACTCACACGTACGGGTAGGAAGCATCTCGTACAAGCATAGGTATATTTAATAGTGTTATGTTGTGTAAACTAGGAGGCGTTTTAGAGGGTGACCTCATCAAGCCACTTCACTTCAAGACCTCAGTGAGTTTCATAACTCTAAACTCCCCTTTTTACTTAAACGTTTGGGGCAAAATACATGCTCACGAGTCAAACTATTTGTATGGTGTATAATGTATATTAACGTGTACTTTGTGCAATCATTAACTCTTTGAGCCACATACATATGTGGGTAGTACTACTTGACATTGGGACGATGGAAAATCCCACCTCTGCATGGTGCTTTCCCCTAAGGTAAACTGGAGAATACTCGACCCTCGGCCAATTTTTGGCTACTCAGATAACATTGGTTAACTCATCGCATACACCACGTTTTGCATCATGTATATATGCCGAGTAAGTGTAATGTAAACAGGGTTTACATTTAGACATTTGCTCACCTTGAGGCTGTGGCCTTGAGACGGATTGATTGGTGGATACAAATGTGACATGCTCATATATACATCTACTACTTCTATTTCTGGCTATTATTGTGTCAAGTTATGGACTCACTAGATTTATAGCTAACGTATTATTTTGAGCATGTGTTTCAGGATGTTGATTGCTAAGGACTTTAGGTGGCATGTCTAGATATGGATGCTAGAGTACCCGCTTATAAGACTTACCCTCTTTACTAGAAGACCTCCATGCTATGAATAAATGATTTTTTTTGTTTTCGTGTTCCGTGCAATGTACTTGTATTTTATTTCTTAAAAACTTGTATTAACTTTGACATCATGCATGGGTTACGCCCATTGCCTTAAACCTTACTTATTTAAATAAAAATGGTCCTTATGTAGTTGATACGATGACTTTTGCTGCTTTCAAGTTGGGCCAGTTAGTCGCATCTTGGTTGGAAAAACCGGGGTGTGACAGATTGGTATCAGAACCGAAGGTTACAGCGAATTAGGAATGACCTTCTAATCTTTAACCGTGACCTACTAAGGACCCTGACCTAGGAAAAACCTTCCTAAAAGCTAAGATGACGTAAGAATTTAAACCTAAGTCTAAGCTAAGATTAATATTTTTCGAGAGGATTAATACTTGTATGTTCATATCTACCTATATATTGAGCCTCTTGTTGTGCAGAAAATGGCAGGAAACCTAGTTAAAGGAAATGGAGTTTTAGTTGAGGCGGGGTCATCTCGCCCAAGGGCTCGCAGGGATATTCTCGTGTACTTCAACTTAGGAAATGAAAAAAAAATAGCCCACATATCCCACCACTCAGAGCAGCAGTGGTTCTCAACACACTCCCGTTAGAAGGTTTAAACGTACCGAGAGAATAAGAGTGAGGCCTCCTAGTGCGGAAGTAAGGAGACTTTCATCACCCGCACTGCACCATGAGCACCTATGACTCTCGCTCCGACGACACAACACTTTCCACTCGACAACAAGGATTGGGATGCAGTGGCACGCCATAGTGTACACAGGGGGTACTCGGCTCGTTCTGAGGAACCCTACGCCTTTGGAAGCTCTAGGTCAAACTTTTTAAACTTTCCGGCCGAACAAAACCCATACTTTCGTGTAGGACCTGTTGTCACAGAGACTTCAACAGACTGTACCCCTCGAGCTCTCCATGAGGCTTCAGAGGCGCGACAAGAACTTCAAGAGAGTCGGGCACATGAAAACAAGCTTTATGGTGCTGTGAAGGAAATCAAGCCAGAAGTGAAGAATATTTACAAAAGACGATGAAGACATTGATTTTTTTTCCTTTGTCTTTTTGTATTCACGTTATTAGCACCGCACTTGAAACTTTTTGCATGTTCTTTCTCAGTTATCATTAATTATCATACTAGTACTAGAACACTAGTACGAATTTAGTTTAATCTCTCTCTGAGTGACTTTATAACCGTAAACCTTCGTTATGTTTACCCTTACACTTATATGTTATGGTGAAATTTGTATCATTCTAACAACCATTAATCATATATAAAATGGTGAATACTCGATGAACGGAATAGGAATGCGATCTAAAAACACACCCGACGGGGATGAACGCACCATAATTCAAGAATATACCCGCCCAAGGTCTAAGGAGAATGACATACCCGAGAATAGCCTAGAAAAACTGATTGCTGAGGTATTGCCAAACCAATTCCCGAGTTGGTTGCCTAACTAAAAGGGTCGAAAGGCGCCCAAAAGTCTAAGCAACGTGTAGAACACACCGAAGAGTAGAGCATCAACCACCACAACAACTCACACTTTGATGATGATGCTAACAGTGAACTAAGGAAGGGCTGTAATTACAAAACCTTCATGTCTTGCAATCCTAACAATTTTTACGATAAGGAAGGAGCAACTGGTGTGACAACTTGGTTGGAATAAATGGAAGCTACTCTTGACATTAACGATTGTGCACCTAAAGACAAAGTAAGGTTTGCTGCTCACTCTCTGAAGGCGGAAGCCTTAGCCTAGTGGAATATGGTTATAAAAACCAGAGGCAAGAATGCCATGTACCGGATGCGTTGGGAAGAGTTCAAGGAGTTGATCATGGAGAAGTTTTGCCCCATCAACGAGATAGAGAAGTTAGAAGCAAAATTTTTAAGCTTGGAGATGGTCGGGGGCGCACATTTGGAGTACACGAATTGGTATGAGAAAATATCTAGGCGTGTGCCCCATCTCGTCACCCCTGAGTCGAAACGAATTGGACGCTATATATGGGCATTAGTTCTGTAAGGACCAATCTAGTCCCTCACACGATATCAAACCCTATAATCACACTAGGGAATCCGGTGATTAGAGATGATTCAAGAAATATAAACAATAAACTAAAGAATGATTGTGAAAAGTAAATAAAGAACACAAACTGATTGCGTAGAATGAAAACTTGATTAACAAACCGGTTGCAAAACACTTGAAATCCGAAATTCTAAGGAGAATTTCGGAGTACACCTTTAGCCACCTTAGCAACAAAACCAACAACATTTACAATACTAGCTAGGGTCCTGTTGATACCTGATATGTGCGTCGTGTGAAGTATCAAGCAATGTTCAAGATCAAGTCAAATTAGGTCTGGCCGAACATGGTCCAAACCTGAAGTTCGGATTGGCTGAACCTGAGGTTCGGACAGGGATCGGACCAGCGGGTATAAATAAATGTTTGGTCTTTGTAATTTTCAGTTCTGAGCGGTTGAGATTTCTGCTAAGTGTAATTACATTTTGATGTTCGAATAGCTAGATCGAGTAGACGATCCGATGCTCACGCATTTTCAGGTCCTATTTATAAGAGAATATCAACTTGATAAACAAGTTAACCTCCTCACCCTAATCACCAAATTTTTTGCCCTATGCAACTCCAAACAGGCTGACCCCTTTAACCCCTCTAACCCCACAAATGTTAGCCCAATTACAAGTATTAAGTAGCCCAAAAGTATTAGAATCAACCCAAATACATAACAAACTAATCTAATGAAAAAGCCTTCAAAATACGGGTCTCTACAATCTTCTCCTAGGCTTTAGCATTAGCTGGCTTCTACATTCTAAATCTTTTGGAGATCTGCACCGATGTTGGTCCAACCACAGCTTTTCTTGTACAATTCTTGCAACTCCACGTATATACACTTATTCCAGAATTTCCTCCTTTACTTCCTGGATCTACACCATCATCTTTCTTTGATTTAGGCTTACCAGAACTACCTTTACATGTAGAGCTAAGCTGTCTCACCAACTTGTGTAATTCTTTTATCTGAAACGAGAATTCTCTGTTGATTTTCTACTGATTCTGTAGCTCTGTGTTATGCACCTTTTGCATATTAAGTAGTTGGACTATCACTTCATTTTGGGCTTCATTCTGGGCTTTGAGATCAGCTATCTCAGATCTTAACTCTATTTCAAGCCTAAACTCAAATGTCTCCACTGCTTTAGCCTTATCTACACTTATGGGTTGAGCAGAAGATGATGATTGCCCTGCTTCGGTGTTGGTAGAGTGAGGCACTCTGGGGTCTAATCGTCTTCTCCTGGGATCATTAAGGGCTTCTATAAGGTGTTGGGTTGCAATATTGATCTGAGTCTTTACATCTTCGTCAACAAAAGCATCGAGGGGAGGATCCTCTGTGGTTTTCCGTTTTCTTGTCAATTATTCTTCAACTATCTCAGTTTCTTCCTCTATTTCTATATCATCAAGAAATGTGTCATAGTTGATGTTGTCATCATGATCATCAAACTGTAGAGCTTCTATTTGCACATCTTCTGTCTCAAATTCATCTGCCCAATCATCACTATCTGACAATCTATCACTGGCTTCTCTGAAGCAGGTAGATTATGTTCTTCTTCAATAACTGCATTTCTTTGAGGCGGGACCTAATCTCTAGCTATCTCTACAAAAGCCCCAAACTTGTTGCCAAAGGGGACTTTATCTGACACTTTCTTATTTGGATTGATCACGGGGAAAATATCTATCCCCATAGGCTTTGTGTCATGTGTTTCTCTAGACTTTCTCAGATTCAGGAAGCTGGTGTCCAAGGCAAGTTGGATGAATCTAGGGACAACAGCAAACTTCTTATCTCTCTTTACAACAGCCTTTATGTCTTCAAAGATCATTCTCGAACATTTAAACTTCAATCCTCTGACAAGTGACACCATTGCATGAGTGTGAACTTGGTTCAACTGATCTGTGGAGCTTTTCTTAGCAATGAAACACTTTTGCAGATAGTGTGCCAGCATTCTCTAATAAGGTGGAATAAGAGCCTTCATGGTGGGCGATGACTCGGCAGTGTATCCCACCTCTCTCAAACATTGGGTCACAACCTCCTTATTCATGGCAATTGGATCTGATGCCTCATCCTTCAATCTTAGTGCTTGTCGGAAATTCTCCTCGGTCATCATTACTCTGGTATTCTGAATCTCAGCCTGTATCTGTTTGTCATCATCTGAAAGAATGGCAGTCTTCCAAAACTCTTTCCGCATCCTCTTGTAGATAACCGAATTAGCACTCAAAGCATAATGCAGACAACTCTTCTTCAGACCTTCAATCAGGGACTTATACTTCTCCATATACTCAACTGGTGGATCAAGTAGATATGCAACGATGTTGTGATCCTTTACGAATTTAAAATCCCTGTAATCACAAAAGTATAAACCAGACAAGCAGACAACCATTAGATAACACAATATCATATTCAACCACTTAGAAATTATTTATGGTTTTTTAAAACTTTCAAAATTTGGGCAACATAACGGCTTAAAATGAGAAAAAAAACCATGAGAAAACCATCATCAGGTACCTTTTCAATCGGAAAACAAAGTTTTCGATCGAAAAGCATCAATCTGATCGAAAAGCTGCTGACTACTCGTGCCCTTGATCGAAAAGCCTAAGTTACCCGGAAACCTGACCGAAAAGCCTGAGTCGCTGATCGAAAAGCTAAGTTGCTGATCGAAAAGCTTCTCGTTACCGAGAAGACTGATCGAGAAGCAGCTTAGGCCGACCGAAAAGTCATACTCCGATCGGAAGGCAGGACTTTTGATCGAAAAGCCCTTAACACGATCGAGAACCCTTGTGTTACCGAGATCCCTGATCGGAAAGGGCCAGGGACTAATCGGAAAGCCTCTCGGCCTGATCGAAAAGTCCTTTCTCCTTTGTTTTGAACCTGCAACTTCATATAAAACACAGTTTCAAGTGATTTGACACTCGGTGATTGTCACAAATACCTGCAAACATGATTTCGCACTTAACCCAAGCAATAATAAACACAAATTAGCACATACCCGGCGATCTCTTTTGGGGGTTTTGCGGACCTCTTAAATCGGGGAGCCATTGCACTTAGAACTTCAAAATCAACACCGGGGGAGTGTCTAGTGATGAATTTTGACAACCCTGGTGGCGTCGGATGGGGGCAATCGGCGGCAGATGATGGTGAACAGCGGGTGGCAGTGGCGATGAGGACAATGGGGGGTGTTTCGTGAATGATTTCAGGTGAGGGAGGTGGCGGTGGTGTCGCGTAAGAGAGGCAACGGTGGTAAAGATGGAGGTGATAGGGTTTCCGACGGGAGGAAGAAGGAGAGGAGAGAATGAGAGTGACATAGAAACCGATCGGCTTCTATGTGTACACCCTCCCCCTTTTAAAAAAAAATTGATACAAAGAGCCAAACCTTTAATCAAACACAAAATTATATAAATTTAACCTCACAATTTTTATCATTTTAAGTTTAAACCCGCTCAACCCTAAAACTTCCCCTGATCTCAAGCCCGAGAGTTTTACATTTGAAAACTTATGTATAAAATAAATAATTACCAGTAAATTAAAAAAATTAAAAAATTAATCATAAAGCATAACAAACACAAAAAATAAAATAAAATAAACACTAAATTATTTACCACTTTACAAACTTAGCTTTGACTGAGAAGGCTTATAAGGGATCATACCAGATATTCTGTGACTGAGGAACCCTTTTCAGCTTCTGCTACTTCATGTGTTCAGGTGATTGTCCGTATTTTGGTCAAATTTAAACTGTTGCTAATTTCACATACTCAGACAGATTGTCACATAATTTATCTTTTAAGGTTTATTATTTATGAACATCAATCAAGGTCACACACATAATTCATAAGTATATTTCGTACATTCTATCAAGTGTACCTGTTTTCCCTACCACATATTTTCACGTCACCATTCCTTAAGCCTAACATCATGCTCTAGACTGGGTTGAGAAAAGAAAGAATAGATCACGGAGACATTTGGGGATAATATACAAGTTAATTGAGTTTTTGAATCATTTTTAATGCTCTCATCAGTGACAAAGGCTGAGGGTTTTGGACTCTTGAGTGTCACATCCCCAAAAATCACACATGCGACAACGCGCCGCAGGGAGCGTGACAAACCAGGATCGAACACATTAGCCATACGAACAGTCTATATGCAATGTAAAAGTAAAACCAAAGTAAATGCGTTTTTAAATGCGGAAGCGTAAACGACGAAAATTGTAATAAATGTTCAAGCGCCAAAACATGCGCAAACCAAAGGTTAATGAGTTTGAAAAGTATTAAAGTCTATGATGCATGCATGACAATAATAATCCTTATGTGGTGCATCCTAGCTCGTGGTAGACAATCCAGTTTAGCAACCTGAGAAATAACATGCTAAAGTGTTAACACAAAGGTTGATGAGTTCACAGGTTTAATCAGTTCATCAGTTTAACAGTTCAGTAAAATCCGAGTATTATATATCAATAGTTAGCTAGACTATTTTCAAGAAATCAATGCACGTTTGACTAGATCAACTAGCTATCCAGTTACTGAAGCTCGACAAGTTCAATTATGCCTCGTTAAGTCTAAGAAGTTTATAACACTCGTTCGATATCCAATCGTGCCAGAGCGACTGACCCGGGTGGGGCTGTCAAACCCAGTAGATCTACTAAATAAGTTCCCGCTGATATCATATTGACAGTAACTATAAAGTGAGGGCTTTATCATAAGTGTGCCACTATCATTCAGGTGATATATATCTAACAGTTCAAGTGTTTGCATGTTAATCTCCCCCAAGGGGATTAAAATAAGTAAAAGAGGGCCGTGAAACTCACCTTAGGTTGCTCAGCAAAGTTTCCAGATAAACAGTTAATTCAAGTAGCAAGAACGAGTCTTGTGCAAGCAATCAATCACCTAACGAGCATACGGGTATAAGTGTGTGTTCTAAACTATTAAATCTAACGTAAACGACATAAATGAATGATCGTGAAGTCCGAAATAAGTCGAGGATGACACGTGTGCCAAATCCGAGCGATTATCGAAATAACGCAAGAAATACAATATTTATATCAATAATATATATTTTCTAAGTTCAAAGATTTCAAAATAAATATACATAATATTTATATTAAACCGAACGTGCTATGACATTAATAACGGGTTTACAAAAACGGGATTTAAAAGTTCAGCGAAAGTATCTAATTGTTTTAATAAATCGACTAGGTGCGTAAATACTAATCTATGAAAGATACATACATACATATATATATATATATATATATTTATTATTTATTTTACCTTTTATAAAAAGATGATGCTTGAGTTACTATTTATACAAATTTATTAAAACTATATTTTTGTTTGAAACGTCAACTTTATGGATTTAGTAGTCGGGGATACGTTTTACGGGTTTAAACATTCGTGGTAATCCATTTCATATTAGTTTTGGTTGGATAAATGCCTTGAATCACAAAATAAAAACAAAACAAGAAATACGAAGGTCGCAGGGGTCAAACCCGCAACCAGAATCCATTCAAAGGAAAATAAAGAGTTAAAAATGTTGTGACCGGGACTCGAACCTGCGTCCCTCGTGTACATGTCCAGTAACCGAACCAATGGGCCAGATTGGCGTCTGGTAATCTATCCGGACCCCAAAACTTATAACCCGTACCCGCCCATCGTCATCTTCTACATTCAAGAATTTCGGTGATCGGAACCCTAACTCGGGTCACCGGAAAGTCACGAAACTCAAATAAAACGCACAAAAAGGTGCGACTAACGTTAAGGATTCATTACCTCGAGTCGGAGATGAGAGAAAACGAGTTTTTGATGCCGAAACGAACCCGAAAGCTTGAACGCGAACACCGAGCGTCGTCACGAAATCCAAATCTGACTGCTTCTGGTTGCTCGTGAGGGACTCGCGATCACAGGGATGTATCGAATGAGGGTAAACAGTGGCTAGGCAGTGGTGGTTCGGTGGTGTTTTGCAGTGAGTCTGGTTTCGCCGGTAAAATAGAGAACGAGAGAGCGAGAGAGGTAACGGGAGACTGTAGTTGTGAAGTTGCCTAATGAATCTGATAGTTAAAGCTGGGCCAAATGACTAGTCCTTCAAACGTAACCGATCAGAGATTAATTTCCGAATTCAATCTTGGGAGCGTGGGGGTTCGACGGTTTCACGATGGGTTTAATTAGATTTTTTCCTATTGGCAAAAACAGTCCCTCCAGGTAATACTATATAGGCTTATAGAATTGGGAAATTACAAGTTGACCCCCTGGGACTTTATATAGCTCAAAGAAAGTTTACGAAATGACGAACCCGGTCCTCCAAGGTTTATGAGCACTAACGTCATCTAACGGAGGTTAACAGAAAATATTTCTAACAACGAATATACGAAGAATGTCAAAATACATAAATCGTATAACGTTAATAAGAAACATAAATCATAGGATAACAATCCCTAATTATCCATTTAAATTCTCTTAAAATTATTGACTTTAAACCTATAACTTATATATATTTAAGTCACATAAAGCCATGTATAATAGCTTGTAATTAAATCATTAGGTTACATAAAAACATAAATATGATTGAGATCATATATAAATATATCACACAAAAGTAAAGGTTTAATTATTACATAAAATGACATAACGTCACATGAAATCATAATTTATGATTTACATAAAATCAAGAATATCAAACGTCTAGACTTAAGTGCATGCTCGTATAGTGATGATTACACAAAACCCTAATTTGCTAAAGTCAACAAGTCAACACAGTTAAGCACATAAATGTTCACACAACATTTAATACGTTTTACGTTCAGTTAATGCCAGAAAATGACCTGAAAAGTCGGATTGTCACATTGAGGATCTCTTTTAGTTGTGCTCAAAGGCATCTTTTGGGTTTATTAATTCTGTACAATGTGATCTTAGTTGTACGTGGATCAAGGTGACACCAGGTCTCTACTACCACAGAACAGAGGAGGCCTGGCTCACGTACAACATCCCCTACATTGCTTCTACAAAGCTGAGGGGATGGGATTTTTGAGCATGACATCAAAGAACTCAGAATTGGGCGTGTGTCTCAGGACCCTTAATACATAGTCAAATAGAGGTTGTACTAACCTAAGTGTGTGTTTCCTATCAAGCATCATATTTTATCTTCAAGTGTTGTGACAAACCATACCTTTTGATTGATTGACAACAGAGCCCACCAAGCATATCAACCGTGAATCACTGCTTTTCACATCCGCCTTACACGTGTCAGTCAACAAAACCTGGAAATTTATATCACTTTCCTACCTGGTCAAACAAAGCAAGAGAAAAAATTAAAAGCACACAAATTTAAAGGAGATATCTTTGATGTTTAGTTTATTCCTTCCCCTTACTTTTAGATTTTTTTCAAACACATATAAACTGAAAATGAACACTATTTTTGAAATTTTTGAGATTTTCTAATTTTTTTTGAGTTTTTTAATAGTAATTTACAGATAGAAGTTGTCAGATTACTCTTCAAAGGCTATCATTCTGAGGCCTTTGACACACATTTCAAAATTGGCACTATTGAGGGGTTTAGTAAACATGTCTGCCACATTGTCGTCTGATTGCACATGTTGTAAGTGAATGAGCTTGCGATCGAAGCAATCCCGAATGAAGTGCACTTTGATATCAATGTGCTTAGTTTTTGAATGTTGCACATGATTTTCAATAATTTGCAAAGCAGTAGAATCATCACAATAAATGGGAGTGTCAAAGAAATTCAAACCCTAATCTCCCAATTGGTGTTGCAGCCATACCACCTGTGAGAAACATGCAGATGCAGCCACATATTATGTTTCAGCTATGGACTGTGACACAGTGTGCTACTTCTTGCTTTGCCAAGCCACCAACCTATCTCCCAAGAACTGCGCACCAGCAAATGTAGATTTCCTGTCAAGCTCACAACCTCCATAATCACCGTGAGTAAAAGCGTACAAAATTAAATCCAGACTCTTTAGGATACCACAAACCCAACCTAGGCCTTCCCTTCAGATATTTAAAGATTCTTTTAACAATCGTTAAATGAGAGAGTTTAGGGTTAGCCTGATATCGTGTGCATTGGCACATTGCAAACATGATGTTTGGTCTGCTGGCTGTCACATACACTAGTAACCCGATCATTGAGCGGTACATGTGCTTGCTGACCGGTTGACCATCTAGATCTTTGGTGAGTGATGGCCTGGCTGCCATGGGTGTAGCAGCAGGCTTTGAATATGCCATTTTGTACTTCTCTAGAATTTGTCATATACTTTGCTTGATGTACCAAGATATCACTTTCACTCTGCTTCACCTGAAGATCCAAGAAAAACTCTATTTCACCTATCTGGCTCATCTCGAACTTTTTCCTCATTACTTGTTCAAACTCTTTGCATAACTTCTCAATTGTGGACCCGAATATGATTTCGTCCACATTCACTTGCACCATGATGATGTCATTATCAACCTCCTTCCTGAACAGTGTTTGATCCACTATTCCCCTTATATACCCATGAGCTAGAAGGTGATCAGTCAATGTTTTATACGAAGACCGAGGGGCCTGATGCAAACCATAAAGGGCTTTGTCTAGCTTATACACATGGTAGGGATGTTATTCATCAATAAAACCCGGAGGCTGAGTCACATACACCTCTTCATCCATGTCTGCATAAAGGAATTCAGTTTTCACGTCCAGCTGATAGACAGTGAAATTCATGTAGGAGGCATATGCTAGAAAGACTCCGATTGCTTCTAAACGAGCAACTAGTGCATATACGTCATCATAGTCAATGCCTTCAACCTACTTGTGCCCTTGTACTACCATCCTTGCTTTATTTCTGACAATAATAACATTGTCATCTTTCTTGTTCATGTAAAGCCACCGTGTTGTGATGACCTTCTTATCAGCCGGTTTCTCCACTAACCTCCACACCTGAAGCTTTGAAAACTGGTTTAACTCTTCATGTATAGCTTCCACCCAGCTAGGATCCGTCAGAGCTATAGTGATGTTTGGAGGCTCAATTTGAGATATGAAGCAAGAATACATATGCAGTGGTTGATATCACCTGATTTACTTCTTGTTATCACCTCAGAAACGAAAAGGACCAATGATATTGTCCAATGGGTGATACTTGTGGATTCTTGTTTCACCAACTGCTTGAATTGGGATTTCTGGAGGTAGGTCTGTATTAGTGGGTTCTAGATTTGCCTCTATTTTAGTATCCGCATCAGCTTCCTGTTCATTTACTGCTCCTGTGCCTGGATCTGTAACTAATTCATTAGCATCACTAATTTCATTTGATTATGCCACAGCTGGGCATGGTTCTCAACTGTCTTTGTGAGAAGGCATGTCACCTCAGTTGTAGGTGGCTTTTGTATGTTGAGGACGTACGAGTTTCCATATCTAGGTGTTCTCATTAGCACCCAATCATTAGGGATGGAGTATCCATGTTTTAAAATTAAGCATTCCCTTTATTGTTGAAGAGTACTGGATACTCCCGATCACAAATATGTGACACACTTAAGAGATTGTGCTTCAATTGCTCTACATAATTGACCTCATGAAAACTGAGACATCCATTTATGACAGTGCCTTTTTGGCTGATGTAACATCTAACTCCTCCTGCGAACGACACATACCAAAGGTCATATGCCTGGAACAACCACTGTCAACATACCAAAGGTTATTAACAGTCCTCCTTGGTTGTTCCTGCATTCAAAGGAGATTAATTAGTTTTAGGTACCCAGGCCATATCGGGTCTGGGTGAAGTTGGGTTGCATTTGGTTGGACCGGGTGTGGGCTTTGCTGGTTCTTTGGTTGTCATCTGAATGTCCTTGTTATTGACATTCGAGGGCTGGTGGTTCTCTTTCCCTTTTCTCTGTGGACTTTTTGGTGGGTTTTTATTGACCTTTGTATTTTCAAAATTTAACCTCTTGAAAATGATTAAAGTGTTTTTTATACACCCCTTTAGGCTGGTAAAACTGGTTTACCACCTTTGGCACATTCCACATTTCTTCCTCACACCTTGCACTTGTTTTTAAATAACCAACATATTTTGTAAACCTAGCAGTTAACCTGTTTGGGAAAACTGACAGGCTTTGGAAGGGAGTGACATACTTTATCAGTTTTAAAAATAGTTTTTGTTGGTTTTTTAGGTGACTTGGGCTTTTGACACCTTCTGTACCTTTGGTTGTTGAGGTACAGACTTCTGCACCTTAGGGTTTGAATGTGCAGGGTTTTTTTAACCACCATGAGTGTGACCCTGTGGGATAGGATTCTTCAAAAGTTTCATCGGGTAATAGAGCTCATATGGTTTGTGTAAGCTATTTCTCGCCAAGTGTCCAGGTTTTCCGCACACATGGCAAGATTGCTTCTTGGGATATGCGGGAGTCTGAGATTGGTTTCGCCCAATGGATTGCCAAGAGGGTTTAGAACAATTTTGATGAATCCAATGGGTTCGACCTTTAGGTTGGGTGCTCAAAGTGTACTCCCGCTGTATTGGTCTATACTGGTCATATGCATAAATAATTTCTAGATACGAAACGAAGTCATGAGGTTTGGCGTCCCGTACTTTCTGCATATTTTTCACAACATTATCAATCTCAACATCACAAATTTTTACACCAAACACACCAGCGTTTGAGGGTTTAGGACCAGAAACCTGTGGTCCCTTACCTCGTTTTAAAATGTTAACAGTTCTCAATGTTCTCACAGGTTTAGCATCACATTTGCCAAAATTAAAACCACCACACACTGAAGTTTATCAAACAAGTCAGACTCAGAAGTTTTTGAAACAGACTCAACCACAGGAGATTCAAAATTTTCCCAGTCAAAGTTTTTATAAAAAGGATCATAATTTGGGGTCTTTAAACTCTTAGGACACTCCTTTTGTCCGTTACCCCTGCTTCTTTGTTACCTTTATCTGCATAACAGATAGAATTGTTAGTAGTATTAGAAACAGCAGTAGAAATTTCAATGGGACATGAGGCAAGTTTCCTATCAATTTCAGCTTTAACTTCTAATGTGGTCTGAGAAGTCTTATGTTCATGTATCATCTTGTGCATCAAAGGAATAGGGACAGTGTGTGTAGATTTTTCATCTTTCTCTTCTATACCAAAACCTAAACCCGAATTTTCTTTAACATGCCTCATTCTAACATCACTGTTATAAAACAAGGAACTAGCTTCCATCATTTTTTGATTGAATTTTATCATTACACTCTATTGTGGTTTGAGATTTGTTAAGTTTAGTTTTCAGTTCTTCCACTTCCTTGGTTAGTTCTTCAACTTTAGAGTTATCAAGCCTAAGATAGGTGCTCTTATCGCTCAGCTAACTTTCTAGGCTCCTAACATCTAATTGAATAGCCTCAAGTTTCTCTCTAAATATTATAGCCTTATCTTTATATTCCCTAACATCTCTAGCAGTGGATTCATGATTTAAGGTTTCATTTGTGAACTTACGTTCCCATTCTTTAATAGTAGCATGACACTTAGGGTTTAAACATACCTCATTGTTGCTAGAACTTGCTTCAGAACGTGGTAGAATGTTAGCCATGAAAGCATGATGATCAAGTTCTGCTACTTCTTTTTCTGCCTCTTCTTCAGCAAGGAGAGCCACATGAACAAGGGTCAGGCTCAGATCTTCTATTTGTGTAATCCAATCATATCCAGGTGTATGTTGAACCACCAGTGCTCTATCATTGTTCACAGCCTCCTTCTTCTTTCCTTCCATCCTTTCTTTAACAGCTTTACTGTCTCTTTCCACCTTAGGCTTTGTGCATTCTCTAGCATAGTGGCCATACTCGTTGCAGTTGAAGGACCTAAGGTTTGCCTTGTTGAAGGTAAGCTTGATCCCTTTACCTCCATTCCAGTCTTTCTTGCCAGTCTTTGAAATAAACTGCTTTGCACGTAAGGCTGACATCCCTATTTGGAAGGAGATATCAATGTACTCCAAATCCTCAGGGTTAACTTGATTCACATCATCTGGTGTCAAATCAGTTGGCAACAAGTTGCCTGCCATTAATGCCTAATAGTAACTCATAATACCTACACCAAGAGCAAAACTATAATCTTTGGTTAGATTATTAATGTCTAAAGTAATCAAGTTAGATGAGCTGGCCCCTGGTGCTTGAGACACAAAAGCTGTCTGATTAGGGTTTGCACCGCTGGGACAAGAGCTTGGTTATGATATGAATGCTTGATTAACTTGATTCACCACAGCTCCACTTCCAAGCTTCCTGGCTTTCTTCTGTTTCTTCTCCTCATAGGATCTAATTGTAGACATCAGTTCATTCAATGGTGAGGTTTCCATATTTACAGTCTTCTCCATCAACTCAATGGTGCAATCCCAGTTTGGTGGCAGTGAGTTCACCAGCTTCTTGTTGACTTCAACCTGAGTGTAAGTGACCTCTGCATCTTTCATTGCAGTTACAATCTTGATGAACCTCTGCAATTTGGTCTCTATGTTCTCACCAAGCATGTAGTTGAACTCATTGAACTGTTCTTTGAGATTTTCCCATCGGGACTCTTTCATGTCAGCATTACCTTCATATGCAGCAATGAGGGCATCCTAGAGAGTTTTAGCTGATTTGTATTCATACCAAAAGGATTATATCCATTACTAAGTTGTGAAGAGTTTAACCATAAATAATCTCTTAACCATCCCATCAAATAAGTGGAAGATTCATTAAACTGTGAAACATTACCCTGCCATAATGTAATGTGCTTCCAATGCCAATAAAAATTAACCCATCCAATGGCATTGACATCCAAAAAACTGCCAAATAAAATGCGTCCCAAGCCGAAATATCACAAATACCGCCTCGTCCTGGGCCATCGCACAGAAAAGTATAACCAAAATCCTTTTTATCTGGCATTAACTTGGAACCACGTGCATCTAACGCACCTTTTACTAAGATCAACGTAGTTGTATGTAAACCCAGAGCAATAGCATGATGAACCAAAAAGTCTCCAGGACCTATTGTTAAGAATAGTGAATTACTATTCTCATTAACAACATTTAACCAACCCGGCAACCATATGCTTCGACCCGCATTGAATGTCGGGCCGTTCGTTGAAGATAAAAGTATATCGAACCCATATGAAGTTTTACCATGAGCAGATTGTATCCATTGAGCAAATATAGGTTCGATTAAGATTTGCTTCTCCAGAGTACCAAAGGCAAGCATGACATCATTATGAACATAAAGTCCCAAGGTATGGAAGAAAAATATAGGTTCGATTAAGATTTGCTAATCCTTTTGTTTAATATTCAAAGAAAAATATTTATTTTTTGTATTTTATTGCCCTAGACTTGTGATTAAGATCTAAAAATAGAAACTTTAGATATATGTACCCTGTCGAAGTAAGGAACCATGACATATATGTCTGGAATAGATTCCATTTTGAGAGAGTTGAATAAGCACAATCTCGTTGAAAAGTTCTATACATCTGCCCTTTCTCAATGCATTTCTTTAGACAAACACTCCGTTTTTCCTCTTTTCGGATGGTAAATATTTATCAGAACATGGAGTGTGAATCAAACCCATGTTTGAATTGAAATTGAGATACTAATACAAGTTCTTCTCTTCTGAATCAGATAGATTCATATCTGAAACTGAAAGAGGTTGACAATAAGTTCTTTCAAAATTGACTATTTGTCCCTCTGTTAGAGGTGTTCCAGAAATGTCTGCGATCGAGTAAATAGCTCTACGAAATGAGCCATATCAGTCAGCCATAAACTTTGGGTTTGTGGATGGAATCCCCCGAGAAGGGTTAAGATGGCAGTTCCTGCTCCTTGGGAGGTACCAAATAAATGACTACTTGAATCGGGATTTTGTGCATAAAGATTCCACTGACCTGTAAAAAGTGGGCCTAACCCTTGGGGATGTGGTAATACATCTAAGAAATTATTCCATCGAACGTACTCCCCTCTAGATGCAGGAATAGCGACATGGACTAAATGCCCTGTCCAAGCCAAGGAACTTACGCCGAAGAGTCCTGATAAATGATGATTAAGACGAGATTCTGCATTTTTGAACCACGAAACAGGCATAAGGAAAGAGCAATAGGCCGGACCAGCCTACAAAAACGATCCCTACGTAACCAGTCATCCATAATATCAAACAAATCATTTTCGTCTTTGGTATATATACCAAGGGCTATAGTCATCATAATCCTCTTATTCAACTACTTCGACCATTTCCGAACACCTCATAGTATTTTCGGGGCGTCCAAAGAGATGATCATTTCTGCATGATTTTTTCTCGTGCACTACCCCTTACAATGGGTTTCAAAGAAAAAAAATTCTTTATTGGCCCATAAATTGACCACCCAGGTAAATGAATGAATTCAATTTGATTATTCCTTCTTATTATTATTATTAAGCATCGGAATCATGAATTGTCTTCTTATGACTCATGAATCAGATATATTCGTTTTTTGAAAGAACTGTTCAAGGAAAAAGCAATCCCCTCACCCACTACCGGTTGATCCTCATACCTGCCCCCATCTTCTTCCACCAAATAACCCATTTTAACCCTTCAGGGTACAACGCCATGGTTAAGGCAGCTAGTGCCATCATGTCTCATTCAACTCTTTCCCAGTCCGCCTCTGTCCAGTCAGACTTTACTTTGGGTGTTGCCTCCTCACCGGCTGCAGGAGTAGTATTTGGAACGAAGTCACCCACTTCAACTGATCGTATGATCTTAGGATCATTGTAGTTGACGTAATTATCGAATTGGTAATTCAAGCTCATAAAGTCTTTTCCGGACATCAAACAGGGAGGTCTGGTGTTCGTGCCAATCTTGGAATCCATCTCTAGTGTTGCTCTAGACAGTCTTGACATATCGAATGCCATTTTAATGGGTGAACATATGGGTTTTCGATCAAGGGGGGTATTCGGTTGAAAGGTTTTCTGGTCGGAAAGGGCTTTTCAGTCGAGGGAATGGATTGATCGAAAAGTCTACTTTTCGATCAGGCAGAGTTTTGGCTCGATCAAAAAGTTGTGAGAAGCCGAAAAGTATACTTTTCGATCAGATTTCAAATGGGACTTACCACAGAATCTGATAAAAAAAAACCTTGATCGAAAAGTGCAGGCCGGATTGAAGGGTACTTCTCGATCGAAAAGCTGAACAGGAGCGAAAATCCTGGTCAAAAAGCTCTGTAACAGATCGAAAAGCCTGGTAGGCTGATCGAGAAGCTGATTGAGAAGTGCTGATTGGGATCCAAAAGCTACAGGATTCGATTGAAAAAAGGACTAAGTGACTATTTTCAACCGAACAACTTTTAAACCTCGAGTTTCTTGCTACTGACTTGATCTAAACCTGAAATATCCTCAAAGTTTCTTCTTTTCGAACTAAAGAACTGAAAAAACACAGGAAAACTCAAACCGTTAGTCACAAAAAGTCTTGAATCGATATCGCGAGAGCCTCGAAACGAAGTTTCTTGGCTTTGATACCAATTGTAAGGATCAATATACTCCCTCACGCGATATCAAATTCTATAATCACCGTGCGGAATCTGATGATTAGAGGTGATACAAGAAATATAAACAATAAACTAAAGAACGATTGTGAAAAGTAAATAAAGAACACAAACCGATTGCGTAGAATGAAAACTTGATTAACAAACTGGTTGCAAAACACTTAAAATCCGAAATTCTAAGTAGAATTTTGGAGTACACCCATAGCCACCTTAGCAACACAACCAACAACCTTTACAGTACTAGCTCGGGCCCTATTTATAGGAGGATATCAACTTGATAAACAAGTTAACCTCCTCACCTTAATCACCAAAATTTCGGCCCTAAGCAACTCCAAACAGGCCGGCCCCTTTAACCCCACAAATGTTAGCCCAATTACAAGTATTAAGTAGCCCAAAAGTATTAGAATCAACCCAAATACATAACAAACTAATCTAATGCAAAAGCCTTCAAAATCCGGGTCTCTACAAGTTCCTCAAATTTGAGGCATGGTTCGATCCGTCGGGCCTGCTACTTTCCAAGATGATGTTAACATTTTCGGAGCTTTAACTAATGAAGTTGTACGGAGCGGAGCTTTAAAAGAACCTAGCTTGAATAACTCAAAGAGAAAACTCGATAACTACAAATCCGACACGAAGCCGACTGATGAATCAAATATGCGTGGCTACAAGGGTAAACACCCACTCTTTACGAAGTGTAACAGGCACCAAGAAGAGAATTGTGAAAAGAGAGGACACTCATCAAAGGAATGCTTCAAGTGTGGTAAACATGGGCACCTATAAAAGGAATGTACCGCCTCTCCAAAATGCTTTGAGTATGGCAAAACCGGACACCTCAGCTTTGATTGCCTAAAACTAATGGGAGACAAAGCAGACACCACCACTAGAGCAAAGGGTAGGGCATTTGTTATGAATGCCGATGAGGCTAGGATGTAGCCTGCGTAGATTAATAAATAAATTTCAAGGACAAAATTTAAATAAGTAGGGGAGAATGTCACAACCCCGAATTTTCAGGTTAATTTTTTTTAATTTTTTTTATAACCATCTATTTATTTCATGATCGTTGGATCTCCGTCTAAACAACAGCCTTGTACCCGTATTAAAAAACCAACATGAGTTATGACTCCTTAATTAGGGATAGACCTACTATTTCTACTCGTGAACGCTAGCCTAGTCGACTTACGTAGGAAAACACTCGGTTTGTAAAAAGTATACGACCGAATTAATATGCACGCGGTCTTTTACTACCTAGAGTATAAATAAATATATTATAAATAAATATCTTCTCAAATTAATACATAGTATATTATATGAAAATAACCCATCTAATTATTTGAACTAAATTAAAATCTGTGAATACAAATACTAATTTAAAGTAGTGCAATTAAATCACGATATAAAGCTTGAGTAAAAAATTCATGGTATGAAAATATCCCAAACCCCCCCCCCCCCCATCCCAACGTACACCTGCAAAACACATTTCCCATATCCATTTTCTATTTTATTTATTACTTCCCTCTTCAAGATTCATACACCTGGGAAATCATCAAAATATAGAACACCCAATCCTTGAATATGTCTATCTACCCCAAATCTATCCAAAATAATTCACAAATCTTCTCAAGATCTTAGACAGATTTTTCACTTCTCTCTCTACACCCTTCCACTCTATTTAAACCCCACATTCTCCTTCACTCAAGACCCACCAAAACAATATGCTCACTATCAAAAAATCTAGTGAAAGTAATGGAAGCTTGTTAATGACCAAGTAGGAAGAACCTAAAGATTAAGAAGAAGAAGAAGAAAAAAACACACCCTAACTCTCAGATGATAAAACTATGATAGTTACAAGAGGGGCAAAATTAACAGGAATCTATTGTCACCAGATTCTTAGCCACTTTTCAATTTATTATTTACTTATTTTTTTTTTTATCACAGGTCATACTAAATGTCAAACTATCTTTCCACTTTTCTTTCTTTGCATTAGCTAAATTGAGTGACATAATTACCAAGTTTTGATAATGTGCCTTGTCTGCAACCTTTGCTGATATACAGATTGCTTTCATTTCAACTTTATTATTATCATTACTATTTTATTTGAAAATCATTAAGTTATAACTAATTATATAAAAATTAAACAAAACCTCATGTATATATATATATAACGTAACTAAACAAGATTTCCCTTTTTTAAATGCATACATATAGTTTAAATGCATATCTATTTATATATGTACGTAAATAATTAAACAAAATCTTATTTTAGTATAATTTTAAGTTATAACTAATTTTAAAATAATTAGTTAATCATTTTTTAAACCATGACTTAATTAATCCACTCACACGCACGGGTAGCACGCATCTCGTATAAGCATAGTTATATTTAATAGTGTTATGTTGTGTAAACTAGGATGCGTTTTAGAGGGTGACCGCATCTAGCCACTTCACTTCAAGACCTCGGTGAGTTTCATAACTCAAAACTCCCCCTTTTACTTAAACTTTTGGGGCAAAATACATGCTTATGAGTCAAACTATTTTTATGGTGTATATTAACGGGTACTTTGTGCAATCATTAACTCTTTGAGCCACATACATATGTGGGTAGTACTACTTGACATTGAGACAATGAAAAATCCCACCTCTGCATGGTGCTTTCCCCTATGGTGAACATGGAAATACTCGACCCTCGGCTAATTTTTGGCTACTCAGTTAACATTGGTTAACTCATCGCATACACCACGTTTTGCATCATGTATGTATGTCGAGTAAGTGTAATGTAAACGGGGTTTACATTTAGACATTTGCTCACCTTGAGGTTGCGGCCTTCAGACGGATTGATTGGTGGATACAAATGTGACATGCTCATATATACACCTACTACTTTTATTGCCGGCTATTATTGCGTCAAGTTATGAGCTCTCTAGCTTTATAGCTAACGTATTATTTTGAGCATGTGTTTCAGGATGTTGATTGCTAAGGACTTTAGGTGGCATGTCTAGATATGGATGCTAGAGTACCCGCTTAGAAAACTTACTCTCTTTACTAGAAGACCTCCATGCTATGAATAAATGAATTTTTTTGTTTTCGTGTTCCGTGCAATGTACTTGTATTTTATTTCTTAAAAACTTGTATTTTATTTCTTAAAAACTTGTATTAACTCTGACATTATGCATGGGTTACGCCCTTAAACCTTACTTATATAAATAAAAACGGTCCTTATGTAGTTGATACGATGACTTCTGTTGCTTTCAATTTGATGTCAGTTAGTCGCATCTTGGTTGGAAAAACCGAGGTGTAACAGATTGGTATCAGAAACGAAGGTTACAGCGACTTAGGATTGACCTTCTAATCTTTAACCGTGACCTACTAAGGACCCTGACCTAGGAAAAACCTTCCTAAAAGCTAAGACGACGTAAGAATTTAAACCTAAGTCTAAGCTACGATTAATATTTTTCGAGAGGATTAATACTTGTATGTTCATATCTACCTATATATTGAGCCTCTTGTTGTGCAGAAAATGGCAGGAAACCTAGTTAAAGGAAAGGGAGTTTTGGTTGAGGCGGGGTCATCTCGCCCAAGGGCTCGCAGGGATATTCTCGTGTACTTCAACTTAGGAAATGAGAAAAAATCGCCCACAGATCCCACCACTCAGAGCAGCAGTGGTTCTCAACACACTCAAGTTAGAAGGCTTAAACGTACCGCGAGAATAAGAGTGAGGCCTCCTAGTGCGGAAGTAAGGATACTTTCATCACCCGCACTGCACCATGAGCACCTATGACTCTCGCTCCGACGACACAACACTTGCCACTCGACAACAAGGATTGGGATGCAGTGGCACGCCATAGTGTACACAGGGGGTACTCGGTTCGTTCTGAGGAACCCTACGCCTTTGGAAGCTCTAGGTCAAACTTTTCAAACTTTCCGGCCAAACAAGACCCATACTTTCGTGTAGGACCTGTTGTCAGAGAGACTTCAACAGACTGTACCCCTCGAGCCCTCCATGAGGCTTTAGAGGCGCGACAAGAAATTCAGGAGAGTCGGGCACATGAAAACAAGCTTTATGGTGCCCAGAAGGAAATCAAGCCAGAAGTGAAGAATGTTTACAAAAGACGACGAAGACATTGATTTTTTTCCTTTGTCTTTTTGTATTCACGTTATCATTAATTATCCTACTAGTACTAGAACACTAGTACTATTTTGGTTTAATCTATCTTTGATTGACTTTATAACCGTAAACCTTCGTTATGTTTACCCCTACACTTATATGTTATGGTGAAACTTGTATCATTCTAACAACCATTAATCATATAAAAAATGGTGAACACTCGATGAACGGAAAAGGAACACGATCTCAACACACACCCGACGGGGATGAACACACCATAACTCAAGAATATATCCGCCCAAGGTCTAAGGAGAATGACATACCCGAGAAAAGCCTAGAAAAACTGATTGCTGAAGGTATTGCCAAGGCAATGCCCGAGTTGGTTGCCCAACTAAAAGGGACGAAAGGCGCCCAAAAGTCTAAGCAAACACACCGTAGAGCATAGCATCAACCACCACAACAACTCCCACTTTGATGATGATGCTAACTGTGAACTAAGGAAGGGTTGTAATTACAAAACCTTCATGTCTTGCAAACCTAACAGTTTTTATGGTAAGGAAGGAGCAACTGATGCGATAACTTGGTTGGAAGAAATGGAAGCTACTCTTGACATTAACAATTGTGCACCTAAAGACAAAGTAAGGTTTGTTGCTCACTCTCTGAAGGCGAAAGCCTTAGCCTAGTGGAATATGGTTCTAAAAACTAAAGGCAAGAATGCCATGTACCGGATGCGTTGGGAAGAGTTCAAGGAGTTGATCATGGAGAAGTTTTGCCCCATCAACGAGATAGAGAAGTTGGAAGCAGGATTTTTAAGCTTGGAGATGGTCGGGGCCGCACATTTGGAGTACACGAATCGGTATGAGAAAATATCTAGGCTTGTGCCCCATCTCGTCACCCCCGAGTTGAAACGGATTGGACGTTATATATGGGCATTAGTTCTGTAAGGATCAATCTAGTCCCTCACGCGATATCAAATCCTATAATCACCGTGCGGAATCCAGTGATTAGAGATGATTCAAGAAATATAAACAATAAACTAAAGAACGATTGTGAAAAGTAAATAAAGAACACAAACCGATTGCGTAAAATGAAAACATGATTAACAAACCGGTTGCAAAACACTTGAAATCCGAAATTCTAAGGAGAATTTCGGAGTACACCTTTAGCCACCTTAGCAACACAACCAACAACCTTTACAATACTAGCTAGGGTCCTATTTATAGGAGAATGTCAACTTGATAAACAAGTTAACCTCCTCACCCTAATCACAAAAATTTCGGCCCTATGCAACTCCAAACAGGTCGGCCCCTTTAACCCCTCTAACCCCACAAATGTTAGCCCATTTACAAGTATTAAGTAGCCCAAAAGTATTAGAATCAACCCAAATACATAACAAACTAATCTAATGCAAAAGCCTTCAAAATCCGGGTCTCTACAATCTTCCCCTAGGCTTTAGCATTAGCTGGCTTCAACATTCTGAATCTTCTGGACATCTGCACCGATGTTGGTCCAACCACAGATTTTCTTGAACAATTCTTGCAACTCCACGTATATACACTTTGGCATATTGTTCATTCTCTGGAGAGCATTCAACCTGATTTCTACTGAGCACCATAATGTCTTTCTCATAAAACCGCAGCAATTCATGTACTTCCATCACACTGATTGTCTGAGATTTGTAGATAATCTTTGCTTCACCTGTGTATTCACTATAAGCCCATATCTCAAAATCATATAAGCAACCCTCAGGATGCCTAGGTGGGAAAGTATAGTCTTAGCCTTCTCAGTTGGAGGGTACAACACATTTGAAAACTTCTTCTTTGAATCCTTCTCATACAATCCTCTGTACTTCTTCGTGTAGGAATCTTTATGTGGAAAGTCATCAAAATTCTTGAACTTGCTCAACACTGCCTTTCTCAATTTCTTATAGAAATGTTCTGCATATTCATACCTCGATGGGTTGAAGAAAGGTGCATGATAGAGCTTAGTCAAATCCACAGTTATCCAAGGGTAGAATTGTGTCCAACACTTGTAGTGTTCAGCAGCCGGTACAATCATGTAATATCGATCTCTTGGATCCTTCTCATTTTTAGCATCATCAGGCAAAATGGGGCCTGATTCTGTGTCACACCCCGCTAATTCCGATTACATGGGCATGTGACGTCATGGGGTCATAGTCGTGGATACAAGGAGCGACTCTTACCAGTTTCGTTTACGTTTGAAAACCAATAGTTATCAAAGATTGCAGCGGATTTAATAAAGGATAACATTGTCTTACAAGTTTAAAACGATACATTTAAATAGAAATTATGAGTGTTCATGATTTATTTAGATAGAAAAAGGGGTGACCATAACTCCATTCCGAATGCAGGCCGTAGTAGATGATAGACTTCCCATTTGCACACCGAGAGCGATTCTTAGTTACCTGAGAAATACATGAGTTTAAAAGGTCAACGTAATGTTGGTGAGTTCACAGGTTTTGGACTCTACAAAATGTATTTGTAAAATGATGTTGATGTACAAGATATTATAAAGGTTTACCCGTCGTTGCATTGATCTACCTGTACCTTGATTTCAAACACTAACAAATTTACCCACCTATGGTAATTTCCCCTAAGAAATACCGATGGCAAGGAATAACTGACATGTACCCCATGACAGTTACCACGGAGTCACAATTGGAGCTACCAATTAGGGCAGGGTTGTCAACCCAAATAGATCTATTCACTAGTTATCGTTTCGTTACAGGAACTAATTGAAATCAATTGTTGGTGGGATTTGTAGCAATATGTTGTATAACAAATTACTATGAAGGGGTATGCAAGTACAGATAAACAATCATGCGTAACAGTAATACCATAATATCAAGTGAAAGGTTTGTTTGATCATGATTTCTCCCCCAAAGTATTTAAAATAGTTTAAAAGAAAGGGGTCGTGAGACTCACCTTTTGAAGGTGAATGATCGATTAGCTGATACGAGCTGTGAGCAACTGAGTCCTAATATCATTAATAGTAGAACAAGTCTTAGGTCGTGACTCAGTTGGATAACGTCGTAGTTAACCAATGATCCGGGTCGAGTCTTGACAATTTATTCCCGTTTGTACGTTCGATAGTTTATTTTGGAAATATTTATTTCAAGATAAATATGTGTGTGTTATAATGGTGTTCAGACATACGATAAGTAAGAGTTCAAAGTCATTTTGCTAGTTCGTAGGTTAATACATAGATACATATATATATATATATTTATAGTATTTTCCATTCGTCGTAATAAACAATAAGGCGTATTATTTATTTTTCGACGTTTCCTTAAAGTAAAACTTGAAGTTGAAACACGTTTGGGAAAAAGGGTTTCAAATGTGAGTTTGGTGAACCATGGTGTGCCGGACCGTGAGTGAATTTTGAAACTAAGATAAACATAAACGAGTTTATCCCAAAAGAAATGTGTTTAATTTAGGTCTATCCTTAAACATTGACGGAAATAAATATGAAAGGGCTTCTTTTGTTTAGAATTGAATCGAATAATAATAATCTTTTATTATTATGAAAATGTTGAGCTTCCGCCCGATATTATTCGTATCGGGTTATGCGATATTTTTAAGTAGATTTAAATAGTTAATTTGTTTAGTTGTTTCCTAAAAGCTTGGTCAAATATTTAGACAAGTAAATTTGTCATAAGACATTTATTTCAAAGTGAGATCCTTTGTTAGTCTTTCGTTTTTCTAAAACTCGAGATAGGTCCGACCCTTGGTCACCACTTTAAGTCTTAGGTCCGATGGTTTAAGATAAGTTTCCATATTTTACATGATTCCCATACAACATGTGTTATGTCCATTTGTTATTCACCATAAACATGATTCATTAAGATTTTAATCAATATGAGTATTTACTAACACATAATGATTTTTGTAGTAAATCTATAACCGTGTGTTAAGTTAATATTGAGTTTCATTCCATCCGATTGTTTAAGTATTCTTGAACATATATAACTCAAGTTAGCAAAACATAAGATTGTCTTGGGTTTTCAAACTCATTTTAGGGTTTCTTAGTTTTAAACCAAAGAGAAGTGTGAATGTATCATTTCATGTCTAAATCTCGAGTGTACATACTCACGGGTATGCCATTCGGCTCATCACTCGGTTTCTTTAACTCGAGACCCTCATTGGTGACAATTTTAAGCCCCGAGGGCATCACAATGTAGTTTAATCCCTAGAATGCTTCAAAGAAAGAAAGAAAAGCTTATCATTTCATGTGGGTTTTAAACCCGAAAGAAGAATTTGATCATCAAGACTCGAGGGTTTCATCGGTGCATATTTTATGTAAGAAAAATAGAGAAATGAGGTTAGGAGCTTACAATGAGCAAGTCCTAGTGGTGGTGGTGACCGGAACCGGTGGTGGTGGCGGCGGCTGTTGGCGGTGGCGGCGGCAGTTGACGCCGATGATGATGGTGTCGGCCGAGGATGGAGATGGCGGTGGAGGTGACGGGTGGTGAAGGTGGTGGTGATGACGGGCGACGATGATGATGAAAAGGTGGCGGTGGTGGTGGATTCGGGTGTTGCGACGGGAGGGAGAGGGAGGAGGGGTAGCGAGTGGCGGTGGTGTGTGGTGGTCACCGGAGGGCAGCAGCGGCAGCTGCGGGTGGCGGTGGGTGTTGTCGCCGGCGGAGGAGGGTGGTGGTGGAGGTGGCCGGTCGTGGAGATGAGGGGAGGAAGAGAAAGGTTTTTAAATAGGTGATGGTGTGAGTGAGTGGAGGAAGGGGGATGGTCTCTAGTCCTTTTCCCACATGTTAAAATGATTAACCAAGGTTAATCACTATTGACCCATGGTTAGCTTAATTAACTTAGGTTAATTTGATATTTTAGGTGGCTTAAGGGTATTAGTTTTTATAACATAACTTACTAATCTCCTTAATCTTTATAAAAATCGCAACTATATTTCTAGAGTAGTCATAAAATAATAACCGTTAAGTTGATGGGGTTTTATTTGGGCCGAAAATTTAGAGTAACGGGTGTTGGGCCGGGTATAGCTCGTGCTGAGTCGGTATACGAGGCACTCTCCGTTTTTTACGCGGTCAGTCCCGTTAATTACTAAAGTTAGCCAAACGTGATACGTTATTGATTTAAGTTGTCGGGTGGCTTGTCGGGCCGTGTTTCGGGCTTGGTTTATTCGATTTGCTTTATTGGGCCGGGACGGGCCCAATTTGGTAAACGGGCGTTTTAAGCCGAACCGTTCCACGGTTTTGATCGTGACGAGTTGCCAAATAATTTATGAGATCATAATATAGTTAAATAATTATTGTTTGTTTGATCTAAATTAGAATTTTTGGCTTTATTTATTTATTTGATCGCGCATCTTCGCGAGAAATAAATAGTTCGTCCTTTCCGCATTTAAGCTCGAATATTTCGTGATTTAAATCATCAATAGTTGTAAGTAAAATATTCGTCTAAACGTTTCCGGGTGTTGGTGTGATTTTCTCGTGACACCTTCGGGGAAAATATAAAGTTGTTTTTATATTTATTTTTCTTGTTATTAAAATTCCACCGATCATTCGGTGAACCTTTCTGTTTATCAAGGTCGCATGTTTCTACAAACGTGGGAATTTGTCAAGGATGGACGTTTTGTGCATAGATTTACAAATGCTACAACTAATTTACGTCAAGTATAGATATATATATGTATGTAAACATAGTCAACGAGTAGAGTTTGACCTGGTTTTCAGACGGGTCGTCACATTCTTCCCCAGTTGAGAGAAATTCGGGAACAGGTGGGGGTATTTCTGACGCACCTGGTCCTCGCATTCCCAGGTGTACTCTGGGCCTCGCCTGGAGTTCCAGCGTATCTTGACGATGGGAATGCGGCTATGTTTTAGTCTCTTAACCTCGCGATCCAAGATTTCTACAGGTTCTTCGACGAAATGGAGGGTTTCCTCTGATAGACACTTTTTCAGGTTACATACGTGAAAGACGTTGTGGACATTACTGAGTTCGGCAGGTAGGCGTAGTCTGTACCAACTGGGCCAATTGTTTCGATGATTTCGAAGGGGCCGATGTATCGAGGATTTAGCTTTCCCCTTTTTCCAAATCCGATGACGCCTTTCCAATGTGACACCTTTAACATGACGCGGTCGCCCTTCTCGAATTTCAATGCTTTACGTCGGTTGTCGGCATAGCTCTTCTGACGATCTCTGGCGGCTTTAAGACGGTTCTTGACTCGAAAATTTTTCTCAGTCGTTTCGAAGATTAGTTCCGGGCCGGTCAATTGGCTGTCACCAATTTCAGTCAAGCAGAGTGGCGATCGACACTTTCTTCCGTAGAGTGCCTCGAATGGGGCGGCCTGAATGCTTGTGTGATAGCTATTGTTATAGGAGAATTCTGCGAGGGGCAGGTGCTCGTCCCAGTTAGGTCCAAAGTCTATCACGCAGGCACGCAACATGTCTTCGAGATTCTGAATAGTTCTCTCACTTTGGCCGTTGGTCTGTGTACGGTAGGCAGTACTCATATCGAGGTGAGTACCCAAAGCTTTCTGGAGAGATTTCCAAAATTTTGCGATGAAGCGACTGTCGCGGTCAAAGATGATGGAAATGGGTACACCGTGTCGTGATACGACTTCCTTCATGTAAATCTTGGTTCGTCTATCCATGCTGTCGGTTTCCTTGATTGGTAGAAAGTGAGCTGATTTTGTTAGACGATCCACTATTACCCAAATAGCATCACATCCAGATCTGGCCTTTGGTAACTTGGTGATAAAATCCATGGATATCTCTTTCCACTTCCACTGAGGGATCTTTGGTTGGGTTAACAATCCAGAGGGCTTCTGGTACTCAGCCTTAACCTTTGAGCATGTTAAGCACTTGCCAACATAGGTGGCAACTTCGGCTTTCATGTTAGGCCACCAGAATTGATCCCTTAGCCCGTGATACATCTTATCCGCTCCGGGATGAATGGAATACCTGGATTTGTGACCTTCGTCGAATACTAGCTTCCTTATCCCGCCAAAGCTAGGTATCCATAGCCTATCCATGAAGTACTTTGCCCCGTCGGGTTTTTCCACTAGTTGCTTCTCCATGCCACGTAGTCCTTCTTCCTTCAGGTTTTCTTCTTTGAGGGCTTCGGCCTGGACGTCATGAATTTGTGAGGTGAGGTTCGAGTGAATGGTCATACTCAGGGCTCGCACTCGGAGCGGCTTCACTCGTTCCTTTCGGCTCAAGGCATCGGCCACAACGTTGGCCTTACCTGGGTGATAGCGGATCTCACATTCGTAGTCGTTAAGTAGTTCGACCCAGCGACGCTGTCTCATATTCAATTCCTTCTGACTGAAGATATGTTGGAGGCTCTTGTGATCAGTGAATATGGTGCACTGTGTTCCGTAGAGGTAGTGCCTCCAGATCTTTAGTGCAAAGACGACAGCTCCTAGTTCCAAGTCATGGGTCGTGTAGTTCTTTTCATGGACCTTGAGTTGTCGAGAGCCGTAAGCAATGAACTTATCTCTTTGCATTAAGACGCATCCTAACCCTTGGTGCGATGCGTCGCAGTACACTACAAAGTCTTCGATCCCATCGGGCAAGGATAAGATTGGGGCTTTGCAAAGCTTCTGTTTTAGCAGCTGGAAAGCTTCTTCGGTCTTGGTACCCCAGATAAACTTCTTGTCCTTTTGCGTTAATGCGGTCAGGGGTTGGGCTATTTTCGAGAAGTTCTCAATGAATCAGCGGTAGTAGCCGGCGAGTCCCAAAAATTGTCGAATATCCGATGGATTTGTAAGGGCACTCAAGTTCTTGATGGCTTCTACCTTAGATGGATCTACATGGATACCCTTGTCATTGATTACATGGCCCAAGAAGTGTACCTCGCGTATCCAAAAGTCGCATTTGGAAAACTTAGCGTACAATTTCTCCTTCTTAAGCAATTCCTAGACGAGCCTCAAGTGTCGCTCGTGTTCCTCCTTGCTACGCGAGTAGATCATAATGTCGTCGATGAATACGATAACGAATTTGTCCAGATATGGTTTGCACACGCGGTTCATCAGATCCATGAACACTGCCGGAGCGTTAGTCAAACCAAATGGCATTACCAAAAATTCGTAGTGACCGTAGCGTGTCCTGAAAGCTGTTTTAGGCACATCTTCGTCTTGCACGCGTAATTGGTGGTAACCGGACCTCAAGTCGATTTTGGAGTAGTAGCTTGATCCCTGGAGTTGGTCGAATAGGTCGTCGATCCTGGGCAACGGATAACGATTCTTCACTGTTAGCTTGTTCAATTCTCTGTAGTCGATGCACATCCGGAAAGTTCCATCTTTCTTTTTCAGGAATAGTATAGGTGCGCTCCAAGGGGAGTGGCTTGGTCAGATAAAACCTTTATCGAGTAGTTCTTGAAGTTGGTTAACCAATTCCTGCATCTCGGATGGTGCCAGACGGTATGGGGATCTGGCGACTGGGGCAGCTCCAGGTGTTAAGTCGATACGGAATTCTACTTGTCGGAGGGGCGACAAACCGGGCGGATCCTTTGGAAAGACTTCTGGAAATTCACGGACTGTTGGCACGTCCTCTATACGTTTCTCCTTGGGTTTCTTCTCCGTGATGTGTGCTAGGATTGCGTCACATCCTTTTCGAATAAATTTTCGCACTTTCATACTAGATATGAGGCTTAGTTGGACTCCGCTCTTTTCACCTTGTATGCTAAGAGTGTTGTCGTCTGCTAAGGGTATCCGAACTATCTTCTCGTGACAAATGATTTCTGCGTGGTTCCGGGATAGCCAATCCATTCCGATGACTACGTCAAAACTACCCAGATCGACTGGCATTAGGTCGATGTCGAAAGTGTGGTTAGAGAGTTCGAGTGAGCAATTCCTGTAAATCTTACCGGTTTCTATTATCTCACCATTTGCTAATTCTACGGTAAACTTAGTGTTTAGGGCAACGGGGGCGTTTTCAAACGTTTGACTAAATTCATTAGACACGAAGCTTCTATCGGCACCGGTATCGAATAATACGGAGGCAAAATGGTGATTGAGTAGAAATGTACCCGTCACAGTGTTGGGGTCATGGCGGGCATCTCCGGCGTTGATCACGAATGCTCTACCCTTGGCTTGATTCGCGTTCTGGTTCTTCATCTTCGGACAGTCCTTCTTTCAGTGGTCAGTAGCACCGTAGTTATAGCAGGAGCGGACTGGGCAATCACATGTGATGTGACCCTTGGCCTTACAGCGGGAGCAATAGATGTTTCCGCAGTCAAGAGTATGGTGAAGGTTGCACTTGTTGCAAAACGGTGCATTGCCATTTTAGGTCGACTTCCTAGTCTCCTGCATGGGTGCGGTAGCGACATAGACTTTCACAGGTTCTGGGGTCTTCTCGGGAGCCTTCTCGGGGTTTTTATTGCTCATGTCCTTCCAAAATCCTCGTTTTCATTTGTTGTCGGGCTTCTTTCCTGACGAGGTGGTTGCATTGGTTTTGGGGGTCTTGTTCTCGGCATTCTTCTTGGCAAAAGTTACACCCTGACGGGTGGCTTGGTAGATCAAGCTGTGTGCCAAGCGTACGGCTTCCTGGAAAGTGGCTGGTTTGGATGCGAGAACGTTTGTGTGATGCAAGTCCCCAGATGTATCTTTCGATCTTCTTGTATGGGGGTGTCACCATAGTCGAACAGATATGGGCGAGTTCGCGAAATAGCTTGGTATATCCAGCGACGTCAGGCCCGTTCATGGTTAATCCCCAAAATCCGGCTTCTAGCTTCTGAAGTTCTTCACGGGGGCAGTATTCGTCTCTCAGGAGTTGCTTGAGCTCGTCCCATGACATTGCATAGGCTAGGTCTGTCCCCATGGCATCGGCATGAGAGTTCCACCATGTTAGTGCGCCATCGATGAACGTGCAGGTAGCGTATTTGACCTTGTAACCATCAGGGCAGTTACTTATGCGGAACACCGATTCGGCCTTTTCGAACCACCGGTTACTTATGCGGAACACCGATTCGGCCTTTTCGAACCACCGGATTAAACCCACGGCACCTTCGGTGCCCTTGAAGTTAGCGGGTTTGCAGTTCATGAAGTCCTTATAAGAGCACTAGCGCGGACCTGAAACGTTAGTCGTTGGGTGATGAATATAACACCCGTAGAACGGTTTATATCTTGTCTTAACGTTTTGGGCATAGGGCCTTACCGTGGGGCGGAGCGTTCTGTCTATCGTGTTCACGCTGGGTTTCGCTGGCGGCGACTGCTTCGGCGACTCGTTGAGTAATTAGTGCTTCAACGTCGGCGGTGTTCATCATTGGCGGGGGCGTGTTTGTTCTGGCACTGCGTCTGGGAGGCATGTTCTATTCTAAAGAATTTTTAAATAATAATAATAGAGTAGTTTAGAATATGTATGCATGTAGATATGTATATATATATATATATGTATATATTAAATGGTAATGACATCGTACAAGTTTGAAATCATAATATCACAACCAAACAAACATACAAACGGTAATAACATAGATATTAAACATCGGTTACATAAGTTCTAAGTTAGCTGACGACATCATCTAAACATACATAATATAAACAATGTTTGGGTATATAGACCCGTCAAAAGCTACATATCCGAATAGTTAATATGCCAAAAATTATGGACTGAGTCCACGGGTGAGATATCGTCTAGAAGGGTCCTGCTGGGGGTCCTGGTGGGGCTAGGAGAGCCAAAGTCTGAAAGATAGTAGAGAGGTAAGCCTGGTTAGCTGCACTGTAGGCCTCTAGTCCGGTGACTCGCTGCTCCAGAACGTCATTCAGAAAGTAGTTGTTGACAGCGAAAGTGCCAACGGCGTTCACCTGCTCCACTATTGTGTCAAGATCGTCCATGGTAGTGGCTAGTATCTCCTCCACTCCTGTCACCCTCATCTCGATCTCCATCAAGTCCTCAGCGTTAGGTGTCTCGGCCAAGTCAATCTCCATCGTGTCGAGTCTGTCCTCATGGCAGCAGATGCGGGCCACGAGGAGAGGGACTGTCTCGGTAACAGGCTCTCTGGTCAGAGGCGGAATGCTCATACATGTGGCGGCTGTAGCGGAGGACTCTCCGACCTCCTGAGTGCTAGGGAGGCCCTCGCTGATACGCCAGTCACGAAGGGCGTCCAGGAGAAATCCGAAGCGTCGGGTCTCGGCCATCCGCTTCCGCTTCGGAGCGGGTTGGTCTGGATGGTTAAAGGGGGCAGGGCGTTTCCCGGGGAGCCCCGCGTTCTTCCACGGCGTGTATCCCCGCCTACCGCCGTTAGGGATACGACGATAGGTCCCGAGTGCCCTGGTACGGCCGGGAGAGATGTATGGGTCCTCATGCGCGCGGAGGGGCTCGATGGCGGCGAGAAGTGCGGTGGCCTCGGCTATAGCAGCATCGGCCTCAGCTATAACGATCGCGGTGGCAGATGGAGGGGCAGCAACATCATCAGGGGCATCCTCGGTAGGCTCCTCGGTCGTATCGTCAGACGTGCGGTGTGGGGCGGCACTGGTAGCAGATCCAGTAGGTAGGACACCAGCAGCAGTGGGTGGTATGTCGAGTGGTGCAGGAGGAGGGAAGTCAGGCGTGGAATCACAGTGCTCTGCCTCGGAGGATATGCAGATGACTTGATCTGAAGTCATCTCTGCGATAACATATTCCAAGACTAAACAATGTTAGTAATAGTCACGTATATATCAAAGTAAAGCGTAGCAGGTAAATGCATACAAGTAGAAATAAGGCTACACAAGAGTTATGACACGCATATTCATAAGTGTACCTTAGAACGTTGGTAGCAAGTCTCGTATGCAAATGGAAGTCTCGTAGAGCGAGCTATAGTCTAGGTTTTCTTCTTTTGTTACCTAGTTCGCTATAACCACGGCTCTGATACCAATCTGTCACACCTCGATAATTCCGATTACGTGGGCATGTGACGTCATGGGGTCATAGTCGTGGATACAAGGAACGACTCTTACCAGTTTCGTTTACGTTTGAAAACCAATAGTTATCAAAGATTGCAGCGGATTTAATAAAGGATAACATTGTCTTACAAGTTTAAAACGATACATTTAAATAGAAATTACGAGTGTTCATGATTTATTTAGATAGCAAAAGGGGTGACCATGACTCCATTCCTAATGCAGGCCCTAGTAGATGATAGACTTCCCATTTGTACACCGAGAGCGATTCTTAGTTACCTGAGAAATACATGAGTTTAAAAGGTCAACGTAATGTTGGTGAGTTCACAGGTTTTGGACTCTACAAAATGTATTTGTAAAATGATGTTGATGTACAAGATATTATAAAGGTTTACCCGTCGTTGCATTGATCTACTTGTACCTTGATTTCAAACACTAACAGATTTACCCTCCTATGGTAATTTCCCCTAAGAAATACCGATGGCAAGGAATAACTGACATGTACCCCATGACAGTTACCGCGGAGTCACAATTGGAGCTACCAATTAGGGCAGGGTTGTCAACCCAAATAGATCTATTCACTAGTTATCGTTTCGTTACAAGAACTAATTGAAATCAATTGTTGGTGGAATTTGTAGCAATATGTTGTATAACAAATTACTATGAAGGGGTATGAAAGTACAGATAAACAATAAGGCGTAACGGTAATACCATAATATCAAGTGAAAGGTTTGTTTGATCATGATTTCTCCCCCAAAGTATTTAAAATAGTTTAAAAGAAAGGGGCCGTAAGACTCACCTTTTGAAGGTGAATGATCGATTAGCTGATACGAGCTGTGAGCAACTGAGTCCTAGTATCATTAATAGTAGAACAAGTCTTAGGTCGTGATTCAGTTGGATAACATTTTAGTTAACCAATGATCCGGATCGAGTCTTGACAATTTATTCCCGTTTGTACGTTCGATAGTTTGCTTTGGAAATATTTATTTCAAGATAAATATGTGTGTGTTATAATGGTGTTCAGACATATGATAAGTAAGAGTTCAAAGTCATTTTGCTAGTTCGTTAGGTTAATACATAGATACATATATATATATATTTATAGTATTTTCCATTCGTCGTAATAAATAATAAGGCGCATTATTTATTTTTCGACGTTTCCTTAAAATAAAACTTGAAGTTGAAACACGTTTGGGAAAAAGGGTTTCAAATGTGAGTTTGCTGAACCATGGTGTGCCGGACCGTGAGTGAATTTTGAAACTAAGATAAACATAAACGAGTTTATCCCAAAAGAAATGTGTTTAATTTAGGTCTATCCTTAAACATTGATGGAAATAAATATGAAAGGGCTTCTTTTGTTTAGAATTGAATCGAATAATAATAATCGTTTATTATTATGAAAATGTTGAGCTTCCACCCGATATTATTCGTATCGGGTTATGCGATGTTTTTAAGTAGATTTAAATAGTTAATTTGTTTATTTGTTTCCTAAAAGCTTGGTCAAATATTTAGACAAGTAAATTTGTCATAAGACATTTATTTCAAAGTGAGGTCCTTTGTTAGTCTTTTGTTTTTCTAAAACTCGAGATAGGTCCGACCCTTGGTCACCACTTTAAGTCTTAGGTCCGATGGTTTAAGATAAGTTTCCATATTTTACATGATTCCCATCCAACATGTGTTATGTCCATTTGTTATTCACCATAAACATGATTCATCAAGATTTTAATCAATATGAGTATTTGCTAACACATAATGATTTTTATAGTAAATCTATAACCGTGTGTTAAGTTAATATTGAGTTTCATTCCATCCGATTGTTTAAGTATTCTTGAACATATATAACTCAAGTTAGCAAAACATAAGATTGTCTTGGGTTTTCAAACTCATTTTAGGGTTTCTTAGTTTTAAACCAAAGAGAAGTGTGAATGTATCATTTCATGTCTAAATCTCGAGTGTAAATACTCCCGGGTATGCCATTCGGCTCATCACTCGGTTTCTTTAACTCGAGACCCTCATTGGCGACACTTTTAAGCCCCGGGGGCATCACAATGTAGTTTAATCCATGGAATGCTTCAAATAAAGAAAGAAAAGCTCATCATTTCATGTGGGTTTTAAACCCGAAAGAAGAATTTGATCATCAAGACTCGAGGGTTTCATCGGTGCATATTTTATGTAAGAAAAGTAGAGAAAGGAGGTCAGGAGCTTACAATGAGCAAGTCCTAGTGGTGGTGGTGACCGGAACCGGTGGTGGTGGCGGCAGCTGTTGGTGGTGGCGGTGGCAGTTGACGCCGATGATGATGGTGTCGGCCGAGGATGGAGATGGCGGTGGAGGTGACGGGTGGTGAAGGTGGTGGTGATGACGGGCGACGATGATGATGAAAAGGTGGCGGTGGTGGCGGTGGTGGTGGATTCGGGTGTTGCGACGGGAGGGAGAGGGAGGAGGGGTAGCGAGTGGCGGTGGTGTGTGGTGGTCACCGGAGAGCAGCAGCGGCAGCTGTGGGTGGCGGTGGGTGTCGTCGCCGGCGGAGGAGGGTAGTGGTGGAGGTGGCCGGTCGTGGAGATGAGGGGAGGAGGAGAAGGGTTTTTAAATGGGTGGTGGTGTGAGTGAGTGGAGGAAGGGGGATGGTCTCTAGTCCTTTTCCCACATGTTAAAATGATTAACCAAGGTTAATCACTATTGATCCATGGTTAGCTTAATTAACTTAGGTTAATTAGATATTTTAGGTGGCTTAAGGGTATTAGTTTTTATAACATAACTTACTAAAAATCGCAACTATATTTCTAGAGTAGTCATAAAATAATAACCTTTAAGTTGATGGGGTTTTATTTGGGCCGAAAATTTAGAGTAACGGGTGTTGGCCGGGTATAGCTCGTGCTGAGTCGGTATACGAGGCACTCTCCGTTGTTTACGCGGTCAGTCCCGTTAATTACTAAAGTTAGCCAAACGTGATACGTTATGGATTTAAGTTGTCGGTTGGCTTGTCGGGCCGTGTTTCGGGCTTGGTTTATTCGATTTGCTTTATTGGGCCGGGTCGGGCCCAATTTGGTAAACGGGCGTTTTAAGCCGAACCGTTCCACGGTTTTGATCGTGACAAGTTGCCAAATAATTTATGAGATCATAATATAGTTAAATAATTATTGTTTGATCTAAATTAGAATTTTTGGCTTTATTTATTTATTTGATCGCGCATCTTCGCGAGAAATAAATAGTTCGTCCTTTCCGCATTTAAGATCGAATATTTCGTGATTTAAATCATCAATAGTTGTAAGTAAAATATTCGCCTAAACGTTGCCAGGTGTCGGTGTGATTTTCTTGTAACACCGTCGGGGAAAATATAAAGTTGTTTTTATATTTATTTTTCTTGTTATTAAAATTCCACCGATCATTCGGTGAACCTTTCTGTTTATCAAGGTCGCATGTTTCTCCAAACGTGGGAATTTGTCAAGGATGGACGTTTTGTGCATAGATTTACAAATGCTACAACTAATTTACGTCAAGTATAGATATATATACGTATGTAAATATAGTCAACGAGTAGAGTTTGACCTGGTTTTCAGACGGGTTGTCACATTCTGGTACATTAGGAATATCCGACTCAAAATCAAACGCTGGTTCATGTGTGGAACCACCTGTTCTAGAACTTCCTCCTTTACGACCTGGATTTGCACCATCATCTTTCTTTGATTTGGGCTTACCAGAACTACCTTTACCTGTAGAGCTAAGCTGTCTCACCATTTTATGTAATTCTCTTATCTTAAACGAGAATTTGCACATAAAGTAGCTGGACTATCACTTCATTTTGGGCTTCATTCTGGGATTTGAGATCAGCTATCTCAGATCTTAGCTCAACTTCAAGCTTAAACTCAGTTGTCTCCACTGCTTTACACTTATCTACACTTGTGGGTTGAGCCGAAGATGATGATTGCCCTGCTTCAGTGTTGGTAGAGTGAGGCACTCTTGGGTCTAATCGTCTTTTCGTGAGATCATTAAGGGCTTCTATAAGGTGTTGGGTTGCAACCTTACCTGAAAAGGGAAAAGGAACGCTATCTGAACACACACCAGAAGGGGATGAACGCACCATAACTTAAGAATATACCCGCCCAAGGTCTAAGGAGAATGAGATACCCAAGAATAGCCTAGAAAAACTGATTGCTGAAGGTATTGCCAAGGCAATGCCCAAGTTGGTTGCCTAACTAATAGGGACGAAAGGCGCCCAAAAGTCTAAGCTAAGTGTAAAACACACCGAAGAGCAAAGCATCAACCACCATAGCAACTCCCACTTTGATGATGCTAACAGTGAACTAAGGAAGGGCTGTAATTATAAAACCTTCATGTCTTGCAAACCTAACAGTTTTTACGGTAAGGAAGGAGCAACTGATGCGATAACTTGGTTGGAAGAAATGGAAGCTACTCTTGACATTAGCGATTGTGCACCTAAAGATAAAGTAAGGTTTGCTACTCACTCTCTGAAGGTGGAAGCCTTACTTAGCCTGGTAGAATATGATTCTAAAAACTAGAGGCAAGAATGTCGTGTATCGGATACATTGGAAAGAGTTCAATGATTTGTTATACATTATCACTTTGTCCAATCTAAGTGTCGTAAAGAATCCCAATATACCACATTCATTTGAAATGAAAATTCACTAGGTCAAACTACAAGAAACAATAACGTCGGGTTGGATACACTGGCCAACCGGAGGGTCAACTGACCCTCATTCCTCCTATGGCCCCTTGCTTGTGATGAATATCAGCTAAACTCATAATATTTAGTGATACATAACGACCTCAAAATTCACATTATATATATGCTATTAATGTCACATATGATGGTGTGAATCTAGTAAATTTAGTGGTGTACTGATCACACATCATTTCATCAGATACTAAGATAAACATAGTTGCCAAAATTATTCTATCAAGATGGTTTTCCTTGTGTTTTAGTCCCAGATGATGATCAACCCGCTGTGAATAAGAAACCCGATAATCAACCAACCACCTCTTCTCAAGACGAAAAGAGAACATGTGAACAATATTCGACGGCTATTGGGACCTTAACGATGGAAGGAACTATGGTTTTGAATTCAAAACGGGAGGGCGCTGGCGTGAAAGATAAGGAACATCCACCACTATTCCAGAAATATTATCTCCAATGATAACTGTATCCCCTACTGAAGCAGCTTTCTTCTTGATATAACCTAAACCAAAATGCTCATTTACCCCTTTTCCAGCTGTATAGCTTGTAAGCTTTCCTACCTGCAAAAATGTTGCAATAGTTTATGACAGTTAAGAGGTTTTCACGGTCTGCTTTGGCCGGTTTGGACGAAAACTCAGGCCCAACCCGCCAACTACAGATTAAAAAAAACGGCAAACAAAACTGGCGGGTTAGCTGAGTCGGGCAGACCAGCCAAAACAGTTTTGTTTGGCGGTTTGAAAAAAAAACAAAATTATTGGTTTGTATTCAATAATTATAAACGATAAAGATAGCCAGTTATATCTCACTCATAAAGTAGCGTTAGGGGATTGTGAGATGACCTCTATCTCGAGAGATAGAGAAGTTGCTCCCAAAATGAGAGCCTAGACTCAAGAAACCCCTCATGGATAGTAAACAAATGCATATTCCGAAAAAGAAAATAAATAAATAATAAAGGTAGAAGGTAGGTAGGTTGTTTGGTTACACAGCTCGTTCCAAGTTCTAAACCTGACTTGTCATTATCATGCATGAACACATGTACATTTACGGAAATATAAACTTATTTTTTTACAGAGGCATCTCATAACTATGTTAATTTTTAAAAAAATATGATAATTTCTCTTTTCAGTCTATACATTTCAATAAATACACTATCCAAAATTATACTTTTAAATGTAGAATACCATGTCCATTAGTTCTGTAATGGATCGGCTCCAGAAGCGTAGGGGAAATAAACAGACTGGGTAGTGTCAACATGGGTTGGGCCGACAAACACTTTTTTAATAGATGTTTTAAAATAAAATAAAAGTGTGTTAAATATAATTACAATAACAATATGAATACGAAACCATCTAACATTTGTTTTGTAAAACTATATAGGAGGTTTACATGGAAACTATACGACCTGTTTGTTTCTAGTTAATTCTTTCAACTTAACCCATTTAACCAGTTAGACTTTAGGGATAAAACATAAACTGAATCAGGTAAATGGGTAAAATCCGTCACCTTTAATAAAAAATTAGAACTAAATACCTTTTTTCCTTCGACTGTAATTGGACTGCCAGGTTCCACTCGGGATGAAAGTTGAATACCCCACAACTTCTGTTTGATGCCATCGTATGTGATTAATCTGGCAATTGTTTCTTGTCCTTTGTAACAACCTGAGGAATGTTTTTATTAAATTTAACTGCTAAATCATCCGTTAAATTGAAAAATACCACAATGACAGAAGCACCTTTGTTCAAAGAAATTGTATTCCATAGACCAGCCTCCAGAACATTAAACTCATCTGTAAGCTCACTACCAGGTGCTGGCCTTCCTGTGGATTATATATAAGTCGAAAAATGAAGAAAACTTGTAATATATTAGGTTTGATCGCAACGTTAAACTTTGCAAGTAACAATAATAATTTCAAATAAAATGAAGGTAAACTAGTAATAATCTTCTTACCAATTGTCTACATGTCAAATACTCTTGAGATGGGAGATGTTATTATAATGATGAATCACATCACACCATACCTTATATTTTAGACGACTATGATGAAACATTATGAGGATATGTCACATGTCATAAGCCAAAATGTGTAAAAACTAAAAAACCATGGTTTTTTAGAAAGGAGTAGGGACTATTGTTTTTGTTAGATACTTATCTTTCAAAGTGTCAAATGATTTTTATACCTTATATTTTAGACGACTTTGATGAAACATTATGAGGATATGTCACATGTCATAAGCCAAACTGTGTAAAAACTAGAAACAACCAGGGTTTTGTAGAAAGGAGTAGGGACTATTGTTTTTGTTCGATACTTATCTTTCAAAGTGTCAAATAATTTTTATGTTTGTCATTTACGCTATCACCTCAAGGAATCGGCTGTAAGTTAAAATGGTTGTAATCTTATAATCGTTTTGCGATTAGCCATTAGAATGAAGATATCACAACCATAAAACATTTGAAACTAGAATGCTAAAAATATCCTCATCAATTTTAGTCAAAAAAGCTAAAACGTGCGAGTTTTCATAATCTGAATGGAATCTTTTTGTGGGACAAAATACTTATGTTTAATTTTGTAATACTGATGTAAGTAGTCCATACTCCATAGGCATTTGTATTTTTTGTTTGGAATTTAGCATTTTCTTACTTCTAAATACAGCTAACAAGAAGCAACTAAATTAAGAACCAAACCTTGGAGAACTCTATACTTTTCCAATGCATTAGAACCCATTGGGGTTGTACCATGACTCAAAAGAGTTTTCCAAATCAATCCTGCAGCCGCTGGTGACGTTAACAGTGAGAAACCTTCTTCAGAAATCACACTTCCCACTGCCACTGTTACCGGATTACCACCAACCTGCATACAAGCTATTAAGAAATTCTCCCACAAAAAAATGATTGCTAGCCCCTAGAAATATGGCTCGTTTAATAAACGGCCTAGATCCATGAAATATGGTTCGTTTAATAAATGAGCTCAAGCTTGAGCGCTTTACAAATCCAGTTCGAGCCTGCGGCTACTCGCGGGCCTAAACGAGCCTTTTATTTATATAATTTTTATTTAATCAATTTATTAGCATATCAATTCATATCAACCTATTTTGAGTAAATTGCAAGGAAATCGTTGTAAATATAGATAGGTCAATCATTGTAAATATAGATAGGTCAACACTCTTGTATCTATATATACAGTTGTGCAAATCAATAACAGGCATGCGATTTACCCAAACTTACATGGTATCACAGTCCCCCAACCCTAGCCGTCGACCCTTCTCTTCTCCCACCCTCCCTGCGCTGATCGGCTCTCAGCCTCACCACTTCTTCTTCATTTTTTTTAGGTTCTTTCTTGCCTCCATGGATCCTAAGAACCACCCAGCAATCACAGTTACCAACATCAAAACTTACATCCCCCTTACCCTTAAACTCGCCACTGCTCAATATGGGTCGTGGTCCGAGTTTTTTAAACTCCACTGTCGTGCGTTCCAAGTTACCGAGCATCTCTCCCCTCATGTCGTTGCACCCTCTGGCACCACCACTGCTGCTGCCGGCGCCAAAGCCTCTCCTTCCGAGGATGAGATTTGGACTCGATTGGATGCCATAGTTCTCCAGTGGGTCTATGGCACCATCTCCTAGGATCTCCTCCTCAGTATTCTGAAACCCGGCGCCTCTGCTGCTGACGCGTGGAAGTCTCTCAAAGGCATTTTTCACGACAACAAAAACACCAGGGCGCTGCACTTGGAACAACGATTCTCTAACATCAAGTTGGAGGACTTCGCCGATGTTTCGGCGTACTGTCAAGAATTGAAGCTGTTGGCCGATCAACTGGCCAACGTCGATGCCCAAGTCTCTAATGAGCGCTTGGTTCTCCAAATGGTGTTCAGTGCTGTCGCGACAGTGTCGGTTCTCTCCGAGGCCTATGATTGTGTCGCTACTGTTATCCAACAATCTTCTCCTCTGCCATAATTTTACACCGCCTGTTCGAAACTACTGTTGGAAGAAACTCACAAGAAACAGCAGGCTTCTAGCGCTACTACCACTGTCGCGACAGCACTGAACACCACTGTTCAGGGGGCTGCCGCACCACCCCAGCACCCGTCAGACACCCGACAGTCCTCCCAAAATCGTCGGGGTGGTCGCAACAGTCGCAACAACACTCGTAACAATGGCCGTCAGAATCGTGATGGTCGGGCTTCGTTTCCGGCACAAACCTTTCAGCCCTGGTCCTCTCCACAGCAGCCCGGAAATATGGTACGCTATCAGCCGTGGGCAGCCAATTACACGTGGGGTGTTTCTCCCCCGTGTCCCTATCCAACCGTAGCCCCACTTCAGCGCCCCTCTTCATCGGGTGCCCCGGGAATTTTGGGTCCTCGTCCACCTCAGTCATATGTTGCATCTGAAGTTTCTTATACTCCAACCGAGGTGGACCAGTCCTTCAACACCATGACTCTCAACCCACCGGATAATCAGTGGTATCTAGACACTGGGGCTACTTCGCACATGACTCATACTCAAGGTAATCTCTCATCCTATTACAATAAGAATTTATCTCGAAACATTATTGTCGGGAATGGTACAACCATGCCAATCCACGCCACTGGGCACACCATACTAAACTCACCCCTACCACCATTTCACTTAAATCATGTTCTTTATGCTCCCAATTTAGTTAAAAATCATATTTCTGTTCATTGGCTAACAACCGACAATAATATTTCCATTGAGTTTGATCCCTTTGGCTTTGTCGTGAAGGATTTGGCTACCCGGACCCCAATTATCAGATGTGACAGTGCCGATGACCTGTACCCGTTCTCCATTTTCCCCAACTTTGCTGCTTCAAGTCCTTCTGCCCTTTCTGCTGTTTCTCAAGACATGTGGCACCACCATCTTGGGCACCCCGGTGACGCTATCTTACATGCTTTGAAAAATAATTTATCATTTGCTTCTGTTTTTTTTTTTAACAGCAAAATGTATTAATTAAAACACCACTAGCAAGATACTAGTGGAAGAGATTACAAAGTACATAGAGAAATCAGTAAAAGAAATTACAAGCAATACAACGGATCACGTTTCCAATCGTTCCATTCTAAATCTAAAATTTTTGCACGAGCGGTTAGCCAAAGGAATGTTTCAGATTTGATATCTTCCATAATTCTTCCAGGATGAGTATTCCGACCCTCAAATTCCTTCATGTTTCTAGATTTCCATAATTCCCAAACTGTTGCTGCAACGATTGCCATGAGCATTTTACTACGATTGTTGGCGGGGCCAAGAATGGAGGCTTGACTGTAGGCTTGATCAATGGAAGCAGGGGAGGAGATGTGATGGCGAGTCCATGAGGCCACTAGATCCCAGGTTTTGTGGGCGATGGTGCAAACGAAGAGAGTATGGTTGGTTGTTTCATTGGTGGCAGAGCACCAAGAGCACGAAGAAAAGGGTAGAGAGATACCACGTTTTAGAAGTTCCGTTTTGACTGGGATTCTGTTTAGAGCAGCTTTCCAAACGAAGATATCAACTTTCCTAGGAACCCAACCAGACCATTGATGTTTGAATGAAAAATCGGCCCAAGATTGTTCAAGACTTCTACGAATGCTACTCGTGGAGAATTGGAGGCTGTTGCAACCGAGCCAGACCCAACGATCAGAACCAGAGAAGAATCTGAAGGGTTGGAGGATGGAGGATAGCTGTGACAGTGATTGTAGTACAGAGGGGGAAGATGGCGGTGATTTCCAGTTCCATGAGAAGTGTGTCGTACCGGAGGTTAAAGAAAGGATCTTGTCGCTCACAAGGCATGATTTTGATTTCTCAATGAGGTAGAGGTCGGGGAACATTGATTTTAGGTTTGTGTTGGTTAGCCATGTGTCCTGCCAGAATTTGATAGAAGTGGAAGCTCCCGGTGTTGCTTTTACGTTATCCCAGAAGTGAATGTCTTCGTTTGCGAGCTCCATGAATACATTGGTGATCGGTTTCCAGTAGCCGGGGATAGTTTTTCTGAGTGGTAGAATGTCGTGGATCCTATTCGAGGAGTGGATGGCCCGTATAACCGAGACCCAAAGGGCGGAATTGTCTGTTTTGAAGCGCCAACCCCATTTTGAGATGAGAGCTAGATTCGCAGCCCTGAGGCTGCCAATACCAAGACCTCCGCTTGGTTTAGGGGCAGTGATTCTGTTCCATGGGTTCGTTTGCGAGCTCCATGAATACATTGGTGATCGGTTTCCAGTAGCCGGGGATAGTTTTTCTGAGTGGTAGAATGTCGTGGATCCTATTCAAGGAGTGGATGGCCCGTATAACCGAGACCCAAAGGGCGGAATTGTCTGTTTTGAAGCGCCAACCCCATTTTGAGATGAGAGCTAGATTCGCAGCCCTGAGGCTGCCAATACCAAGACCTCCGCTTGGTTTAGGGGCAGTGATTCTGTTCCATGCAACCCATGGGATTTTTCTATGTGAGCCCATGGAACCCCAAAAGAAGTCTTTGCGGAGTCGTTCAAGTTCAAGGATGATACAGGAGGGGGCACGAAAAATTGAGAGAAAGTAGGTTGGGAGAGAGCCTAGAACAGATTTGATGAGGACCGCTTTCCCGGCTTGAGAGAGAATTGATGATTTCCAGCCGTTGAGCCTAGATTTGAATTTTTGCGGAATCGGTTCCCAATGTTTTTTGAGTCTCATGTTTGCCCCGATAGGGATGCCCAGGTAAGTGAAAGGTAATTTATCTACTTTGCATTGAAGAATTCCAGCCATGGATCTCGTCTGTTGTGATGCGATACCAATTCCGAAGAGACGACATTTGTCATAATTTATTTGAAGACCGGAGGACATATGGAAGCATCTTAGGAAACGAGCAAGATATCTACAGTTGGATTCGCGCCCTTCGCCAATGAAGATGACATCGTCAGCATACAAGAGGTGGGACATCGCCGGGCAATTGAACGCCGGTGAACAATCCCGAGAGGGTTGCCTTTTCCGATGCAATGTGAAGTGCTTCCATAGCGATGATGAAGAGAAACGAAGAGAGTGGGTCGCCCTGTTTTACCCCCCTTTGAATTTGGAATTCGCAGGTTGGTGAACCATTGACCAAGATAGAGGATTTAGATGAGGAGTGGCAGCCACGAATCCACGATCTCCATTTCTCAGGGAAGGCCATCTGAGAAAGGATAGAATCCAAGAAGTTCCAGTTGAGACTATCGAAAGCCTTTTCGAAATCAACTTTGAAGAGCATTGCCTTTTTTTTCTTTTGTTTGAGCCAGGCAATAGTTTCATTGAGTATGAGTGGGCCATCAAGAATCGATCTACCCCCTACGTATGCTGATTGGGTGTTGCTGATGATGGATGCAATTACTCCTTTGAGACGTATGGCCAGGACCTTTGATGATTTTGGAGATGCATCCAATGAGGCAGATTGGTCGAAAGTGGGAGAGCTCAAGTGGGTCTTTTCTTTTTGGAATGAGAGCAATGAAGGAGGAGTTGCAACCGATGCTGATTTTTCCGGTAGAGTGAAACATTTGAAGAATTTCGAGAAGGTTTGGTCCGAGTAGATCCCAGTGAGATTTGATGAATTTGAAATTGAAACCGTCTGGGCCTGGGGCCTTGTCGTTACCACAGGACCATACTGCACCTTTGATTTCCTGCATGGTGAAAGGGGAGATTAAGGAGGTAGACTCGATGGAGGATAGTTTTTTGAAGTTGTCGGAGAGGAAGAGCAGTCGGTTAGCAATCGGTTCAGCAAACTTGGATGAAAAGAATTGAAACATTCGGTCTTTAAGATCTTGAGGGGACGTGATCCAGTTTCCGTTGTGAAGTATTCCGTTAATTCTGTTTTTTTTTTCCGTTCTGTGTCGGATGATGCCGTGGAAGTAAGCAGAGTTTTCATCACCGTCAATCGTCCATTTTATTCTTGATTTTTGTGCCAGGTCTTGAGATTTTTTTGGCGTTCATCTCCTTTGCCTTTTTGATGCATTCTTGTCTCAGGGATAGCTCTGATGGTGTGAGGCCAAGCACCTCCCCCTTGAGTTCAAGCCCATCAATTGTGTCTCTGAGGATCTTCAACTCATAATCTTCATTGTTTCGAAATTTGATATTCCAAGATTTCAGAGCCGATTTCACCGATTTGAGCTTTAGTTGTAACTTTCTGTCAGGCATTGTGTTTTGTTGTTCAACCGTTTGTGAGAATGCTGCATTTATAGTTTCCATATACCCAGGCCGACCGATCCAAGAATTGTAAAATCTGAAGCTTGATGGGCCAAAATCAAGAATATTAGTAATCAAAATGAGCGGACAATGATCCGAATGCACCCTCGGTAATGCCGTGAGGGAAGCATTTGGCCATAGCCGCATGAAAGATGTTGATACTAACATCCGGTCAATTTTGCTAAATTTGTCCCCTTTGTCGGAAATGTAAGTGAATTTCCTTCCCCCCATGTTGTATTCCCTAAGCCCCGAATTTGATATGAAGTTATTGAAATTTGTTGCATTAGCAGAATGAAATTCCGAATTTAAACGCTCGTGGGAAAATCTAACCTCATTGAAGTCACCAAGCAGGATAGCAGGGGTGGATGGATGTTCAGCCAGTTTGAGACCCAGTTCGTGCCAGAGAGCTACCTTGGAGGATGTTTCATGGGGTCCATAAATGTTGAAAATAAGAATTTCTTGGAGGGTGCCCACGAGAGAGCCTTTAATTAGCAGGTAAAATTTGGATTTGTGGGAGGAAATTTTTTGAAGGTGCACGGGTCCCAAATCGAGATCAAACCACCTGATCTGTTAAGGCCTCGCATATTTCCGAGTCACATTGTGAGTTTCCCCAGAATACGCTTGGAGTGATGGAGGTGGAATTTTGGAATTGTGTTTCTTGGATGGCAAGGAAAGAAATTTTATGTGTCATCTTCAGAGATTTTATCCAATCACGTTTGTCTGAGTTCCCGATTCCTCTAAGATTTATGGACAAAAAAGTCATTGAGAACATGGGTGTGTCACGACTTTGGGAGCAATTTTGGGAATGAGGTTTCTGAGGAGATTTTGGTGTCCATCCATTTGGAATCCTATGTCTTTCCCCACTTCCATTGTTTTGGTGAGTTCGATGTTGCGGATTTGGGTGAATGATGGCTGACATCCGGGGGCAGTAGAAGAGATATGGTGCGCATGTCCTTCATAGATTGTTCTTGGTTTTTGGTTGGTCGTTTCGAATAAGTGTGAACCTTGTGTACTTGGTAAACACATACGCTTGCCGTTTCTTAATTCTAATACTACTACTACTTTGCCTTTCGATATTATTCATAGTGACGTGTGGACATCCCCTATTTTAACATCTCATGGTTGTCGCTATTATGTGTTATTTTTGGATGACAAAACGAATTTTCTATGGACCTACCATCTCTCCCAAAAATCTTAAGTGTTTCCTACATTTCTTAAATTTGTAAAATCTCATCACGACGCAATTTAATAGGTCCATAAAATGTCTCCAATGCGATAATGGGACGGAGTACAATAATGCTTCTTTTCACAAATTTTGTACCGACAATGGCATGCTTTTTCGTTTTTCATGCCCCTACACATCATCTCAAAACGGGAAAGCTGAGAGAAGAATTCGGACCATAAATAATATCATAAGAACTCTTCTCGCCCAAAGCTCACTACCCCCATCAATTTTGGCATCATGCCTTAGACCATGCAACTTACCTTCTTAATATTCTACCAACAAAAATTCTTAACAATAAAACTCCAACCACACTGCTTTACTCAAGAGAACCGTCGTATTCTCATATTCGTGTCTTTGGGTGTTTATGTTTCCCCTTGATACCGAGCCACCACATAAATAAATTGGCCCCCCGCTCCACACCATGCGTGTTCATCGGCTTTCCCCCAAGCCACCGGGGTTACAAGTGCTACAACTTATCCACCGGTTCCATCATCGTGTCTCGCCACGTGATTTTTGACGAGCATGTTTTCCCCTTCCGGAACTCGTCACCTTCTCCATCCATGTCATCCTCACCCTCTCCGACAATCGACACCCTTTGGTGGTTGTCCTCGGCAGCCGGCACCACTCCCTCTCATCCCCCCCCCCCCCCAACCCACCCACACACCACCCACCCACCTAGTCCACAAAACTCCCCCAGCCGTATCTTCCACTGGACCAAGTTCCCCCAACCTCACATCATCCGGCCCAAATACGCCTGGCCCATCTCCGACACCCTCGGCCCAACCTTCTCCCCTTAGCCCATCTCTTGCCAAGTCTAGTGGCACCAATTCCTCCTCTACAACTCCATCCCCAACTCAGCCTGACCTCCCACCAAATCCACCACCTACCCGATCCATGCAAACCCGTAGCATGTCGGGCATATCTAAACCACGACAATTATTCAATCTCCACAAAGCCACTACAATCACACCCTTACCAAAAACCCCTACCAAAGCTCTCTCCCAACCGAATTGGTATGGTGCCATGCTCGATGAGTTTCGAGCTCTTATTGCTAATAGGACATGGGAACCCCTACCAAAGCTCTCTCCCAACCGAATTGGTATGGTGCCATGCTCGATGAGTTTCGAGCTCTTATTGCTAATAGGACATGGGATTTGGTTACTCGTGAACAGGGTATGAATATTGTGAGAAGTATGTGGATTTTCAGGCACAAAAAAGAACTCGGATGGAAGCATCGAAAGATATAAAGCAAGGTTGGTATGTGACGGCCGTTCTCAACAAGTCGGTATTGATTGCGGCGAAACTTTTAGCCCGTTGGTTAAACCAGCTACTATTCGCACCGTCTTAAGTCTCGCCATCTCCAACAAGTGGCCGATTCACCAACTCGACGTTAAAAACGCCTTCTTACACGGCAACCTTGAAGAAACGGTGTTTATGTATCAACCAATGGGATTTCGTGACTCTCGATATCCAAATCACGTGTGTGTGCGCAAGTCTCTTTACGGGCTCAAACAAGCCCCTCGGGCATGGTACCAAAGATTTGCCGAATACATCTCAACACTCGGGTTCAATCACTCGCTTTTTATCTTCAAACGTGGCCTTGAGCGTGCCTATTTGCTCTTGTATGTGGACGGCATAATCTTGGTCACGTCCACCGCCGCTCTTCGCCAACATTTCATGTCTCATTTATCGAAGGAATTCGCTATGAAAGACCTTGGCCCGTTAAGCTACTTTCTCGGTATAGCAGTTCACAAATCCGGGCCGAAGCTCTTCTGTCGCAAGAGAATCCAGCAGCCACCTCGGTCGATACTCAACCGAAGTTAAGCTCATATTCTAGGGCACCCTTACCCGATGGTACCGAGTTCCGAAAGTTAGCCGGCGCGCTTCAATACTTGACATTTACACGTCCGGACATTTTGTAAGTGGTTCAACAAATATGTATTCACATGCATGCACCTTCCGAAACACACATGCATGTTCTCAAACGAATTCTCAGGTATGTGAAAGGCACCTCGCACTACACATCACCCCATCGTCGTCTTCATTGACAGCTTATACGGATGCCGACTGGGGTGGATGTCCCGACACTCGACGTTCCACTTCCGGGTATTGGCATTGTATATACATGGACGACAATCTTTTGTCATGGTCTTCAAAACGCCAACCAACGTTGTCCCGATCCAGCGCCGAAGCCGAATATCGAGGGGTCGCTAACGTGGTCTCCAAAATTTGTTGGCTCCGAAATTTACTCCTCGGGCTACACTATCCGCCAACACATGCATCGATAGTTTATTGTGACAATGTTAGCGCCATATATCTCACTGGCAACCTAGTTCAGCACCAGCGCACAAAGCACATCGAGATGGATATTCATTTCGTCCGCAAAAAGGTGGCACGCGGTCAAGTTCGAGTGCTACACGTGCCCTCCAGGCATCAGATCGCCAACATCTTCACAGAGTGGTTGCATAAAGTCCTGTTTGATGATTTCCGCTCCAGTCTCAACATCCGAGAACCTCTCGTTGCGACTGCGGGGGTGTATTAGCATATCAATTCATATCAACCTATTTTGAGTAAATTGCAAGGAAATCGTTGTAAATATAGATAGGTCAATCATTGTAAATATAGATAGGTCAACACTCTTGTATCTATATATACAGTTGTGCAAATCAATAACAGGCATGAGATTTACCCAAACTTACACAATTACATATATGTTTTGATAAATAATAAGCATTAACTATAAAATAATGATAAAAGAGTTGCATAATATATTTTAAGTTATATATAGAAAGTATAACTATAACTATATACAACGACCTTACTTGAACAGGATCTGTTCTATATAACTATATACAAATTTAATTATAAAAATATATAAATAAATAATAAACAATTCGAGCTCGAGCTTTAGAAGCTCTAGTGACAAGTTTCATGAAGTAAGTTCAAGAAATAATGAGGATGACTCTGCATAAATGACTTACACTGTAATGCTTATGTGAGCCATAAGGTTGTCCAATAATGTCACCAAGATTCAGATCCAGCATTACCTGTTAGAATGCCAAAGGTTGCATCATCAAATCAATGTACCTTGTGAAGATAAAAAATGAAACCACATATATTTGAGCCAGATACTTCAGTTTGAAATTCATGGAAGCCATACCTGATTGCTTTTTGGTCCCACAAGTGCAAACAAGCATGTCTTGTCACTGATATCTTGAATTTCTACCTTGTCAGAAAAAAATATGTACCTACACTGACCACAAAAAAAGTAAGTTGAGGCATGCTCCCTTCGACCACAGAAAGAAAACCTTCAAACCATGGTCCTGTTACAAATATTCACTATTTCTCTTTCCTTCTGTTTTTAGTAGCAAGAGTTAAGAACTATGTTCAATATTTCACTCATAAATTCTGTGAAATTCCTTAGTTACCTTATTACTGAGGTGTATTGAAAGAAATAATACAGATTTAGTGTAGTAAAGACTGATGAAACCTTGGAGTGTCAATCGTGTAAGGTTGGCGGGTTGACGGGTTAGCGAGTCACGAGTTGGCGGGTTGATTTGTGGAACCCAAACACGACCCACATTTTGATTCGTGTCAAAGATTTCGATCCTAACCCCGACACACATAAAATTGCATAAGTGTGTAACCCGAACAAGATCCGTTTAACTCATTTTTTTTTCACAGGTTCTAAACGGGTTAATGGTTCGTACTTGGGTTAAAAAAATTATAATATTGTAAGTAATAACCAATCGTACAAATATTAAATGAAAGTATTGAAGGTGTGAAATTCAAATCAGAACCATAGTTGTTAAAAGTGCTCGCTTTTGGCGCCTAGGCGCAAAATATGGGCGATGCGCAGTAACTGCGCTTAGTCTTCCTAGGTAATAAAGGCGCCAGGTTTGACGTAGTTTCTGGCAATATTCCGGCGGGATTCCGGCGAGATTCCAGCTGGTTTGCAGCCGGATTACGGAGAGACTCAACATAGCTCTTTATTTCTTCCTTTTTGGTTGACACATGGTGACACTTTGTTCTGTTTTTGTCTATTTTTCGTCTCCTCCGGTGATTTTTTGCCTGCTCCGGTGATGTTCTTGTTTGCTCCAGCGATGTTTAAGAGAAAAATGAAAGAACAGAAAAGTAGAAATGAAAGAGAGATGATAGAGTGATAGACAGAGAGATAGCTATACTATTTTCTTTTCTTGATGTCTTTTCTTTGCAGGCAAAAGCAAAAAGTACACAGTTTTCCACTTTTCCTACTATTTTATCTAAAAGTACCATTTTAATTTTGATTTTAGATAGTTTAAACTTATGGTGATAATATTTTGATAATTCGTTTTAAGAACTGAAACAGTTCTAACTAATATTTGTCATTTTGGTATTTTATATATACTTTTTAATTTTTTTTTATTTGAGGCGCTTTTTTTTTCTAAGGCCCACGCTTTTTTTGCGCCTATTGCCTAGGCACTAGGCGGACCCTATGCGCCTTAAGTGCGCCTTGCGCCTTTGATAACTATGATCAGAACATGACGATTGAAGAGAAAGTCTTAAATTCAAATGGAACTTGGAAATTGAAAAACTTAGGAAACGTGCACTTTAATTGGGACTAACAGGTTAGATATAAAGAAAGATTATTTAGAAATAAATGAAAGTTTAGAAATAAAATTTTCCTCTAAACATATATTTTTGAGAGAGGGAAAATGATTTTGTAAACAATACTCAAATGTAATCGGGTTAACGGGTCAACCCATTTTTTAAAAAGGTCAACCCGAACACGACTCGTTTATAAAACCGGGTCAACCCAAACAGTACACCTTTATAAAACAAGTCAACCCGAACATGAACCGCTTATTAAATGGGTCAAGTTTGCCAACCCAAAACCTAATTATTTTCATGTCATGTTTGGGTTTGTGTCAAGATTTGCCACCCCTAATTATTTTCATGTCATGTTTGTGTCAAGAGCATGTCAACCAGAATAAAAAATCAAAACAAATCTTGCTCATCATCATCGTCACAACCCACTCTAAAATCAAAACAAAAGCAAAAAAAAATGTAAAAAAGTAAAGGTCGTTCTTCTTATTAAGCATCAAAATTACCAATTTGCCTTTCGCTTAAAACCAACATGATAGGAATCATGTTCAGTTATTAATAGTAATATGTCTATTCTATGAGGGGGTTAAGTGTAAGTCTATTTCTATAAATAAGGGTTCATAGTTCATTAGGGGTAGGAAAGAAATCAGGTTAAGGGTTTGGCTCCTTGCTGGAGAAGAACATTGCTTTGGGTCACCTATGGTGATGGACTATCCATTGTAGATCCTTTGGATCATCTTCATTCTATTTCAATATCAAGTTCATTTTCTATTTTAATCCAATATTATAGTTCTGCTGATCTATTTCTGTAAATCTGATTCACGATTCTCATCACAACAATGATCATTTTAGGATCAAGGAAGCTTTTGGCCGAGAAAATGCAAAGTTCAGGTCATGATTTGTAAGTTTTTGTAAACAGACATGTGCATTGTTAGCTCATAACCGAGGGATGAATTTTGTAATTTACTAGCTAAAATATGAAATGGAATCCAAATAAAGAAAGTTCAAAAGAGTATAAACGTACTTCTTAAGCATTTCACTGATACTTGCACTTGTTGATGGTGATACAACAAGTGTAACTGCTGTTTTCTGCAAATGAGAGACACTTGTTAGACTTGAGATCTTTTATAACAACTCATAAAACTAACTCAGGAATAAGATTACCATGAGCCAAGCTTGGGCAATATCAATTGTTCGAGCAGTTGGAGTTACAAAGACCGTGTCACATCCCTACAAGATCCAGTTTTAAATATCACACTTGTATAAATATTACGTGTGGTGGGATGGGCAGGTTGGTTAATGTGTCAAAAAAGGTTCAATTTGAAATGAGTTATGTTTAGTACTGATCGAAACAGGCCAGGCTGGGTTGCATTGAGCAGTAAAAGAATTTGTCCATTTCAAATGTAAAATAACTGCTTAAATCACGATTAGTATATAATTATTTACTAAAAACAATTTAGGAGGTCGTGTGAATTAAAAAAAAAAAGATTTTTGGGTGACTTTCAAGTCCCTTCTAGCTACTTTATATCTTTTATTTGTTTGAGATAAACACAGGACCGAATTCACCCTAATCATAAGTAATGTTTAAAATTCCACCTCATAAAAGACTATCACAAAGCTTTAAGATAAATACATCAAAGACTTACCCCTCCTTCAGAAAGTGCTTCAAAGTTTGCAGTACTTTGGTTGTGAAGATATTTAATACGGTCTTCTCCACTGACTTCATACCAACAGAAAATTAAAAGAAAGGAAGGAAGAAAGTAACCAAACTAATACAATTCACATTCGTGTTGAAGCAGATGAGAACGGAAGGTGGCATATGAGTAGTGTGAAATGCTTTGAGAAGTAACTCAAAAAACCTAAAGATATAAGAAAAAAAGTTCCTCAACCATGTTTTTTCTTTTTCTTTTTTAAAGGTCTAAATTATTCTTTTCTTTATAGGATGCCTTGCATTTTTATAAGATTTACCTAGCTCGAGGAAATGTGTGTTTATGTGACTAATACAATGTAACGCTTGGATCTGAAGAACTGGAAATCAGAAAGTTTACCTCTTATCCTACCATAATGAGAAAGATCAACAACCTGCGATTATGGAAGAATCAAATTACTCTAAGAGAGTTATTAGATACCATACTCTGCTAAACGATTTCCAGTACTCTAGTGGAGCATAAAAGTTAAATAGAAAAAAAAAAGTAAAGTACAAACAAGAAATGGAGAAAATTTGAGTATAGTTACAGAGTGGTTTTAAAGCTAGTGAGTTATAGCAATGCAGTATATGGAATATGTGAGTCTTCATATGCAAAATAGAACATGTCCTATAACTTTTGTTGTTCTTGTTGATTTAGAAATAAGAAATCAGCAAGTGAAACACTTTATTAGGTTACAAAGCACGTGATGTTCTTTAATCAATATACAATTTACAACAGTGGGGGAAATACAATCCCAATTCTATCCTGAAATCCAGTTCCATACCCGTGCATCATACTCAACCTATGTATATAATGGACAATGACCATATAAAACAATGACAAAAAAACACAAACACCAAGTATTTACATCTATAAGCAGAATAGCAGATGCCAGATGGAAGTTCCAAATATACACAATTCAAAAGGATCAAAATGAAAAGCATAAAGCACCTTTTAGTACCCACCACAGTGCCAGTTTCAACCACATCTAGTGCCTCCTCATCATTGTTAAATGTTTCGATAACCCAATCTTCAGATACCTTTGCCCCAGCAACAGCCATGTCATCCTACATCAAGGACCCAAGAGTTCACCAGTTCAGTTTAAGGATGAAGAAGCATAACACAATAACAGATTGTGTGTGTTTGAATTCCCAATATCTAATATTTCGGTACTTCACACATCATGTGATGCAATCAGCTCAGCACTTGAATAACAAAAACTATATAGTCTATATCTAACAAATCCTCAATCGACTGTTAAACGAACAGTTCAACACCACATACAAAGTACTACAATTTCATAAAAAAACATCGGAATTAAACGCATATGGTGGCTGGATGCTTACGTAGAGGTCGTGGTCAATCGGAGGAGGGGAGAGATCGAAAGGTAACGCGGCGACGGGTGCTAGGTCGGAGGAATAGGTGATTGATGAGTGTGTCTTCTGGCGAAGGATGCAAACCGCGTTATTGTGTGAATGAAGAGAGCTGCACGGCGACAACTGAGAGAATAGCGGAGGGCGGGAATCGCGCGTTTGAATGACGCTCCGGCGACATAGTGTGGGAGTCGTGTGGGTGAAAGAGGATAACAGTTCGACCATTTTCTTGTTCTGATGGCTTTGGTATGATTTCCGGCGATTAATATTATTTTGCAAAGTCGAATTTTTCAGAAGTGGGCTTTTTACCAAAAAATAAAAAACTTAAAACAAAAAAGGGTGTCGTTTTTTTTTCTTGAGAAATGGCTTCTCAAGTATTAAATTAGGCTTGGGAGTAGGTTTGATGGACGGTTTCTAGGTTCGGTTCCGATGATGAAGCTCTTGTGAGCACCTCTCAAGTGTTGAAAAGCCTTTTCCAACCCTATCTCGCATTTGACAAATGCAAAATGTGATAAAATAATATTTTTTTTTCTTTTGAACGATGGAGATGGATGATATATATAATTAAAAGCTTTATTTCTGACAAGACTATACATGCAAGCTTTCAACAAAAACTTAGCAAAAAGCGGTATATTCACAAGCATTCGGTAAAAACACTGTAATAATTCACATGTCTTACACTGCAAAAAAGTCTTTTACAACCCTATCTCGCATTTGCCAAATACGAAATGTGATAGAATAATATTTTTTTTTTCTTTGGAAATTTGGATTTAAATAATCCCAAGTTTTGAGAGTTGGCCGGTAATAATCCCACTTTTAAAAATAACCCTCAGTGATCCCAAGTTTAATCTTATTTACTGATAGTGGTCCTGCCGTTAAAAAAATTAATACCGTTAAGTTTTTAATGACGTGGCATGTGATGTGGATATTTATTCTTATTTTTTTAACCATGCCACATCATCATCTTCATCCTCATATTATTTTCCACCCTACCACCACCTGCAACCCTCAGCCACCGTTGGACCAAAGAGGGCCGGCGAGCCTGCTCCTCCGGCGAGCACTCTGACAAACTCCGGTGACTGCACCTTCATCTCAAATCATCTCTTTTTCTTCTTCCCGTTCACATGATACATTTCAGTTAATTCCAATTTTCAATTTGCAGAGAAATCAAATCTAATCCATGGGCTTTGACGGCACAAGCTAGCAACCCTCCGAACTGACGACGTGCGCTAACGGCTGCGACTTCCTCAGCACCGCCGCCACCAACGTCCGCGACATCCAGATCCACGAGGAGCAAGCGGCGTCCGCCATAGCTGCCGTGGATAAACTCGTAAACAAGGTTGTAAGCTTCCCTCCCCAATCCTCTCCCTCTTCCTCGTCCGGATCTGAGTCGCTTCCGCCACCGGCCGCCTACGCCGGCGTCGAACCAATGCTAACCGTTTCCTTGACTCGCCGCTCAAATACGGTCCGACGAAGACATTCTGGCTCGTTTTAAGATTCATATCGCGGCAGAGGAGCCGGAGAGGTAAACGATCTAGTGGCGAGGTGCGGGGAGTCCATCAATACCAGAGTTTACCGACGTGCGGAGGAACAAAGAACCTCTGTATATGGCAGTTCAATTTCCGCGAGTTTAACGTGAATGACGATGTTTTTACGAACGATTCGGTTGAGCTTTTGAGAGAGGGCGGTATGGATTTCAAAATAAACAACAAATATATAGATGCGCGAAGATTCCGTTTTAAGGATGAACTGGGTAATTAATTTGGGGATGAACTGGGCAATTGATATGGGGGAAATTTGGGTTTACATGTCATCTGGAATGGGATATCGATGCCAGGTGGAATGAGGGACTAAAAAATTAAAAATGAGTATTTACATGTCATTTGCCATGTCATCAATGTTTAACGGTGTTAAAAAAAGTTAACGACAGGTCCAACAGAAAAAATAATGTTAAAAGTTGGGACTGGTGAGAATAATTTTTGAAGGTGGGATTATTGTTGGCCAACACCCAAAAGTTGGGATTATTAAAATCCAATTTTCCTTTTTCTTTTGAACGATGGGGATGAATGATATACATAATTAAAAGCTTTATTTCTGACAAGACTATACATGCAAGCTTTCAACAAAAACTTGCAAAAAGCTGTATATTCACAAGCATTCAGTAAAAACACTGTAATAGTTCACATGTCTTACACTGCAAACCATGTCCATCCACTCCTTTTTTATGAAAGTTATCCACCATATATTCATTTACGAATTCAAAGCTATCCACCAAACCCATTTTTCTTTAGATTCAGTCACAAATTCTACATTTTGCCCGCACTATCCAAACCCTTCACTCTCTCAAGAAATCCCCTTGCAAGTACAGAAATTCTCAACACTTCAATCTTCACATCTTAATTTCTTACTCTTTCACAATGTCTTCATTCAGTCCGTTTATCTTAAGAATTTTATGGGGTGGTGAAATTTATTACGATAATGGTGTTGTTTCGTCTGATGAATCACTAAAATCTCCGCATTTCCTATTCGTGAAAAAATCTCATTTGAACAACTTGTTGAAAAGGTATATAGTCTGGTTGGTGCAAGTAGGCAAGAGTTTAGTGGGGTACGTGAAGCTTCACACATCCACGATGACGGCAGTTTAGAGATGTTGTTTTTCTTGGCTGAAAGAGAACCTTGTTATAGGGGTGACATTTACGTTAAAATGGAGGTGGTAATTCCTGCTGGTGATTCTGGTTATATTAACCAGGAACCTGAATACGAGACATATCCGGCCAACCAAGACGAAGATGGTGGTTTTGACGAATCTGATTCATACATCTCTAAATCAACGTCTGTAGATGATATTGAAGACATCAGGTTCGAAGAAAATTCCAGCGATGAAGACAGGTACACTGAACCAATTGCAGAATTTCAAGTGGTAATTAATCAAAGGCTATCACAAGTACCAGTGAATTATGATATTGACACTTCTGTGTTACGAGAACTAGAAGATCATGATTTTCAAGAGGAGGAATACATGTTCTTTTGGAACGAACAAACAAATGACATTCGAGCAGGTGTGTATTTTAAATCGAAGAAGGATGTTAATTGTATTGTTCGCCAATGGAACATTAAAAATGGTAAAGAGATCCATGTTGAAGAAAGCATGCCTAAGAGATTCAAAGCAATATGCAAGACAAATGCTCATGACCATGTGAGTGTTACCCCAAACACTCAATTAGATGGTCTCTGCAACAAGGCAGGGAAATTCAAGTTCAAGTTTGTGGAGGATTGTTAAATGGGTTGGTGGACACAACTGTTACGGGTCAGCCATTCGTAACAACAACACTAGTCTTACAGCAAAGACTTTAGCAGCGTACATAAACCATGCAATTGTTGCTGATATTACATATCCTGTTAAGCAGATGTAGGCCTGAGTGTTGATGTTACTTATATCAAGGCCTGGAGAGCTCGTAAAAAAGCAATTGATAATATATATGGCAATTGGGAGTCCAACTTCCAAGAGCTGCCTAAGTATATCAATGCACTGAAACGGGAAAATTTACGTACTGTTGTTGAGTGGCGTCATCAAGCGGATGGGTCATTTAGTTTGTTTGTATTTAGGTATGTATTTTTGGCGTTTGGGCCATCCATAGAAGCATTCAATCGATGTCGACCCGTTGTAAGTATTGACGGCACACATTTGAAGGGTTCTTATAAGGGAAAAATGTTTATTGTTGTTTCAAAGGATGCTAATGGTTATATACTTCCGGTAGCGTATCCTATCGTTGACGAAGAGACGAATGAAAGTTGGAGCTAGTTTCTTCAACAGCTTGGAAGGCATGTAAGATCAACTGTCCATAAGAGTCTTTGTGTAATTTCAGACAGACATAAGGGTATTATAAATGCTATGAATAACCTTGAAGGATGGAGGGAGCCTGATGCATATCATCATTATTACCTACATCACATTTGTAGCAACTTTATGTCTAAGTTCAAGTCAGTTGAGCTTAAAAGGCTATGTTGGGGAATTGGCTCCATGTCATAGCCGAGAATATCGGGTTTTTGTGAGAGAGATGAAAAGTAAGAATCCAGAAGCTTAGAACTACCTGAAAAAAATTGGTTTAGATAAGTGGACTTTGTATCATGACGATGGGCATCGCCGTTGGGTTAACCTCACAAGCCAACATCTCTGAGAACATGAACAACACCTTAAGGGGTGGTCGGTTGCTACAAATACAGGCTATTATTCAATACACCTTTGACAAGACAGTAACCACTTTCGAAAGCACAGAGAGATAGATAATTGTTGCAGTACTCACTTGACCCCTCGTTTGGGATCTTACTTGATGAGCAGTGCGAAGACTAGGGAGCACACTCTGACCGAGTTAATCATGATCTTGGTAATTATAGGGTCATGTCAAAGGTGAACCCAACGATGACGGTGGTAACGACTACACAGTCAAATACAAGCAAAAAACATGCAACTGCTTTAAGTGGCAAACACAAAGACTTACATGTTCACATGCAATTGCAGTGTGTAATTACAGAGTTGAAGGTGCTGATATGTCTAAAATTATCCATAAGGTGCCGATGTGTCTAAAATTATCCATAAGGTGCATAAGACTGCAACTTATCGCCAACAATACCAGAGTGATTTTTACCCACTTGCACACCCAGATACATGGAGTGATCCCACTTGGAGCATTAGAGCAAACCCGGATAAGTTGATTAAATCTAGGGGAAGAAAGAGATCAGCAAGGTTTCACAATGAGATGGATGCTCACCACTTGAAGAAGCCGGTCCTAGAAAATTGTTGATTTGTAGGCTTCCCAGGCACAACATGCTTAGGTGTCCCAACGGGCGTTATTAAATTTTAATTACTATGTGCTTAATATGTATGATCGAGTTATTCAGTTAATCATCAATATGAAATCTATTTATGCCTTAACATTTTTCAACATTTTGAGGTTTAAATGGCCATCTTAACGTGTCATTTTCACCCACTATACATCGTATTTAGTTTCTACATTTCAAACACGAAATATAGTACTTATAACAAGCTTTTCATTCATATATCATATATGCTAAACGGAGATACGAATGTTGTTATACAACAGCTACAAAACAGCCAAACAACAAGATCTTCAAAAGTAACAAAGTTGAGTACATTAATATTGATAACGATACTGATAAAACTGATCCGCCATGTATTTACGGCACCTCCCACACATGGCTTTGAATTCATTGTCTATGACTAATGTCTTCCCCTGCCATAGCCTTTGCATTAACAAACAGACAAAAACTCCCGATTCAGCACCGAGGTCACCGCCATCCTTAGGCAAATACTCTTCACAAATAACGTGTGTTAGTTTCTTTTCATTTGCCTTTCTAACGAGGGGATCAGAGTACCTTTTATACCAGTAACCAACTCGGTGAAACAAATTGTCCATATTAAATGGAATGAGTGCTATGGTGAGTAAAATGGAGCTCTGCTATGATTCATTAAAAATGTATGTTAATATGAAAAAATAGAGTATATACATTAACTGTATGAATAAAACTGGAACAACTTATGTTAGATTACAAAAAATAGAATACACCAGTTCTTGATACATCTCATGGTATATGTGGTTAGTCCAATACTGAACCATCTCCATTGTATCTAGGTCGATTCAGATAAGTATCCAGTCATCAACAGAAACGATATGTAGTGGGAAATAAACATACCGAACCTTCCAAAATGGAGGATAAAATTCGTCTTTTCCATTAGCATATTTTACTGGCATATCCTCCCATTTATGTGTTAGAGCATTTTATGTTGTCTAGTGCTAGATCTTGATGTTTTGAATATGTAATTTATAAGTTTGTGTTTTATGTATCCAGCGGATCAGTGGCGGATCAGGTGATCCGCCGGACCACCTGATACGCTGGTAAGTTGGTCCGCTGGCCCAGTCTCTATATATAGGTTTCAGTTTGATTCAGAGAGTGTGAGTGAGGTTTGAGCTTTCTTAAGTGCGTGTTTTACAAAGTGTAACCTGAATACTCTGTGTACTCTCTGTTTACAAGCTGTGATCAATATAAAGAAGATTATTTACCTTGTGTGTCCGAATCCGAATGTAATAATGGTTGAGATGAAAGAGGGAGAGTTGGTTAATCCTTTTTCTAAAGAGCAGCTGGCAGCAATATTTGCTCTGAATGTGGATGATGTTGAGAATGTACCAGTTGCTGAGCCATATCAGGAAGATGATTCAGAAGAAGAGGTGGTATTTGAAGATGATCATGTGGAAGTGGAAGATATGACGGCAGAAGAATATCCCAATGATCCAACGATGTATGGGAATTTTTCTGATAACGACTATTCTGAAGGTTTTAATTTCTTTGGGAAAGACAGTGAGGATAAGGTTGAAACAGAGAAATCATCAGATCAACCTGAAGCAACTGAATCTGTTAATATGTCTGAAGAAGTAGAAAAGAAGCTGTTATTTGAAGCTTGGTTAAAAGATCAAAGGGCTAAGAAACTTCCAGTTCCAGTCCAAGTTGAAAAGTCTTCAAAACCTGTTGACCAGAAAGGGTTTTTTGATAGAAAAGGAAGACAAGCTTCTGGAAAGATTATCAGCTGGATGTACGATTCTGAACTCAAATGCTATGCTATCAAGAGGGAATTCGGGATTGTATATCTGAAGAATGCTACAAGGTTCAATACATTACCTGTTTGTGATGTGAGAGACTTGGCTAGAAGTCCATTTTTGAATCCTGGAGGAAATATGTTGGCTGCTGTGTTTAAGGAGAAGTTAATCGAAGAATGTCAAGGAAGATTCAGGTTTTTGACTCCACAAAGACCAACTTACTCTGAGCATCCAACAGATATCCATCATATCACAGGCAGACCAGTAGTGATTCTGAAATATAAGAAGCCGATTCAGCTCAAGAAAATACCTCTCAAAAGGCTTGAACAAGATTTCATCAAGACTTTGAGGTGGTGGTATTATGATGAGGTGTCTGGTGAAGCTGTTATTGTGATTCAAGAAGACAACAAGGTTGTAAGAATCTATGACCCGATGTCGTTGATAAACTTATCAAAGAATGATATTGAAAAGCTACATTCTAGCAAGATTCTCTACAAACCTGAATGTCGTGATCAAGCAATGCAATTTCAGAAAGTGATAAATGTTTGTTTTGGTGGTGGGATTCATGCTGGAAATAACAGAAAACGTGATTGGAAGAAGACAGAATCAAAAGCTTCTGAAGACTAGCACAAGACAAGGGGGAGTTTGTTAGAGCATTTTATGTTGTCTAGTGATAGATCTTGATGTTTTGAATATGTAATTTATAAGTTTGTGTTTTATGTATCCAGCGGATCAGTGGCGGATCAGGTGATCCGCCGGACCACCTGATACGCTGGTAAGTTGGTCCGCTGGCCCAGTCTCTATATATAGGTTTCAGTTTGATTCAGAGAGTGTGAGTGAGGTTTGAGCTTTCTTAAGTGTGTGTTTTACAAAGTGTAACCTGAATACTCTGTGTACTCTCTGTTTACAAGCTGTGATCAATATAAAGAAGATTATTTACCTTGTATGTCCGAATCCGAATGTAATAATGCACTAGCAAGATCCGAATACGTGTTTTACACTAACGAGTCGTAAACGTTATCGAGAACACAATTTCGATCGTAAACGCAGACGTAAACACCTCCGGATCGTAAACAGCGTCGTAAACCCAATACCGATCGTGAACTCAGACATAAACACTTAAAGCTTAGATCTTGAAGTCGTAAACACCAAACTTGCTGAAGAACACCGATCCTAAACTTCAAGAACAACCCTAAAAAAGATCGTAAACACTAAAAGCAACAACAAGCTTCCACCTTTTCCAGCCAAACACTTGAATCTAATATCGTGGAACCTAGAATCAGTTGATTCTTAGCTCTGATACCAATTGTTGGTCCCGAAACAACAATCGAACACGATATCGTAAACACAAATGAGTGCGGAAACCTCGTTTGTGTGTGTGATTCGAGAAGAAGATGATAAAAGAGATTTGATTTGAGATGAAGAACAAAACAAACACAATCAAATCTTGAATGAAACTTGATCATTCTTCTTTAAAGGAGTTCACGATCGTAAATTACAAAGAGTGGCTGGAAATCGTGATCAAGAGGTACTAGAAACATAAACTAGTTGGGTTTATATACTCCCCATTACAAAATCCCTAAACATATCGTAAACCCACTACAAGAACCGGCCCACCAAGCCCAAATCGTAAACATACTAAGCCCAAACCAAAGTAAGCCCAATCTAATGTTCATGCCTCACAATGTATAGCCCAACAAGATGTGGTTGATATTTCGACGGAGAATGTCCTGGAGGGTATGCCGGAAAATGTCCTGGAAGTTGTGACGGAGAGGGTCGACGGTAGTTGGTCTGCTAATGCTATTGAGTTCTACAACAATGGGGATGTTGTATGTTGTTTCTCCCGTTATTTAGACTTGAACCCCCTTGATAAACATTTTTGGGGGACCCTTTTGGGATAGGAGTCTGATGGGCGTCTTTCAACATTGGTAATTTTATTTATGTTTTTTCATGTTTCTTCTCTCTCATGTTTCACCTTGTTCACAATTGGTTGTTATATAATAATATTTAAAATTACAGCATATTGAAGGCTGGGTCAAGCGAATGTTGGAATGTAGACTTGACCAAGTAAGAAGAAATGGGTCCTTGGGGCTTGAATGGACCATTCTACCACCACAGTATCGTGACGGTATATTTGATGTAAACACCAAGCATGGTGCCATATATGCTAACGGAAGTAATGAACTATATCCTCCATTTTGGGAGGTTCAGTATGTTTATTTTCCGTTGTACGTTACATCAATTGATGAGTGGTTTCTCGCTCGTATCGACTTGTATACTATGTAGATGGTTCAATATTGGGCTAACCATAGATATTCAAAAGAAAATACCAAGTTGATTCATTTTCCAATATTAGATGCATTTGACTAGGATTTCCGGTGGTTGTTGGAGGAGATACATTACTGGAATCATTATAAGGGACCACGTCTGCGTCCAGAAAATATAAATCTTAACGTGCATGTTGCTAATTAAGAGTATCTTCCTCAGGGCGGTGTTGAACTCGATGGTGATTCAGGAGTTCTAATGTGTTTGTTAATGCATGATCTGGTTCGCAATAAAACTGTTAATATGCAGGGATATTTTATTGAGAGGTGCATGTGATTCCGATGGCACATGGCGGATATAATTTATCAAGGTCGCTTCTTACCTGGTTAGTTGATTTAGTTAAATTATGTTATAATTTAATATAAAGGTGGATAGCGAAAATAATTTTACCTCTTTTGGTTTGATTGATAGAAAATGCCTCGAGAAACCAACAAACGGAAAGAATTGTTTTCGTGTTAGCGGATGAAATTACATTTTACCTTTGGTCCCCAAATGATTTTGAGTTCTACTTCAATGGTGATGCACCAAACTGTCAATCGATTCTGCTAGAGAAACAAAAACTTAACAAACATTTTTGGGGATCTCTCTTGGGTTATGAAAACGATGGACGTCTGTTTAAAATGTTATGAATAATATAACATTTAGTTTCCCCTAGTATATGTTATTCCAGATTATTTGAATATAATATATTGTATGAACAACATGTTATAGGATGGGTTAGACGAATGATGCGTATGAGACTTGATAAGATAGCAAAAAGGGGTACGACGAGGCTGAACTGGACAATCTTACCACCAAGCTTTCCAGTTGAACTGTCCGTTCATAATGTAAAACACGTATTCGGATCTTGCTAGTGCATTATTACATTCGGATTCGGACACACAAGGTAAATAATCTTCTTTATATTGATCACAACTTGTAAACAGAGAGTACACAGAGTATTCAGGTTACACTTTGTAAAACACACACTTAAGAAAGCTCAAACCTCACTCACACTCTCTGAATCAAACTGAAACCTATATATAGAGACTGGGCCAGCGGACCAACTTACCAGCGTATCAGGTGGTCCGGCGGATCACCTGATCCGCCACTGACCCGCTGGCATAAAACACAAACTTATAAATTACATATTCAAAACATCAAGATCTAGCACTAGACAACATAAAATGCTCTAACAAACTCCCCCTTGTCTTGTGCTAGTCTTCAGAAGCTTTTGATTCTGTCTTCTTCCAATCACGTTTTCTGTTATTTCCAGCATGAATCCCACCACCAAAACAAACATTTATCACTTTCTGAAATTGCATTGCTTGATCACGACATTCAGGTTTGTAGAGAATCTTGCTAGAATGTAGCTTTTCAATATCATTCTTTGATAAGTTTATCAACGACATCGGGTCATAGATTCTTACAACCTTGTTGTCTTCTTGAATCACAATAACAGCTTCACCAGACACCTCATCATAATACCACCACCTCAAAGTCTTGATGAAATCTTGTTCAAGCCTTTTGAGAGGTATTTTCTTGAGCTGAATCGGCTTCTTATATTTCAGAATCACTACTGGTCTGCCTGTGATATGATGGATATCTGTTGGATGCTCAGAGTAAGTTGGTCTTTGTGGAGTCAAAAACCTGAATCTTCCTTGGCATTCTTCGATTAACTTCTCCTTAAACACAGCAGCCAACATATTTCCTCCAGGATTCAAAAATGGACTTCTAGCCAAGTCTCTCACATCACAAGCAGGTAATGTATTGAACCTTGTAGCATTCTTCAGATATACAATCCCGAATTCCCTCTTGATAGCATAGCATTTGAGTTCAGAATCGTACATCCAGCTGATAATCTTTCCAGAAGCTTGTCTTCCTTTTCTATCAAAAAACCTTTTCTGGTCAACAGGTTTTGAAGACTTTTCAACTTGGACTGGAACTGGAAGTTTCTTAGCCCTTTGATCTTTTAACCAAACTTCAAATAACAGCTTCTTTTCTACTTCTTCAGACATATTAACAGATTCAGATGCTTTAGGTTGATCTGATGATTTCTCTGTTTCAACCTTATCCTCACTGTCTTTCCCAAAGAAATTAAAACCTTCAGAATAGTCGTTATCAGAAAAATTCCCATACATCGTTGGATCATTGGGATATTCTTCTGCCGTCATATCTTCCACTTCCACATAATCATCTTCAAATACCACCTCTTCTTCTGAATCATCTTCCTGATATGGCTCAGCAACTGGTACATTCTCAACATCATCCACATTCAGAGCAAATATTGCTGCCAGCTGCTCTTTAGAAAAAGGATTAACCAACTCTCCCTCTTTCATCTCAACAGAAGAAATTGTGGAAGTAGTTGAAGACGTGGAAGCAGAACCAGTAGTTGACGGTCTTTTGATAGTTAACTTTCTGATTGGAGGTTGTTGTGAACTTTGAACATCAGCTGTTTTGGTGGTTGGTTGGATTGGAATAGAAGACGACGTAGTTACTTTCTGCTTCTTGCTAGGAGGACTTTGCCCAGATTTTCTGGCATCAGCAAGAAATAAACCAGGCTTCACTCCTTTATATCCTACAGCCACACTTTTCATACGTTTGCCAGAAGCAACTGCAGGAGCTTTGCCTTTATCTACCGGCTTTGACTTAGCCACAGGCTCCTCCATACTAGGAGTATAAGATGGATCATTATCAGTATCTTCAGCCTGTTTGGTTCTATTCTCAAAAGTAGAGGTATCTTGATTCTGAGATTTCAAATAAGCAATATGAGCCTTAGAACCTCTCTTGACTGGTATTCCCCTAGTATTGTGAAAAATTGTAACATATTCACTAGGATCTGAGTCAGTTTCAGACGAACTACCAATAACATCATCACCCTCATCTGGAATATTCACCCGGTCAGATTCATTGACAGCTTCAGTAGTTACTTGCTCTGGATTTTGTTCTTGAACTACAGGTTGTTGTAAGACAAGTTCTTTCACAACAGGTTCTTGTACGACAGGCTCTTGATTTACAGGTTGCTCACCATCATCATCTTCTGCAACCTCAGTGTAACATCCCGATTTTTTTTTACACTATGTATATATATATATAACTATATATGGTGAAAACATTGGAAGTATTTAAACTTTGTTGTTGAAACAGTGTGTTTTATTGGTTAACTTGAAATGTCACCCCTAGTTGCCAAATAGAAGATTTAGGAGGGGGCTAAATAGAAAATTCCATCTTTGGGTGGGTTTTAAATGTAAATGCTAAATAGAGGGGCTAAGTTGTAACTAGGGGAATAAAACAAGTCTGGGAGAGTCCCAGACTCATTTTCACGATCGCAGGAAAATGGGGGAGAGGGAGAACTCACAAACCCTAACTTCACATAGGGAATTTTTGTGGGTTTGTGAGACAAATCTGCAAAGAGGGGTTAAAATTCGTGATCTAGGGAGCAAGAGGGGCTCGAAATCCATCCCCATCATCTTGTTCTTTGGCCAAGTAAGTTGTTTAGCTCACACCACAAGTAGGAGAATGTTATTAGAACAAATGGATGCTTGATTTCAGTTGTATGTTGCTTCAATTCTGTCATAGAACTCCAGATTTAGGTTGCATGCTAGAAAACTTGTATGTTGTTATATGCCTTGAGATTTAGTAAGACACCTATCTCCTAAATTTCGATGGGGGTTTAGGGTGATGGGTGGATTTCTCATGAATCAAGCTAGTTGACTGAAATATATGATTATTGAGTGTGGAAATAATGTAAATGCATGATTAAGGTTATATGAAGTAATTTCATGACAAATTAGCCTTCTTTGGGTGAAATCCATGTGTTGTATGAAAGCATGATTAATTGACATTAGTAATGCATGCCAAGTGTTCGATTAAATGCCTAAATGAATTATACCATGAGATAGTAAAGTGTTGATGATAAGAATTAACTATGATCCATGATCTAGCAAGTACTTGATGTATGAAACATTGATTGAGAAACTTGGCTACAAATTAGTTGTGGTTAAATGCCTACAAGAAGTATAACTTGTTGAAATAAGGTGTTGGGGTGACTAATATGTGGTGTATCATGACTTTGTTTTGAGTATGCTAAGTCATAATACTAAACTAATCACCAACCTCAGGTGAAGAAGGTGAAGGCGCGGGTTCAAGCAAAGGCAAAGGAAAAGCTTAAACAAGGTAACATCTAGTTGTGAATACTTTGAATTAAATGGTTATGGAGATTATAACTAGTTATCTATACAAACGGAAGTCTAAGTCGAATGTTGAAGAGTAAAACAAATAGGATGTTGAAGATCCTATGTTTTAACATGAAAGTTGGGAGTTTTGTATCCCAACTCAGTTGTGATAATTGAATTGTTGTTGTTTGAGATGCTCATCAATCTACCAATGTGGATAGATTGAGATAAACCTTTTCATGTGAACGCCTCTAGCTAACAACAATAAGTATAATATTACCAAATTCTAACCTTATTGTTGTAAGAACGATGATACTCTTAGTTGCCGGGGTTATGGGTAAGTTATGACCCACCGGACTAGAAGTTGTGTAAGCAATTGGGATGGTATACCTTAACGGGTCAACGGGTTGATAAGAGATTTTCCGGTAATAAAAATTCTAAATTTTCGATGTTAAGTTGTTATGCATTTATATGTTCATGGTAATTGCAATAAAAATGGTTGCTTAATACAAATAGAGGCAAAAGTGCAGGAAATGAGACCCTTGAGGGAATTCTGGCCGATTTGGGAAAAACTGGAAATTTGGCTAAGTATGGAAACAGGGGAAAATTCACAAAATCCCTGGAAATATAGTTCCAGGCGTATCGCCTGGAACATCAAGAGTTCCAAGCGATACGCTTGGGGACTCGCGATACGCGAAGAACCCCTCGCGATACGCGAGGGGTATTTTCGTCCGACAGTTTTGGTTGTTATTTGTTTGTTGTAACCTGGGTACTTATTGTTGCTCCAGTTGCTTTTGTTTACTTTATTCACTAATGTGTTACTAGTGTGATGATAGGTAATATTTTGGGAAGCTCAAGCGGGTGATCAAGTCTTGCCATGAAGAACCGAACACTAGAGTTTTGCTATGGGGGTGTACTTAGGGGAATGAGACCCTTTTTATGTTACTGTTAACTATTAATGGTGTCCTAGGTGGCAACCACTACTCAAACTAATCTTTTGTAAATGTATTTTGGAAAAATTGGTAGTAGCTAAACGTTGTGTTACTGGGACCTTTTGCGTAGTTGCTTTCTTATGAGTCAAAACGGGTATGGGTGTTACAACTTGGTATCAGAGCCAAGGTTTGAGGGATTCAAGTGTTGGCGGGAACATTTGAACTCAAACCATGTGCTCCGGGGTAGAAATGGTGTTCGGTTCAAGGCTTGATCTCCGTTTAGCAAGGTAAATCTAAAAATAGCCAAAAAGGGGAGAGTAAAGTTGTGTTGAATCGTTGTAACCAATCCTACTTGAAGTAATCAAGTGGGGTCGGTAAATGAAGTAGCAAAGTTGTTAGTTGACGTGAAATATTCTACTAGGAGTAACCTAGTAGGATAAGTAGTTGAATCATAAAAGTTGTTAATTGTTGTAAATGTTGCTAATTCACCTTTCAAATTTTCAGTGTCATGGTGAATGAAGATGATAACACCGGGGCGCTCCCGGCTGCCACAGTTGGAGAAATCCAGAAAAGGGTTTCTGATGAAGTTGAGAAGGTAGTAGATACTGCCATGCGGGTCAATATGGACCGCTTGGAAAGTACTCTGCTAGAAGTAATCGATAAAAAGATGGATGAGTTGAAGAACAGCCTCAAGGGTGAAGAAGGAACTAGTAAAGAGAAAGGAAGATGTTCTTACAAGGATTTTATGGCTTGCAAACCCCCTATCTATATGGGGGAGACGAAGCCAATCATCTGTCATAGGTGGATTCTGGATATCGAGGCTGTATTCGAAAGGAGTCATTGTGACCCGGCGGACCAAGTTATGTATGCAACTGGACTACTAAGGTCGCGGGCCAAGGATTGGTGGGATATGATTAAAGTTGAAAAGGGTAAGGAAGCTATAGGGGCCATGACATGGGAGGAGTTCAAAGTTCCTTTTATGGAGCATCATAGCCCCCAATCGGAGATAGATAATTTGCAAGAAGAGTTGTCTACTTTCCATCAGAAGGAAGGGCAACCAATTGATGAAGTTGTGGGCTATTTCTTCGATAGAGTAAAGTTTTGTGATGCATTACTCAAAAATGAAAGGTTGAAGATCCATCAGTTTAACAACATGTTGCATAAAGACTATCGAGAGTTCATAGCAGCTGCCAGATGCCAGACCCTGGAAGAAGTGATCAATGCTGCCCGAGATCGGGAGCATGAATTGAAGAAACAAATTGACAGAGGGGAAAAACGAAGGGCCGAGGGTGGGTCAACTCCTGTTAAGAGGCAGAAGCCAGCTGAATCTCCTAAGAAGTCAGATGATAAGAGTGGTGGAACCCCCAGGTGCAATCATTGTGGCCGCTTGCATAAGGGTGAATGCTACCTAAAGAATAAGCCTTGTTTCAACTGTGGAAAGGTAGGACATGGGGTGGCTCAGTGCCCCAGCCCTACTAGTCTATGCTATGGTTGCGGGAAACCGGGACATCGCAAAAGTGAATGTCCAAACACTAATCAGGGAACGGGCCAAAGTGGAGCAAAGATGGAGATTCCCAGGGCTAGGGGTCGGGCCTTCCAGTTGACTATGGATGATGCAAAAACAGAAAAAGGGGTGGTTGCAGGTACATTTCTTGTTAATTCCATGCCTGCATATGTATTGTTTGATACGGGTGCGAGCCGATCGTTTGTTTCATTCGATTTTGCTCGACATCCTTCCTTTGTTACTGATAAGTTGTCAATTCCTTTAGAGGTTGAAATAGCGGATAGTAAAAGCCTTTTTGTCTTTGATATATGTCGTAAGTGTAAAATCTCCATCGAGGACGAGGATTACCAAGTCGATCTTATCCCTATCTCTATGAAAGAATTTAAAGTTGTGTTGGGAATGGACTGGCTATCCAGATTTCATGCCACCGTGGATTGTAACCGTAAGGTGATACATTTGATATCACCTAACGGAAAACAAGTTGATATCCAAGGAGAAAGGAATGTGAGCCTTATGTTGTGTACCATGGTGGAGGCAAATAAATATATCCAACAGGGATGTAAATCCTATCTTACGTATGTGGTGGATGTGGATGCGGGGTGTGGAAACGTTAGAGATGTGCCGGTTGTGAAGGAGTATGAAGATGTATTTCCTGAAAACTTACCGGGACTACCGCCAGACAGGGAGGTAGAATTTAGAATAGATCTAAAGCCTGGGGCTGAACCTGTTGCAAGAGCGCCTTATCGTCTGGCCCCGTCAGAGTTACAGGAGCTGATGAAACAACTACAAGAACTACTGGAGTTGGGATTTATTCGGCCGAGTGTTTCTCCGTGGGGTGCACCGGTGTTGTTCGTCAAAAAGAAGGATGGAAGTCTTCGAATGTGTATAGACTATCGGGAATTGAACAAGCTAACGATAAAGAACAAATATCCTTTACCCAGGATAGATGATTTGTTCGACCAACTGCAGGGGGCTAAGTGGTTTTCAAAGATTGACCTGAGATCAGGTTATCACCAGCTAAAGATTCGTGGTGAGGACATCCCGAAGACGGCGTTCCGTACTCGTTATGGACACTATGAATTCTTGGTGATGTCGTTTGGATTAACAAATGCACCAGCGGCTTTCATGGATCTCATGAACCGCGTGTGCAGACCCATGTTAGACCAGTCGGTAATAGTGTTTATTGACGATATCCTAGTCTATTCCAAGACGGAAGAGGAGCATGCCCGTCATTTGCGCGAAGTGCTAGAAATGTTACGAAGAGAGAAGTTGTATGCTAAATTCTCCAAGTGTGCCTTTTGGTTGCAAGAGGTACAATTTTTGGGCCATGTGGTTAGTTCGAAGGGGGTCATGGTGGATCCCTCCAAAATTGAGGCGGTGACTAAATGGAGAACACCTAGAAACCCAACAGAAATTAGAAGCTTCTTGGGATTAGCGGGGTATTACCGTCGGTTCATCCAAGATTTCTCCAAGATAGCGGTGCCTTTAACAAAATTAACGAGAAAAGATGTTAAATTTGAGTGGAAAGAGGAACAAGAGAAGGCATTTCAAAACCTCAAAGAAAAGTTAACTCAAGCTCCGGTGTTGACATTACCGGATGGAGTTGAAGACATGGTAGTTTATTCGGACGCATCGTACCTTGGCCTCGGGTGTGTGCTTATGCAACGGGGAAAGGTGGTTGCTTATGCTTCACGGCAGTTGAAGACCCAGGAAGCTAACTACCCAACTCATGACTTGGAATTGGCGGCTGTGGTATTTGCCCTCAAAATTTGGAGGCACTACCTTTATGGAGTGAAATGTGATATCTATACGGATCATAAAAGTCTGAAATATTTCTTTGATCAGAAAGAATTAAATATGAGGCAAAGGAGGTGGTTGGAACTCATCAAAGATTATGATTGTGAAATCCATTATCATCCCGGCAAGGCAAACGTTGTCGCGGATGCCCTCAGTAGAAAAGGGGACTACGCACCTATTAAAGTGACCTCCATGAGATTAGTGGTGACATCGAGTATACTTGATTCCATCAAGTGTGCTCAAGAGGAAGCGGTGAAAGATCAAAATGTGAAGAAAGAAAGAATTAAGGGTGTGGTTAAGGATTTGGTGGAAGGTGAGAATGGCCTTAAATACCGATATGGCAGATTATGGATTCCTAACTCATGTGGTGCTAAGCAATTATTATTGGACGAAGCCCATAAATCCCGTTACTCCATTCATCCGGGTGCCACGAAGATGTATCGAGACTTGAAAAATAATTATTGGTGGCCCGGAATGAAAAGGGATATTGCTAAGTATGTGGGAAAATGTTTGACTTGTGCCCAGGTCAAGGCGGAGCACCAGAAACCATACGGGTTGTTGCAACCCCTAGAAATACCCGTATGGAAATGGGAACATATCACCATGGACCTAATCACGAAGCTCCCAAAAACAACAAGTAGACACGACTCTATATTGGTGGCGGTGGATAGGTTGACCAAGAGTGCTCATTTTATACCTATCATGGAGTCTTACTCATCGGAGCAATTGGCCAAAGTTTATGTTAAACACATTGTGTCGTTGCACGGCATACCGGTGTCCATTGTGTCTGATCGGGATACTCGGTTTACCTCGAGATTTTGGCAAGAATTCCAGCAAAGTATGGGTACTAAAGTTTTGTTGAGTACCGCTTACCATCCTCAAACAGATGGACAAAGCGAAAGAACAATACAGACCCTCGAGGACATGTTGAGAGCCTGTACTTTAGACTTTGGGGGTAGGTGGGATGATCATTTACCCTTGATAGAATTCGCCTACAACAACAGCTACCATTCAAGTATTGGAATGGCCCCGTTTGAGATGTTATATGGCAGAAAGTGTCGAACCCCGATATGTTGGGGCGAAGTGGGTCAACGGGAGCTTGCCCACAATGATGTCGTTCGGGTTACTAATGAGCGATTGGACCAAATACGGGCACGACTGAAGGCTGCCCAAGATAGGCAGAAGTCATATGCGGACAAGAGGAGAAGACCGATTGAGTTTAAAGAAGGAGATTTCGTGATGCTAAAAGTGTCACCCTGGAAGGGGGTGATCAGGTTCCGCAAACGGGGAAAGTTGAGTCCCCGTTTCATTGGCCCTTTTAAAATAGTCGAAAAGGTGGGACAAGTGGCCTACCGGTTAGAGCTGCCCGAGGAACTCCGAGGCATTCATAGCACATTCCACGTGTCATATCTGAGGAAGTGCTTAGCTGATGAGACCGCCTATGTACCGTTAGATGATATCGTGGTTGACGACAAATTGAACTACGTTGAAAGGCCAATTGAAATTTTGGACCAAAAGACCAAACAACTTAGAAGTGGAAGGGAGGTGAAACAAGTAATGGTGAGATGGGAGCATCGAAAGGGCTCCGACACCACGTGGGAACCGGAAGACGAAATGAGAAGGTTCTATCCTCATCTATTTGGGTAAGTATCTTGTTTCGGGGACGAAACTCCTTTAAGGGGGTGGAGTTGTAACATCCCGAATTTTTTTTATGACACTATGTATATATATATATAATTATATATGGTGAAAACATTGGAAGTATTTAAACTTTGTTGTTGAAACAGTGTGTTTTATTGGTTAACTTGAAATGTCACCCCTAGTTGCCAAATAGAAGATTTAGGAGGGGGCTAAATAGAAAATTCCATCTTTGGGTGGGTTTTAAATGTAAATGCTAAATAGAGGGGCTAAGTTGTAACTAGGGGAATAAAACAAGTCTGGGAGAGTCCCAGACTCATTTTCACGATCGCAGGAAAAGGGGGGAGAGGGAGAACTCACAAACCCTAACTTCACATAGGGAATTTTTGTGGGTTTGTGATACAAATCTGCAAAGAGGGGTTAAATTCGTGATCTAGGGAGCAAGAGGGGCTCGAAATCCATCCCCATCATCTTGTTCTTTGGCCAAGTAAGTTGTTTAGCTCACACCACAAGTAGGAGAATGTTATTAGAACAAATGGATGCTTGATTTCAGTTGTATGTTGCTTCAATTCTGTCATAGAACTCCAGATTTAGGTTGCATGCTAGAAAACTTGTATGTTGTTATATGCCTTGAGATTTAGTAAGACACCTATCTCCTAAATTTCGATGGGGGTTTAGGGTGATGGGTGGATTTCTCATGAATCAAGCTAGTTGACTGAAATATATGATTATTGAGTGTGGAAATAATGTAAATGCATGATTAAGGTTATATGAAGTAATTTCATGACAAATTAGCCTTCTTTGGGTGAAATCCATGTGTTGTATGAAAGCATGATTAATTGACATTAGTAATGCATGCCAAGTGTTCGATTAAATGCCTAAATGAATTATACCATGAGATAGTAAAGTGTTGATGATAAGAATTAACTATGATCCATGATCTAGCAAGTACTTGATGTATGAAACATTGATTGAGAAACTTGGCTACAAATTAGTTGTGGTTAAATGCCTACAAGAAGTATAACTTGTTGAAATAAGGTGTTGGGGGTGACTAATATGTGGTGTATCATGACTTTGTTTTGAGTATGCTAAGTCATAATACTAAACTAATCACCAACCTCAGGTGAAGAAGGTGAAGGCGCGGGTTCAAGCAAAGGCAAAGGAAAAGCTTAAACAAGGTAACATCTAGTTGTGAATACTTTGAATTAAATGGTTATGGAGATTATAACTAGTTATCTATAAAAACGGAAATCTAAGTCGAATGTTGAAGAGTAAAACAAATAGGATGTTGAAGATCCTATGTTTTAACACGAAAGTTGGGAGTTTTGTATCCCAACTCAGTTGTGATAATTGAATTGTTGTTGTTTGAGATGCTCATCAATCTACCAATGTGGATAGATTGAGATAAACCTTTTCATGTGGACGCCTCTAGCTAACAACAATAAGTATAATATTACCAAATTCTAACCTTATTGTTGTAAGAACGATGATACTCTTAGTTGCCGGGGTTATGGGTAAGTTATGACCCTCCGGACTAGAAGTCGTGTAAGCAATTGGGATGGTATACCTTAACGGGTCAACGGGTTGATAAGAGAGTTTTCCGGTAATAAAAATTCTAAATTTTCGATGTTAAGTTGTTATGCATTTATATGTTCATGGTAATTGCAATAAAAATGGTTGCCTAGTACAAATAGAGGCAAAAGTGCAGGAAATGAGACCCTTGAGGGAATTCTGGCCGATTTGGGAAAACTGGAAATTTGGCTAAGTATGGAAACAGGGGAAAATTCACAAAATCCCTGGAAATATAGTTCCAGGCGTATCGCCTGGAACATCAAGAGTTCCAAGCGATACGCTTGGGGACTCGCGATACGCGAAGAACCCCTCGCGATACACGAGGGGTATTTTCGTCCGACAGTTTTGGTTGTTATTTGTTTGTTGTAACCTGGGTACTTATTGTTGCTCCAGTTGCTTTTGTTTACTTTATTCACTAATGTGTTACTAGTGTGATGCTAGGTAATATTTTGGGAAGCTCAAGCGGGTGATCAAGTCTTGCCATGAAGAACCGAACACTAGAGTTTTGCTATAGGGGTGTACTTAGGGGAATGAGACCCTTTTTTTTATGTTACTGTTAACTATTAATGGTGTCCTAGGTGGCAACCACTACTCAAACTAATCTTTTGTAAATGTATTTTGGAAAAATTGGTAGTAGCTAAACGTTATGTTACTGGGACCTTTTGCGTAGTTGCTTTCTTATGAGTCAAAACGGGTATGG
>JBCNJP010000008.1:46041421-46108173 GCA_039602395.1 Deinandra increscens subsp. villosa
AAAACACTCATTGAAGCTGCAAGAACTATGCTATGTGAAGCAAGATTGCCAATTTTCTTTTGGGCTGAAGCAGTCAACACTGCATGTTATGTGCAAAATTGGGTACTATTGAACAAGCGGCATGAGAAGACGCCTTATGAGATTATTTATGGAGAAAAACCAAGGGTGGGGTTCTTCAAGACTTTCGGGTGTCCTTGCACAGTTCTAATTCAGTCTGATGTGGGGAAATTCGAAGCAAAGGTTGATGAATGCTACTTTGTTGGATATGTTGATACCTGAAATGTGCGTCGTGTGAAGTATAGAACGAAGACCAAGTTCAAGCCAATATAGGGTTGGCCGAACCTGGTCCGAACCTGAAGTTCGGACCGGCCGAACCTGGGGTTCGGTGGGAGTTCGGCCGATCGGGTATATATAGTAGTTTGGTCAATTCTCTGTGTCAATTCTCTGTGTTTACACTGGTTGTAATTGTTCGTTTTGATCAATAAAACAATCGGTTAATTACGTTTCGATGTCCGATTAGCTAGATCGAGTAGACGATCCGATGCTCACGCATTTTCAAGTGGTATCAGAGCATTCTGGTTCATTCTACTGATCTGTGGTTGCGATTTTTCGGACGTTTGAACGTTTTTGAAGTTTTCTCGTGTTTCATTACGTGTTTTCTATCATTTCTGATGTACATTTTGTGTCAAAACTGTTTCTAAATCATTTCTTATTGGTTTTTCTGATTCACCATATCAAGTTTCGTCAAAATCAGTCCGTTTTCACGAGTTTTCGAAAAATGTCTTCGAGGTTCGGAGGTTACTGGGCAAGCTCGGAGTAACCGCTCCGAACTTGAGGTTCGGAGGTAACTCGGTGAGAGTTCGGCAAGAGTTCGGTGGTGTATCGGTCTGGTTCGGTGAAATTTGAGGTTCGGAGGTAGATCGGAATCTATAAAGGTTCGGAGTACGTTCGGTGAAGGTCCGGAGCTACTTAGGTGGAAGTTCGGAGCTGGTAATTGATTCGGACAAGGTTCGAAGTTCATTCGGAGTTTGATTTAGGTTCGGACTAAGTTTGGAGTAGGTTCGGACGGCAGACTAGGTTTGGAGCAAGTTCGGAGGACAGATTTTTCCAAATTTTCAACGATGTCGGAATTTCAAGCCTTTGCCGCAATGCAAAGCGCGATGCAAACTATGTTAAATTTTGACAACGAAATTGGAACAAGTCAGAAAGTTCCCAAACTGTTGAAATTGGAAGATTACTAAAATTGGAAGAAACGGTTTTCTGCTTATATTAGCACAAATGACATTGATTTATGGATTCCAATTCGAAAATTGTATGAACGACCAATGGAAGATGGAGATCTTAAAGAAATTCAAGACTTCGATGCTGCTGAAAGAAAAAGTTATGAGCTTGAAAAGAAAGTTTATGGTTATCTAACTATGGCATTACCTACTGAATTGCTTCATCAATTTAGTACTTGCAAGAAATCTAAGCAATTATGGGATGCTTTATCAGCACGATGTGAAGGAAATGCTGATTATAAGAAGAGTCGAAAGAAAGTTTTGAACAAAGAATTTGATAACTTTCAGAATTATGACAACGAAAACATTACTGCTCTAGTTTCAAGATTTTCACATTTGATTAGTGAATTGAAGGTTGTTGGAATAGACAAATCTGATGCTGATTTAAAAGAAAAGATTATGGAAGCATTACCTGAAAAGTGGGAAAATTATGTTTTGTTACTTACTCATGACAAGGATTATTCTGCAATGACATTTCACGAGCTTACTGGAAAACTTCATGCTCGAGAAATGGAAATGTTGAATAACAAGAAGTCAACTGCTACCTTGCAACATCCTGAATTGTATCATGGTGAAAATAGTGCAAGCATGAGTGCAAAGTCTAAACCAAATCAGAATACAGCACCAAGTGTTGCTTTTCTAGCTGGAGCTTCAGGAAATTCTGATAATAATTCTTCAAGGGGTTGCAATTTCACAATTCCAAATTTTTCAAGTCAAAATGCTTTTTCAACAGAATCAACTGATGATTGTGCCAAAATGATTTCTGCATTGATTTCATCATCTTTAGGATTGATTCTCAAAAATGTTGCTGATGCAAAGTTAACCAGTGAGGATCTTGATGCTCTTGATGATGATCAACTAACCGAATTGGATGTATCCTGGCAATATGCTATGTTGTGTCAAAGATCTAAAAGATTCTTTAAGAAGCATGGGAGGAATATTTCTGGTGATAAGTTGGGTTTTGACAAGTCCAAATTAAAATGTTATAAATGTTCACAACTTGGACATTTTGCTAAAGATTGTCATCAAACACAAGCAAATAAGTCTGCTGTTACTATATCATCAAAGCCTGGTTTTACTCAACCATCTACTAGTAGCACAAGCAAGACCACTGCTTTGATTGCTCAAAATGATGGTGTATATGATTGGAGTCAACAGTTTGGGTATGATTCATCAGCTTTAATAGTTACTCATGTTCAACAAGAAGATTATTGTTCAGATACAAGTTCAGATACTAGTTCAGATACTAGTTCAATACCAAGTTCGTATGCATCTGCTGAAAACTTGGAGAGTTTGATGAAGGAAAATGCTTTGTTGATGAATAAAGTTCAACAATTGACTGAAGAATTTGAGATGATTAAATCTGAATTGAAGATTTCTAAAGAATGTGAAAAGAGTTTGGTTTTGAAGAATACGGATTTGACTACTGAAATCATAATGTTGAATGAAGTTCTAGAAGTATTGAAACAAGATAAGAAAAATGCTGTAACTTCGAAAGCTGAAATTTGTGAAGAAAAGGGTGAGTTACTCAAAGAAGTGCAGAAATGGAAGGAAGAAGCCGAAGATGCTGCAAATGATTTTCAGAATTTGTTTGATAAATCCAAGATTAAGCTTGATTTGCTTACTAAGCATGTTGAAGAATCTGATGCTAAAATCAAAGCATATCAAGTTGATATGGAAAAGTTGTTGGATGACAAGCGTGAATTGACTAGGGTTAATAAAGTGCAAGCTGCAAATCTAGAGATTCAGAAGCGAAATGAGAATAAACTGAAGAAGGAGCTACATGAAGGACTTGACAATCTTCGCTTGCAAAAGTTTGAAACTCATAAAGTTGCCAAGCGATTAATTGCTAAAGAAAAAGAATTTGCAGAGGCTCAACAGCAAATTTCTGATCTCAAAATTCAAGTTCTTTATGCAAAAAGATTGCTCAACAATGTTTCTAATTCTCAGGTTTTCACAAGCTTCTTAGCAAATGATGCAAATTTTGAAAGGATGTTTGATAAAACTGTATCACCCCCTGCTCATATCAAGGAAGCTGTTAAAGAAGTGAAGGAACCGGTTGATGATTTTGATTATTCAAAGATATCATCTTCTACTTCAGAAGAAGTCAAGGTTGTGAAGAAGAAGAAAAACAAGAAAAACAAGAACAAGGTCTTGAAATCTGAGATTCCTCCAGCACCAAAGTTTGTTTCTGGTTCGTCGTCTGCTGATAATGAGAAATCGGCTACATCAAGTGACAAGATTCAGTCTCAACCTGGATTTGATGAGAAAATTTTTTATGACCAAAAGAAAATTTCTGATGTCAAAGCCGAATTCACAAGATTAGCAAAGAATGGACATTCTATATCGGAGGTGAAAGGATCTGGTAAAAGTACTGGTTTAGGTTTTCAAGTTCCAAAGACTCAAATTGTAGAAGTTCCAGCATCTGAATCACCAAATCTCAAGAAGCTTAAGATAAAGCAAGTGAAGAAGGAGGTTTTCAAAGCTGAAAAAGTTCAACCTGAGAGATTCTACAAACTCAAGGGTTCTGATAAATTGTTTTCTGATAAGGAATTTCCTCTTCACTGCGTGGATGCTCGGATAATTTCTGAAGTATTTGTGAAAGCTGATATTTCTTCTGAACGTTCTCAATCTCTAAGCCCTACTTCTAAATGGGTGCATGATCATCGTCATCGGGTATACGATTTTCATTCTGATCATGTTCGAGATATTCATGTGTGTAATTCTGTGCAGGAACATCAAAAGTGGGACAAATCGACACGAATTTGTTATATTTGCCGTCAAAGAGGGCACATGGCAAAAGATTATCCACTTCCTGCTGAATCCAATTCAAGGTTTCACAAGAAACCAGTTTTTGGTAAAACTGCCAACAAAAAGTTCTTTGATGAAAAAGGCAGAGTTTTTGATGAATTTGAATCTACATTTTTTCATACACAAAAACGTTTTGTTCCAAAATTTTCAAAGGATCAAAATGTAGGTTCATCATCACAGTCACCTGTGACTGTTTCATCGAAACCTGAATTACCAAAACAACAGGAATGAAAACCTAAGGTGGTTTCAAAGCAAAATCAGGACACTGGTCGACCAGAAGCGATTCGCTTCGGGTCGTTTGTGAACTAATTAGGTTGTCCAGTGTGCAGGTACTTCTAGAAGATCTATCGACGATTGAAAAATTGTTGATGGAGGAGTATTCTGCTTAATTTAAATTTCATGACAAATTTTTCTAAAAATCTGCAACATATCCGTGTTGATTGATCAATTTTCTTTGCTTACGTTTTTTCTCAAAAAGCCAAAAATAGAGTCTTGCTTTTGTGTACAATGAAAATCCAAAAGTGGAGTTTTCATTTTAAGGGGGAGAATTGTAAGTAAGGGGGAGTAATTGAGAAAATGCATGGTATGGGGAGAAGGTGAATACTTGCAAAATATAAAATTGTGAGAAATTGATCATTGGGAAATGATGGTACATTGGCATACGTATCTGACTCATGGATAGAGTAGATGAAAGGGCCATAAGATCATTGTTTGATGTGCTTGGTAGGCTCGACAAATCAGAAAGTATTCAGATGTGATATACACTAAATATTAATGCTTGACCAAGTGGACAACATCTTGATGCGTATTTCATGACACAAAAAGGAAAATAAGTGTGACAATAGTAATGAGAAGTCACTGTGTACACATGTGTTCATTTTGCAAAAATTTAAACTTGTTTGATTTTCTTTATTTTGTCAAACGATCGGACTTTCTCTGCGTATCGAAAGATCGACCTGATCGTTGTTTGTTTGACGTTCTGCTTTATTTTCTTTGGTGTTTCGTATAACTCATCGGACTTTCTCTGCGTGTACGGGAGTACCGACCTGATTGTTGTTGAGTTATACAACTTCCACTTGTTTTATTTTTCTTTTTTTGTTAAATCTGAGGCCTTATCTGCGTATCGAAAGATCGACCTTAAGGTAGACGATTTAACGTTCTTATTTCTTTTTGCATGGAACACAGTTGACTGTATCATGAAAAATAGTATGCAATGTAAAAGTTCACAAATACAATCACACAAAAGAAAAAGAAAGAAAAACAGAAAATGTCTGAATATGTCTGATAGTGTGGGGTATACTGGTTAAAGCAAATCTAATCAATACCTTAACATATCCAGATGTTATAAGTACGATTCTGTCTGAGCTTAAAATGGACAAATTATACCAGCAATCGACATGACTTATGTGTTTCAATTAATTGAAATTGAAGTGTAGTTCAGTGCGTTATGATCAATATGATCCCATATAGTGATCTTTCTCATACCAAAAATAGTGTCTGATTCTGTATTGCAATTTTATTTCATTTTAGAAAAGATCAAAAAGATTTTGAGTGTGTTTTAATATAAATTTTCAAAAAGCCAAAAAGATTTTGTTTCTGCTTTATTTTCGATCTGATCAACACGTGATATAAAATCAATTTTCAAAATCATATCTTGGAGTCTCGAAGAGACGTTTTGCACCAAGATTATTTAAGTTCTGATGCAGGATGCTGTCGTGCAAGTTATCACAACTTCAAGTCTTCTGAAGCTGTTGATAAAGACCAGAGATATACTAGATATCATCAAGTATTCAATATCAAGTTACGATTGAGTTGAGGAGGAGTTTGTTCAAAGATTCATTTCATTGGATAAACGGATTCTTTACTTGAGGGGGAGCTTGATTGATGATACATAATTGATGATGTTGAGAAGAAATGAGAAGAGATACTGCACACGACGAGGGGGAGTTTGTTGATACCTGAAATGTGCGTTGTGTGAAGTATCGAACGAAGACCAAGTTCAAGCCAATATAGGGTTGGCCGAACCTGGTCCGAACCTGAAGTTCGGACCGGCCGAACCTGGGGTTCGGTGGGAGTTCGGCCGATCGGGTATATATAGTAGTTTGGTCTTTGTATTTAGGGGTTCTGAGCGTGTGAGCAAATCTTAAGTGTGTGTTTCTGAGTGTAATCTCTGTGTTTACACTGGTTGTAATTGTTCGTTTTGATCAATAAAACAATCGGTTAATTACGTTTCGATGTCCGATTAGCTAGATCGAGTAGACGATCCGATGCTCACGCATTTTCAGGATATTCTGCAAATAATGCTTATCGAGTCTACAACAAAACCACCAAAGTGATAATTGAGGCATTCAATGTTGACTGGTTGGAAGACAATCCGACTGATGCTGGAACTGGGCCAGACTGGATCTTTGATTATGGGTCATTGTTTGAAGGTTTCAACTTCTCAAATATGTTTCCTAGTCTGAGAGAAGAGGAAGACATCATTGCTCCAGCTCCTGAAGTAAGGCCATGTGTGAAAAATGTTAGTGATAGTGTATCAACAGCAACTCCTAAGGATGATAATGTGGATGTTCCAGAATCTTCAGGAACTCATGATGATCAGAAGGAGTCAGAAACCCAAGGTATGAATGATAATGTTAATAATACTAATCTGCCTGTTTCTGTGTCTGTACCAGATGTTCAAACGACAAGAATCAACAGAGATCATCCTCTCAGCAATGTGGTTGGACCAGTGTCAGCAGGTGTTACTACTAGAAGTCGCGTGGGTGACATCAACTTCTGCATGTACTCATGCTTTATCTCTCAGATAGAGCCTCCAAATGTGATGGTAGCACTCAAAGATCCAAGTTGGATGGAGGCTATGCACGATGAATTAAATCAATTTTCAAAATTGGGAGTGTGGCATCTAGTGAAAAGGCCTAAAAATAAGAAAGTTATACCCACAAGATGGTTGTATAAGAACAAGAAAGATGATACGGGTGTGATTGTAAGAAACAAAGCTAGGTTGATTGTTCAAGGTCACAGACAGGTTTACGGGATTGATTATGATGATGTGTTCGCATCAGTGGCCAGGTTGGAAGCAATTCGAATATTCCTTGCTGTAGCAACATATCTCAACTTCACAGTGCATCAGATGGATGTGAAGATAGCTTTCCTCTACGCTGAAATGAATGAAGAGGTTTATGTGGCTCAACCGCCAGGGTTCGTGGATGAAGAGCATCCAGATCATGTGTATCTTCTGGATAAAGCTTTGTATGGTTTGCATCAAGCTCCCCGCACGTGGTATGAGACTTTATCAAAGCATTTGGTGGGAAATGGGTATACAAGGGGAGTGGTTGATCAAACCCTGTTCAGAAAGAAGGTGAAGGATGATATCATTATGGTGCAAGTGTATGTGGATGACATCATCTACGGGTCCACGAATGAAGAATTATGCACCGAGTTTGAGGATATCATGAGAAAGAAGTTTGAGATGAGTGATCAAGGGGAGATGAACTTTTTTCTGGAATTGCAAGTTAAACAAGATGAATCTGGGATTCTCATTCATCAAGCAAAATATGTGAATGAGATTCTGGAAAAGTACAAGATGCAGGACTCCAAGCCCATCTCCACTCCCATGGCATCCAGACCTCTACTAACAGCAGATGCAGATGGAGAATCAGTGAGTGAATTCATATATCGTTCGATGATCGAATCACTTATGTATTTGACAGCAAGCAGGCCCGATATCATGCATGCAGTGTGCGTGTGTGCACGTTACCAGGCTAATCCTAAACTCTCTCATTTAGCTGCTGTTAAACGTATTTTTAGGTATCTGAAGGGCAGGCCTCGGCTTGGACTTTGGTATCCTAAGAATACTAATTTTTAATTGTTTGCATTTACTAACAGTGATTATGGAGGTAGTGATCTTGACAGGAAATCTACAACTGGTGGGTGTCAGTACTTGGGAGACAGACTCATCTCATGGCAGAGCAAGAAGCAGCAGACCGTTTCCAAGTCAACTGCCGAAGCTGAATATGTGGCAGCATCAGCTGGATGCTCACAGATAGTATGGATTCAGAACCAGCTCACTGACTACGGTATGGAATTTCTTAATACTCCAATATTTTGTGATAATGTTGCTGCTCTGCAAATTGTCAAAAATCATGTTCAACATTCCAAAACAAAGCACATAGATATCAAGGTACATTTCATTCGTGATTGCTATGATAGGAAGTTGATTCAGCTTGAAAAGGTAAACTCCGAGCAAAATGTTTCTGACCTTTTCACAAAACCCCTTCCTCGTCCAAATTTTGAAATGTGTGTTGAAGGCCTAAGGATGATTGCCTTCGAGGAATGATCTGATCAAAACTCTTTGTACATAGTTTTGTTTTTATTTTTGCTTTGGTATTAATTTGGTTTATTCAATTAAAAAAATGTGTTTTTGTTTCAAAAGCCTCATAAAAACAGGGGAAGAAATGTTATAGTTTCAGAAAATCTGAAAATCTGTTTGAGGTTTTTATGAAGTCTTTTGTGTTTGCCCTGAGTTGGTAGGAAGTGATATAAATGTCCAAGACAATCGGAGACTGACACGTGTAAGGCTGAAGTGAAAGATTGCTCAAAGATGATATGTCGGTAAGCTCAACCCAAAACTATGATCATCAATGTAAGTGCAATAAACTTAACTTCTATATATGTTTTGTTTCCTGTCCTATTTTACCTGGTTTAAAAAACTGAGTCCCGGCAAAAATGGGTTGAGAGGGTATCTACCTAGTATTCACTCTCTCACACGCCATGTTCTGCTGTTATGACAACACCACAAAAAAAAAATGAAAACAAAAAGAAAAATGAAAAGAAAAAGAAAAATAATAAAATAATTATTTTGTTTGGTCTTCTCTGCGTGCTTATGCGGCCGACCTGATCACCAACTGATAATTAAGGATATAAGTGTTTGTCATGACGGTGTTGCATGGTTCCTCAAGTTGGGGGTTTGTGAATCCTCAATAAACTCTGAGGTTGGGTAGGTTTTGCTATGAACAATTGGGTGTGGGGACGGTTAAACATGATGGTAATTTTGTACCATAATTAAGCACTTAAAAATAAAAATGACTGCATGTGAGTTTATGCGGTCAAATTCTGGCAATCGTCTAGAGCGTCAAGTAACGGAAGCTGAAAAAGGTTCCTTAGTCAAAGATAAGTCTGGTTTGATCCATGAATTACATCAGCTTCAAGGCAAGTAAATATTTAATTTCTGCATTAGGTTATCTTAATTTTATGCTTTTTATCTTCATTTTTTAAGTCTTTGACTATTTAAATTTTAAATTTTTATGATCAAGATCAGTTACTCGGGGTATGAGTCTGAGATGAAGTTTTGTAATTCTCAAATTTTTTAAAATTAACATTTTTCAAGAGAACTATCTTTTAAATGAGGTTTGGGAGTATTTAAAATGTTTTCAAAACTTGAGGGGCCTTTGTGAAACACTTTCTTTAACAAAACCCTCAAGACCCCTCATTTACGATTTCACACCTCTCACCATTTACGATCGCACCTTCCCTCTCCTCTCTGTGTTTACGATCCACCGACCAAAACCCTAGCCGCCCCCTTTTTCGCCGGAAAACCACCTTGCATCTATTATCGACCGTCTCCTGTGGAAACCGAGTGCGCCGCTACCTTCTCTTTCTCATTCCGATCATAAACCACACCTCAATCAACCGTTTCTCCTTTGAATAGTTACCGATTCTGTGTTTTATCTTCTCGATTGATCATCCTCTCTTTCTTCGTGTTTCGAGTTGATTTCTCAAGATTTAGAACCGATTTTGTGGTTGTGATACTTTAAAGGTAGTTCTTTGTTTTTTTGGTGTTCATTTTGCATAAATGTTAGTTTGTGATGAGTTTGTAAGGATGTTGCAGGTACAACAATGGAGGTTTTCAGTGTTTACGACTATCGCGAGGAAGAAGACGACGATTCACGTTTACGATCGGCGTTCACGATATGGATTACGATCGACGTTCACGATGTGGACTACGATCAGCGTTTACGATCGGAGGGATTTGTGATTCTCTTTGTTTACGACAGTGGCTGATTACGATCGGGCCTTGTGTTTACGATTGGACCTATACCGGATTTTTGTTTAACCCGATCGTGTACCCACAAATGGATCGTAAACCCGAATAGTTGATTGTAAACCCACTTAAAATCTGACTTAAAATCATAAACACTTAAGTAAACATAAAATGTCTTTTAAAAAATCTTATCAAACTTAATTGTTTCAAGATAAAATTGAATGTAGTGATTTTAAGAATGTGGTTTGTTAAAACTGTGGTTCAAAATCAAATTCTTTCCTTTGAAAGTTTCAATTGATTTTTTTTATTAAGAGGAAAATCTGATAATCAATTGAACTTCGAGATGGTTTTTAACAAACATAATTGCTCATTGATGTGATTAATCCTGATACATTTGTCTTGGTTTCTCAGATGGCAGACGAAATGATTGATGAGGAAATTCACTTCGAAAGGGATCACTGTATACATGCTTACCTAGATGACCCTCCAGAGAGACACATGCAGCTGTTCTACTCTTTAGTTGCAGGATTGAACGTATGCAAGATCAATCATGCTCTCAGGACGAGCGTGCTGATAGATGAACAACTTGTGAGAGAATTCTGGGGAACTGCAAGGGCAAGCGCTGATAAAAAAAGGATCACTGCAAATGTTCAAAACCGTCAGATTGAGATTCTTGAAGAAGATATACGCAGTTGGCTAAACATCAATGATAGTGCAGAAGACACAATGGAATATTCTAAGACTGTTGTGTTAGAAGGTGCACGTCTTTTGGGATATGAAGGAAAATTCCCACCAATTTTCAAGAAGCTGCTGCCACACTACTGGAGGTGTTTGGCACATTACTTACAGAAATCATTCTTGGGAAAGAGAACAAGCTTTGATAAACTAAACAAAGTGCATGGCACAGCTTTTGTTGCATTGGCTTTGGACTGGAATTTCAACTTCTCAAAGATGATGCTTTTAGACTAGGTGGGTAATGCTGATTTAAATGCCAGAGAACAATTTCTCATGAATCCAAGGTTTGTGCACATGGTGGTATTGAAGAAGTATCCAATGATACAAGAGAGGGTTGAGAAACTGGATATAAAGTTCATGGATGACAGTGTGTTTGGTCTACAGACTCAAGACAGAAGGGGAAAGAGTACATTTCAAGGAAGGCTTGAGTGGTCTAAAAGAGGTGCTTTCCCTGAGGTTGCAAGAGGTTAAAGGAGAATGAGAGCAAGAATGAAGCCAGTATTGGATTTTTTTATGCGGGATATCTTGAACTGTGGAAGAAGTTGGAAGATTTGTAGGGAGCTGATAGTTCAAACATTCAGAGTTCTTCTCAAGCTGCTCAAACTACTGATGCAATGCAAGAGGATGAAGGTGATGACACCATTGAGATGTCTGACTATGTTCGGGGAGGAAGATTCATCTCGAAAGCACCAGAAAGTCATGAAAATTGGTTCAAGGATTTCTTCCAGGGACCTCCCCCTAAGCTGTACTCGATTGATGTGGGAGAAAGTGAAATTGACAAAAGGGGGAGCCGTGAACCTATCATGTGCTGGCACTACGATGTAGAGAAGAAACTGTTTGCTGTGATTAGAGATGGCTATAGTCTAGTGGAGTATTATAGAACTCGCGGTCAATTTCATTCCTGGACTGAGACAGAGTGAAAAATTTGCTGAGAGCTCCATTTATTAACAGATGGATGAATGAACATGGAGACCTCGTTCGTAACAATCTGATGAGTCATCTTGAAGAAAACTTTGCTAGCTTTGATCTCAAGCAGACAAGATGGGTTCAGACTGGAACTGACCCAATTACAAATGAGCCTGTAGGTGAAGTGAGGCTACCACCTACCAAAAGAACACGAGTGATCAACATGTTGGACGAGATTGAAGATGGTACGCTTGTGAAGAATTTTGACAATTGGTTTTATGATCCAACAACTCATGAGGTGGTGGTGGTTTGCAAGAAGATGTGAGAATTCCGCTTCTATGATCCAGTTGAGCTGCTAAGGTTTGGAGAGCTTGATATCAAGCTCCTGGCCACCCAACCTATCCTAGGTGATGAGCTTGACTTTGAGAATGCTATAAGGGTGGGAATCTTTCATGGTACAGCAAACCGGATTGTAGAGTGTGAATGCTGGTCTAGGAAGGAGTCTCACACCTTCCGATTTGATTTGATGCTTCCTTAGACGCTCTAATGGTTCATGCCTCGGGGAAGATTGTTGGGCTATACATTGTGAGGCATGAACATTCGATTGGGCTTACTTTGGTTTGGGCTTAGTATGTTTACGATTTGGGCTTGGTGGGCCGGTTCTTGTAGTGGGTTTACGATATGTTTAGGGTTTTTGTAATGGGTAGTATATAAACCCAACTAGTTGATGTTTCTAGTACCTCTTGATCACGATTTCCAGCCACTCTTTGTAATTTACGATCGTGAACTCCTTTAAAGAAGATTGATCAAGTTTCATTCAAGATTTGATTGTGTTTGTTTTGTTCTTCATCTCAAATCAAATCTCTTTTATCATCTTCTTCTCGAATCACACACACAAATGAGGTTTCCGCACTCATTTGTGTTTACGATATCGTGTTCGATTGTTGTTTCGGGACCAACACATATTCAAGGATAGCTTCCGACACAACTTCAGTTGTATTTTTCTGCATAGCCTCTGGGATAACTTCAACATCGTCTTTCTTTGCAGATGAGGAAGACGCGGAATGTTTTAAACTCATACGTCCATCTTTCTATTTTTCTTTATTTATTTTCTTTTTCTTTCTTTATTTCTTTTTTCTTCTCCATGTCATAGGAACCCAACTAGTAGTTTTATTAGTTGGTTGGGAATGATATTCTTGATCAGCCAAGTCTTTGCTCTTTTTATTTGACATTGTATTTGTGAAGATGATCAAGGTTTTTGAGTGGTGATGGAAGATGCTGAACCTTCAAGGGGTATTTATAGGGAGTAATGAGTAACTGTTTGAATACAGATGGGTCAATAAAGTTGGACTAAGCATGCAATTTTCCAGCCTGTTTTTCTAGGCTGTTTGAATAAAGCAAAAATTTGCAGGTTACTTTAGGTTACTTTTTCCAACATGTTTTTTGCAGGTTACTTTTTCCAACATGTTTTTTTGCAGGTATACGTTTTCTTTTGCAGGTTGATCACATGTTACGCCATAAAGAAAATATATAATATTTATTAAACATAATATTGCTATAATATTTAAACTTAATTTTAAACATAATATTTAAACATAATATTAAACATAATATTTAAACTTTAATATTAAACATAATATTTAAACATAAATACTACATACTTAATTTATTAAATAAACACTACAAATACCACCTAATTTAATTAAACATAGTTACTCAAACTTAATACTCCCACAAATAATCTGATCGAATCGTATTCGGAATCCTCTTCTCTTCCTCTTCCTCTTCTTCTTCCTCTTCCTCTTCCTCTTCGTCTTCCTCTTCCTCTTCCTCTTCCTCTTCCTCTTCTTCTTCTTCTTCTTCTTCTTCTATTTCCTCCAGCAGCTGTTGTTGTGGGTTTTCAGGCAACCAATAAGGTGGAGGTGGAGGTTGAACAACTGGTGGAGGTGGTGGAGTTGAAGGTGGAGGTGGAGGTGGATGATAAACAACACGTGGTGGTGGAACAAACTGTGGAGCTATGTTGGTCCCGAAACAACAATCATTCACGATATCTAACTAATCTAAACGTGCGGAATCCGGTTAGATTAGTGATTCAAGAACGAGAAGAGAAGAAATCGAAGAATACTATGATTAATACGTTAAAAACCTGATCTTTGCACACAAGATGAACTTGTCGGGTACAAATAAGAAATCTTAAACTATCTTCTCTCTCTAGTTTACGATTACGATCGTAAACAGTTTGTGGCTGCACCAGAATCGTAAACCAGCAACCCTTACAATGGTAAACACATGGGGTTTATATAGGATCCCTAATGGATCTTAAATCCTAATGGTAAACCCAATGGTAAACCCCAAGCCCAATAGTAAACCCAAGCAAACTAGTCTACTAATCTAATTAAACCCTCTAAGCCCAGCCCAACTAATTTAATATTACAAGTCTCATAATCTAGCCTCTACAATCTTCCCCTAGGCTTGTGATATTAAATGTCTTCAATATTTGAAATTCTTCTTCTTAACTGGCTAGCAAAGATGTTGATGAAGATTCTTTCCACAGAAATCTTCAATGGGTTTCATGACGGGCACTGGGGCATTCCTCTTTATCAGCATCAGCTCGAACTTCTTGAAATGAACAAATTAATGAGATGGAGGGTTCTCATTGACTTGCTTCTTTTGAAAGAACTAGTTCTTGCTGAATCTTCGGTAACTATCTTGAATCTCCAAAAATTAGAGGGTAAAATTTTAAAAACCTCTAACTGTGAAGAACTTGATTGTTGATCTTCAAACTTCATGATCTCTGACTGCTCTCTGCATCATTTTCTTCATCAAAGACCGACTTGAAATCTTCAGCTGAACAGTTGGTTTTCCAGATGGAAGTCTTGTGTGGCTGGTTCTTTAACTTTGAGTAGGAGCAGCATCAGCAGCATCTTTCTATCATCAACCTGTCTGACACACATTTGAAAAAATATACTCCACCAGACATTTGATGACTGGTCTTTGAGTTAGAAGGTAATTATCATCTGTTCAGTTGATTCAAATTAACATAATTATCATCTATTCAGTTGATTCAAATTAACATTACTTTAACCAAAAACCCTAATATAGATTACGGGTTTTCTATAAAACTTCCCCTGAACCCAAGACCTCTAAAGACTTCCCCTTAGCTGATAACTTCCCTTCAGCTAAGGACTTCCCCTGAGATAATACATATTATCTTCGAGTTCCCTTCAGATACTATGTATTATGGAAGTCTTTTCATTAGATAATAAGTATCATCCTCGAGTTCCATTCGGATAATACTTATTATCCTCTCTCAAAGACTTCCCCTTAGCTGATTATTTCCCCTCAGCTAAGGTCTTCCCCTGAGATAATACATATTATCTTCGAGCTTCCTTCAGATACTATGTATTAAGGAAGTATTTTCATTAGATAATAAGTATCATCCTCGAGTTCCCTTCGGATAATACTTATTATCCCCTCTCCTTCCCCTAAAAATTTGGCAAGATCTGAAGGGGGGCATACTGTCATGCATCAAAACCCATGAAAACACATTTTGACTTCTCAAATTAACCTGGCCAAGACATAAACACAACCAAAAAGAACTTAAAGACTCACACACGAAAGATAAAAATAAACAAATACTTACCAATATCAAACATGAGAAAGTTTACAAGGGATCAAACGTACGAATCTGACTGAGGAACCCTTTTCAGCTTCAGTTACTCGACTAGTCTAGGTGATTGCCAGTATGTTTGTCCGCTTTAAACTCAAATGATGTGTTGTTAAGTGTATATGAAAAGTAGGGTTCTACACTATCAAATTTTAAATTTATAAAACTGGTGATTCACCAGGGGACTATACCAACACACTAAGGCAAGTATACCTGTCGTGCGTAGTACAGTATTGGTAAACACCGGGTTGTCGAACCTCAAGGACACGGATTTTGTTGAAAACAGTCGATTAATAGTTGTTGCCGGGTTTTGGTTTTAAGATTTTATGAATAAAGATTACTAAAACAAACAATTGGAAATAGCGGAGAAAATTCAGTATTTGAGAGAGGATCGCTTAGGCATTGACTCCTCCACCTAGGTTTGATAGACGCACAGGTTACGTTTATGCCTTATCGTTATGGTGAATCAGGGTCCTAAGACAAGGCTACCTAACTCCTATGGATAGGTTCACGTTTAGGGTTATAGACATGCCCTACACGGTTACTACTGTTCCATGGTTAAGGACTGATAAGTTGGTTGTGTTTCAAGGTGCCCTAGGTTAAGTCCCGAGCTATCGGTGACTCAACTCACAACTGGTCAAAGGGTTAGGGTAGGAATGATCCTAACGGTTCTAGGGTTGTGAAGCGGTTGTGTTCTTATTGCAAGGTTGACCTAATAGGCCCTGGATACGACTGAGCAGCGGTAGACCCGACCTATTGGTGACTAATCGGTTACTAGACAATACCAAGGGTGGCTACTAGCAGAGGGTAGGTGATTTCTCACTCATCCCTACGGGTTGGACTCCTAATTGGATACTAGGGTTTCCTAACGATCACGACTATTTCTAGTTCGTGCGTACGCCGCAGATTCTGTGATTCGGCTATACGATAGATTCCTAACTCAAGATGGATTGCACACTAAAGCTAGGTTTCCACAAGGTTAAGAAATGGGCTAGATTCAAAATGGAATTCAATTTCATCAACCAAACAATAAGAACATAACGTTTACTTTGAAAACACAATCATGAACGAAAACCGATACAAAACATAATCAAACCATAGTTGGATTCGTCTTAGCCTAAACGATCTTATGAGTTTAGCCAAGCATGTTCATATTCATAAATAAATAAACAAAGTTCAAATTGAAATGCATAATCAAACTCAAACAAATACCGAAATGTAGCTCGAAATGATGAAAATTGAAGATTCTCGACTCGTCGAATGCTTCAAGTATTCGAATGCTTCAAAAGGCTTCACTCTAGGCTTCTTCTCTGCTTCCTTGGACGAATTGTGATGAATGGGGAGGTCCTCTATTTATAATATCTTGAGAATTAGGGTTTCCAAAAATTCTGGTCCGGCGCACCACTTGCAAGCCGTGGGAGGGGGTTTCACGGCCTGGGCAAGTGGTGCGCCATCGGCAAATCAGCTCTGATCCTGGTAACTGGGCCGCAGGGCGTGGGACAGTGTCGGCACATGGCTTGGAGGCCGTGGGAGGGGGTTTCACGGCCTGGGCAAGTGGTGCGCTGGCCAAAATTAACTCTTCAAGTCATGGGAGCTTGTCCCATGGCTTCCGATCACTGGTGACCCCCCTGATTCCTGATCCCATGGCCTGGCAAGTCATGAAAATGGGTCCCATGACTTTCAAGTCATGCGTTTTCTCAACTTCACTATTTTCTCCGTTTTTCGCCTCGTTTTCCGTGTCGATATCGTTTAAACCTGAAAACTCACGATAATCATCAGAAATAAATATAATTTAATATTTTCAAGTTTATTTTAACGTTTTTAGCCCGAAACCCGTTATATTTTCATATTCAAAACCACACACATCAAACATCCCCATACTTAAACATTGCTTGTCCCCAAGCAATCATTTTTAATCTCGACACTACTACGACTCTATCTTAACCACATAGACACTTAAGTGTACATATTCGGTCCGCAAGATTTACTATCAATACTAGGGTTTACAACCTCAAAGTTTTAGCGGTTTGAAAACTCACAAAATCTCTCAACCAAATAATGCGAACCATTTTTCTATATATATTTTTTTTCACTCAATTCACCAATTCACTCGGCCTATGGGTTTTAATATTTGAAGTGAACGCTCAGGTCAAGTATATCTAAGTGTTTCTTGGGTTTATATATACGATCGTGCCGCCGAGTTCGTTATGGGATCCGACCAAAAAATGGAGGGGGACACTCAAACGTTTGCTCACATATACGGGTGTATGAGCTACCACCCTAAACGTACATCTTGGCGTATACGTACAGCCGTTTCACAATTTTCATTGTGATTTATTCATATCTATTTTTTTTCTTTAGCTTGATTTAGGGTTTTGCAACCTTTCAATGCAAGACTATTTTTTTTTTTAATTATTTTTTTTTATTTATTTTTTATTTTTTTATATATATACTGGAGTTATGCAGAAAGTCCAGTATCTTCGGGCAATTGACGACCCGGAGAAGATCCATAACGACTCAAGGCAATTAATTTGACACGGTCTCAACATAAACCTAGAACATGTTTTAGACATACGACATCCCTCATAACTATAATTTTTTTTTTCATTTTTCACCTAAATATATATATTTTTTGTAGGCTTAATCTCACAAGGGAAATCGGGTGAATGGGTTATTTGATGGTTCACAAAACTCGATTGAGAAACTTTGATCATGTGATTTTTATAAAAATAAACCTTTAAGGAAAACCGTTCTTGCAACTTGCAGACACGATAAGACATAAATAATTTATCTATGATTTACGTTAAAAACGGTGTACTTTCGTGTCATGTGAGATTGGAAAAAAATTTCAAATTTTTGGGGGATTTTCAGACTTTTGATGCGGTGAGGGAGATATATTCTATTCGCTTATCCAACCCTTGCCATCCCCATACTTAGAAGATTGCATTGTCCTCAATGCAGAAAAATAAAATCAAGCAAAAAGGGTTGGATAAAGTGAACTCCCGAATTGTTGTGATTGCCCATGATCCTCACTTCCACACACATCGAACACCTGGCATTTTCATCATTCCATGTCTCGAGCAGTCGAATTCCTGAAAACTAAAACACAAAAACAAACACACAAAAATAAAATTAAATTAAAAAGTAAATTAAACCATCGGGTTGCCTCCCGGAAGCGCTTAATTTATTAACGAGTCGTTAGCTAGACTCGGCCGCCCACCTCAATCAGGCGGCTTCTCTTTTATTTGCTTCCCACCGAGACCATGTGGACTCTTCTTTGTGTCATCACCCCAAGATAGTTTTCTAGTAGACAGTGGGTGGGGTTTGTACCATTGCATTTCATCTGGCCACCAGCTCTTGAATTTACCCGATCCAAATTTGATTGACCGGAGGTAGTGAAGGAGTTGGTCAATAGAATTAGGGATGCTTAGGCCTCCCCATACTTGAACGTTTGGCCGATCCTCCTCAGCAAGTGTTGCAATCCGTAGATTCTGAAGGTTTGTTAGCGATCCACTCTCATGCTTCGCCACGGCTAGGTGGTACATGATCTCTGGAGGTTCATACAAAACCTCCCCTTGCGGTTTTATTTCCACCGCCATATCAGGTGGCTTTTCTTCTAAGTCATTCCGAGGCTTCAGCAGTGCCTCAATCTTCGCGAGATCATGTTCTGGATCGAAAGGCCCAGTCTCTTCAACCTCGAATGGTGCAGTTAACCACTGATCTCCGAACTCCGCAAGCATTTCAGCCTCAAAGGCTTCTTTTTCGTCTGGCGGATTTTCTTCAGGATCCCCATACTTGGTGTCTTCCATATCTTCAGATTCGACTACTTCATATTCTTCATGGGATTCCTTCGGTAAGTCTTGTAGTGTATCCTTCTCGCCAATTGTGTGTGATTCAAACGGGTCACTTTCAAGCGCGTCATCTTCAACAACTTTGTAGACCTGTTCCTCTTGCTTTAGGTAATGTGGGACTGGAAGTATGAAATATGATGAATGGTCTTCATAATCGAATGTGTCCTGGTCCATTGCTGTCTCCAGATTCATGTCTTGATCACTTATATTATGATATGTGAAGGCTTGCTCATCACTCTCGTATTCATCTTCTGTGACCCCTATGCGTTGTGTGATTTCTCTGAGTTGCTCATCTATGCGACTAGATAGTTCCTCCGAAATTCTAGACTGAACTTCAAGCTCTTGCAAGCTTTGCATTCTTTTCTCTGATCCCTCAGCAACTCTCTTGATATGCTCACTCGAACTCTTTGTATTCTCTATCATCTCTTTCATCAAATCACGAAGGCTGGGTCCTTCCTCTATAATTTCTGTATAGTCTTGTTGCGATTGCGAGTAGCCATCGTATCCTGCAGAGATCTCCTCTGAATAAGGACAGAACCGTGTATAGTGCGTTTTTTCCTCAGATCGCTCAGTAGCTTTCCAGTTATGCAGACACGGACTCTTCATATACTCGATCATTTCTTTCATCATCTCACGGAGGCTAGGTCCTTCCCCTGTATAAGGGCAGCATTGTGTATTGTGAGGATCCCCGCAGAATTCGCACCATTCGCTTGTATACATTTCCTCATGATCACGATAGTATTCTTGGTAGTAATCCCCGTAGTAGATCTCCATGGGAATTATCGCAAAAGTCGCTCAAATCGAAAAGATCACGAGTGCGAGATAGGATTGAAGAAATTAAAATGACAAATATATAAAAAAATAATAATAAATATACACAAATAAAAGAAAACAAATATTCACAAAGCTAAACTACTAATTACGACTATTCTTAACGCTACCGTGTCCCCGGCAACGGCGCCAAAAACTTGATGTGTTGTTAAGTGTATATGAAAAGTAGGGTTCTACACTATCAAATTTTAAATTTATAAAACTGGTGATTCACCAGGGGACTATACCAACACACTAAGGCAAGTATACCTGTCGTGCGTAGTACAGTATTGGTAAACACCGGGTTGTCGAACCTCAAGGACACGGATTTTGTTGAAAACAGTCGATTAATAGTTGTTGCTGGGTTTTGGTTTTAAGATTTTATGAATAAAGATTACTAAAACAAACAATTGGAAATAGCGGAGAAAATTCAGTATTTGAGAGAGGATCGCTTAGGCATTGACTCCTCCACCTAGGTTTGATAGACGCACAGGTTACGTTTATGCCTTATCGTTATGGTGAATCAGGGTCCTAAGACAAGGCTACCTAACTCCTATGGATAGGTTCACGTTTAGGGTTATAGACATGCCCTACACGGTTACTACTGTTCCATGGTTAAGGACTGATAAGTTGGTTGTATTTCAAGGTGCCCTAGGTTAAGTCCCGAGCTATCGGTGACTCAACTCACAACTGGTCAAAGGGTTAGGGTAGGAATGATCCTAACGGTTCTAGGGTTGTGAAGCGGTTGTGTTCTTATTGCAAGGTTGACCTAATAGGCCCTGGATACGACTGAGCAGCGGTAGACCCGACCTATTGGTGACTAATCGGTTACTAGACAATACCAAGGGTGGCTACTAGCAGAGGGTAGGTGATTTCTCACTCATCCCTACGGGTTGGACTCCTAATTGGATACTAGGGTTTCCTAACGATCACGACTATTTCTAGTTCGTGCGTACGCCGCAGATTCTGTGATTCGGCTATACGATAGATTCCTAACTCAAGATGGATTGCACACTAAAGCTAGGTTTCCACAAGGTTAAGAAATGGGCTAGATTCAAAATGGAATTCAATTTCATCAACCAAACAATAAGAACATAACGTTTACTTTGAAAACACAATCATGAACGAAAACCGATACAAAACATAATCAAACCATAGTTGGATTCGTCTTAGCCTAAACGATCTTATGAGTTTAGCCAAGCATGTTCATATTCATAAATAAATAAACAAAGTTCAAATTGAAATGCATAATCAAACTCAAACAAATACCGAAATGTAGCTCGAAATGATGAAAATTGAAGATTCTCGACTCGTCGAATGCTTCAAGTATTCGAATGCTTCAAAAGGCTTCACTCTAGGCTTCTTCTCTGCTTCCTTGGACGAATTGTGATGAATGGGGAGGTCCTCTATTTATAATATCTTGAGAATTAGGGTTTCCAAAAATTCTGGTCCGGCGCACCACTTGCAAGCCGTGGGAGGGGGTTTCACGGCCTGGGCAAGTGGTGCGCCATCGGCAAATCAGCTCTGATCCTGGTAACTGGGCCGCAGGGCGTGGGACAGTGTCGGCACATGGCTTGGAGGCCGTGGGAGGGGGTCTCACGGCCTGGGCAAGTGGTGCGCTGGCCAAAATTAACTCTTCAAGTCATGGGAGCTTGTCCCATGGCTTCCGATCACTGGTGACCCCCCTGATTCCTGATCCCATGGCCTGGCAAGTCATGAAAATGGGTCCCATGACTTTCAAGTCATGCGTTTTCTCAACTTCACTATTTTCTCCGTTTTTCGCCTCGTTTTCCGTGTCGATATCGTTTAAACCTGAAAACTCACGATAATCATCAGAAATAAATATAATTTAATATTTTCAAGTTTATTTTGACGTTTTTAGCCCGAAACCCGTTATATTTTCATATTCAAAACCACACACATCATCAAACCCGTTTGAACCCAACCAAATGCATCATGCTGAATAGATTACTAATTACCAGCATGTTTAATCGTCCCCACACCCAATTATACATAGCAAAACCTACCTAACCTCAGAGTTTATTGAGGATTCACAAACCCCCAACTTGAGGAACCATGCAACACCGTTATGACTACCATTTATTTCATTAATTATCAGTTGGTGATCAGGTCGGCCGCATAAGCACGCAAAGAAGACCAAACTAAATGATTATTTTCTTTTCTTTTCTTTTTCTTTTCTTTTTCATTTCTTTTTCTTTTCTTTTTATTATGTGGTGTAGTCATAACAACAGAAACATGGCGTGTGAGAGAGTGTATACTAGGTATAATTACCACTCTCAACCCGTTTTTGCTGGGACTCAGTTTTTTAAACCATGCAACCTGAGATGGGAAACTAAACATATATATATATATATATTTTAAGTTCATTGCACTTACATTGGTGGTCATAAGATTAGGTCGAGCCTACCAAGCATATCATCGTGGAGCTTGCTTTTCACTTCCGCTATACACGTGTCAGTCATCTCCAATCCGGACATATTTCACTTCCCTTAGCTTTCTTAGAAACAGACACAAAGAAACTATTAAAAATTGAAAAGCACACTATTTTTGAGGGGTCAACTTTTTCTTCATCTTTACATTTCTTCCCCTTGCCTTTTGATTTTTAATGTCACAACTTTTGTGAACATAATTTTTTTAAACACGAACACATAAGCAGAGCAAATAACTTCACACACATCTGGCCAAGCTAACCTTCAAAGTATGGATTTGAAATTTTTTAGAAAAATGGGTTTTATAGCATGCATACCAAGCACCAACTGAAAATTTTAAGGAATATGGTTTTGACACAAACACCCTTTACCTCTTCATCAAACAAACAACCAAATTAAGAATAGTACCTTTCATGCTGAATTTGACCTTTTACCTCTCAAGGAAACACAGCCTCCATAAAAAAATTGCTTGTCATGGCATGAAGATACGTCTCCTAAATTGTGCCTGGAACAATCACTTATCAACAAACAAAATAAATAATAAAAATGTTAGTGATAATCCTCCTTGACTGTTCCTGCCCATAGTGAGAGATTAGTTAGCCAATGGTACCCAGGCCATTGTTTTTCTGGGTACACCTGAGGAATCAATAAAAGATACTTCTTGTAAGAACATCCCCTTTGAGAAATCAGGAAGTTGGGATGGAGCTGCCTTGATTTTTGGTTTCCAAGTTCCAGGTGATTTAACATTTGTTTTAGTCACTTTTGGAGTTGCGACTTTAGGTATTTCAACCTTCTTCGTTTTAGATTCATTTTTTAAAACAGTTTTTGTTTTCGTCACCTTTGGAGTTGTGACTTTAGGTATTTCAACCTTCTTCATTTTAGAATCATTTTTCAAAACAGTTTTAGTTACCTTGGGAGGGGTAACTTTGGGTTTTTCAGACTTTGGTTGTTTTAAAAAACTGTTTCTTCACCTGTTTTTGGAAATTTTTGTAACTTGGAAAGCTGTTGTTTTGATTTATAGATTTTCTTTCAGCTTTGGCAGCGCCCTAATGTTGATCAGATGGTTTAACCTTAGGAGTAACAGTCTTCTTTGCCTTAGGTGTTTGCACCATCATCGGCTTAGACTTTACAGACTCCTGAGATGAAGCCCTTTGACTTTGCGGATAATAGGGTTCATAGGGGCGGTAAAGACAGTTTCTAGCTATATGACCAGCTTTACCACAATTAAAGCAAGTCTGCTTCTTTAGATAGAAGTCAGACGTGTACCCATTTGTCTTTGGTGGCTGATATGGAGCTGCATTGCCTTGTGTTTGCTTCTGCTGGTTCCTCGAAGCCTGTGTTGAACCTGTCTTTACTGTCTTTGTGCTTCCTTGATTCTTTGACGTTGAAGCATCATTCTTGGAATTACAACGGCAACTGCATGATCCAACTGAAGAAATGGGAGACACAGCTACTCCCTTGAGTTTTTCATTCTTCACTCCAGCCGTTGGTTTCATACTCGGATGCTTGATGGTGATCTTTGGCCTCTCAACTTCAGCTTTACTTTTTACTCCATCAGTTATTCCCTTGAACTTGGAGGAGAAGGAAGGTAAGTCATATCCAACATCCAGTTCTTGGTCAAACATTGATCCAGATGTCATAAAGATCTTCCCCTCAGGCCGTGTCGTCAAGATCACCTTTTCCCTTTTGACTTTGTCAATTACTTTGAAGTATGGGGTTTCAATTTTAGGATATGGTTTCAACTCTATCCCAGCATCATCAGACTTAGAGTTATGACACCTGTCATATTTCTGGCACTCAGCATCATTGTCTGATATATCCTTTACTCTCCCTTCACCATAAGTCATGTTTGCTTCATTATCAATTTCTTCTTGAGTCAATGGTGTAGTTCCAACCAAGACACTATCAATAGGAGGAGCAGCCTCTTTATAATCAGACTTGGTTCGTTCAACTTGATCCTCACTAAGAAGCATTCCTATAATGTCTCTGGGAACTGGTGGAGGAATAATACTGTTTGCAGCCAAGGACCTATCAGTTTTCTCTGACCCAAATCCAGATGTGTCTTTCCCAACTTGACCGGTCACAACAGCATATGACAAAGCCTTTCCTGCATCGAACATTCACTGATTTCTTTCCTGATTGCAATCATACTTGACCTGCAGCTCATCACACTTTTGCTGCAGTTCAGTTAATTTCCGTGTCAACTCAGATATCTCAATCCTAGCCCGATCATGTAAAATAGTCATCTCCGTTGCTAGCTTTTGATATTTCTCAATGTCTAGTTTTTGGGCTTTTACCTTCTCTTCACTCTTTTCCCACCTACCTTTAAATGAACTCCTAGAACATTGCATATCAAAAAGTTCGATTTCAGCATTTTTCCAGAGTTGTCTTAAGCCAGGAATTAATCGAGCACAAGTAGGATTGGGGCATATCTTGGTTTCGTCAACTTCAGCTGCGAAAGCATCCTTGTTCTCAACCATATTCTTTTCTTCAACCACTGAACTCATTTTCTTTCTTTAGATATGCAGCTTTTGAAAATTTTGAAAAATCGGCAAAAACGGCAAAAGTACTATTCAAGGAATAGTGTCAAAAACTTAAAACGCGAAAACGGAGGCCTTCGGAGTGGAATTTGGGGGTCCAAACGAGCTCCCTTGGACATTGGTCCGGGGTAATTCTGGGGCTCGTTGTCACGAACGTCGTGTTAAAATTTGAGCTTATAACTCCAAACGAGTCAAAAGTTATGTCCGTTTCCGTGAAAGTGTGAAATAGTGACTTTTTGCCGCAAACTAGTTTCCGATCGTAAACCCTGTTTCCGATCGTAAATAGTGATCGTAAACACCCCGAGTCGTAAACAGTGATCGTAAACACCCCGAGTCGTAAACCCAATCGTGAACACGATTCCGATCGTAAACTCAGTCGTAAACCCCTCCGGATCGTAAACGGTGTCGTAAACACAATTCCGATCGTGAATGCTGTCGTAAACACCTCCGGATCGTAAACACTGTCGTAAACACTTAAAAATCGAGTATTGAAGTCGTAAACACCAATTTCGCAGTCGTAAACACCCAAAAGTCTGATCTTGAAGTCGTAAACTCCAAACCGATGAAGAACACCAATCGTAAACATTAAGAACAACCCAGAAAACAACAACAAACTCGATCTTAAACCTTCAAATCTTCAAGAAAACTTAAGAAAACCGTCAGAAACTCTTGAATCAATATCTTGAGAACCACGAAACTCTCGTTTCTTGGCTCTGATACCAATTGTTGGTCCGGGAAACAACAATCGCTCACAATATCTAACTAATCTAAACGTGCGGAATCCGGTTAGATTAGTGATTCAAGAAAGAGAAGGGAAGAAATCGAAGAAAACGATGATTAAAAACGTGAAAAACCTGAACTTTGCACACAAGATGAACTTGTCGGGTACAAATAAGAAATCGTAAACTATCTTCTCTCTCTAGTTTACGATTACGATCGTAAACAGTTTGTGGCTGCACCAGAATCGTAAACCAGCAACCCCTACAATGGTAAACACATGGGGTTTATAAAGGATCCCTAGTGGACCTTAAACCCTAATGGTAAACCCCAAGCCCAATGGTAAACCCCAAGCCCAATAGTAAACCTAAGCAAACTAGTCTACTAATCTAATTAAACCCTCTAAGCCGAGCCCAACTAATTTAATATTACAAGTCTCATAATCTAGCCTCTACAAGCTGGAACCAGAATACCTTGCTGTGGAGGTGGAGGTTGGGGTTCCCGACGTCGTAAATGATTGTAGCGTGTTGGCCTAGCTCCATGGTATTCCATTGAGTCTCTCGGAGGTGTTGACATCGTAAGATTGTGGAATTGTTCGAGTGTTTCAAATAGTTTGACCATGGTCTGTGAACTGAAATGGAGGTGTTTACACTCTATTTATAATTGAAATATCCCAACGGCTATATTAACGTCATTTTTTTCAAACGGTTAAATGTAACGGCTATAAATTCTGAACGGTCAAATTTATTTAATGATTATTTATTTATTAATTATTTATTTAATAAATATCTATATAATAATTATTTATTTAATAATTATTTATTTAATAATTAATTATTTATTTATTAGTTATTTATTTATTAGTTATTTATTTATTATTTAAATGTTTTGATAGAAAAGATAGGATTACGTGAAAATAAACGTGTGTTTATTACATTTATTAAATAAATTATGTATAAAGAAAATATATAATATTTAATAAATTATTAATAAAATATTAAAAAACTAGCCTTATGTCTTCTAACGGCTATAATTATAACGACCATAATACAAACACTAAATATTATAAGTATTTGTATTAATTTATTATGTTTAATATAATAAGTTTTTGTATTAACTTACTTATGTTTAACAATAATACAAACACTAAATAACAATAATAAATTAAAATTAAAAAACATTTACTTTTTTAGTCATACATTAAAATAACAATAATAGAAAGTACAAACATTTAGTGACCATGACCACGCCCGTTAGGATTATATAGAGGCCCACCAGATACAGGACATCTGGTTGGAATCCTTCATCGACGACCAGTCCTAATTGTTCAGCGCTACGATCAGGTTGATATTCAGGTGTAGACTTGTCGTTTTCTCTATAAGTTATTGGTCTTAAATCCCCCTATAAGGTGGGCCATTGTAGTCCTCTTGGTGAAATCCCTATTGGTGGTAATTGGGAGCATCAAATAAATTACAAAATCATTTGAATACTCTGGCTGAGACTGACTTGGCTCTCGTGGTTGGGATGTGTAATAGTCTTGATTATCCAGCGGGGATAAACCTGACGAGGTTCCTTGGTTTGAAAATTGTTGAAGCCTGAAACCACCAGCCTCGTTTTGCGTCAACTCTTGGTTTTGGCAATGGTTGTACCCTGAACCACTTGGTTGGGAATTTCCATTTGTAAAAGCAGAACCAGTAGTTTGATGAAAAGTACTAGGCTCAAACAATGAACTACTAGATTCTGAATTTTTAGTATTGCTCCCATTTGGTTCATTTCCTACAAGTGGTTCTTGGTACTGAAAATAATAATCCACAATGTTTAGATCTTCCTTTGTAACCGGTCGCTCAATATTATAAGGAGGTTGGGCGAGAAAATCAAACGGGTTCCATTGACTAGCCAAATGTGACGTTTGGTAATCCAAGTGATGTCCCGCACCGGGAAGATTTAAATATTGTGCCGCAACCTGTTGTACCCCACCCAGTTGATCATCAAGATTATACGGGCTATCTTGGCTTGCCATTCTATGCACCTCACCAATGGCCTGACCCTACAATGTTATCCAATAAGACAAGTTATTTTAATGTTTAAAAAGTAAAAAATATGTATATAAGAAACAATAAATATATACCAACATTTCTAATCTACCACCAATATTCCCTTCTCCCGTGGCGGTTCCAGTTTGCCTTGTTGGATTTTGAACATAAAAATTGTTCTATCCAAGAACCATGTCATATACATTGGGCTAGCCTTGTATTCACCACCGCATGGTACACCGGTTACAACATTCGCCATACGATTAATCCAATGAGGAACAAACAGTGCATGCTGAGTCTTCCAGTGTTTTGGACCAGATCTTCTAGAATAACTATGTAATGCTATGTGTTGCTCGGGAGTGATGAGAATGTTTGTGGGAACTGATTGAAACAATCCAAACTGTCTCATAACCCTGCTCGGTAAATGTGGCTCAACAATCTCAAAATATATAAGATATGTGTCACTGTTCCAACACACACCTCTTTTTTATACCTTTTATTAATATGGTCTTCAACATGATCATAAGGCCTCCAAATAAACTATTAAAAAAATTAAATTAATATATAGTATAAAATTAAATATTTTATATTACTGTGTTATCTATAAATTCTATTTTTTTAAATAACCTAGTCTATGTTTAAACACTGAAACACTGAACGTAGGCCTGTAAACGAACCGAATGAACAGGAACAGGGGCATGTTCGTGTTCATTCATTTAACTTTAAGCGAACATGAACACGAACACGAACATTAGTCGAACAAAAATTTTCTTATTCGTGTTCGTTCATTAAGGAAATGGTCATGTTCGTGTTTGTTTATGTTCGTTCGTTTAAGAATAAACGAACGGTTCACGAACATAAACGGACATAATTTTAAACGAACACAAATTTAAGCGAACATAAAGAACCACACATTGTTTCCAACAATGTCAATAATCAAGAAAAACATCTATACGAATGGTTCAAGTGTTCATAAATCATTCCAAAATCGATAAAGACTCATCCAACAATCTTAATTTAAGTATTTTATTAATAAAATATCTTATATTATATTAATAAAAATAAACAAACGTAAATGTACATAATCGAACACACATACATTAACATAAATAAACGAACGTTCACGAACATAAATGAACGAATGAGACAGTTGTTCATGTTCGTTTATATAATTAAATGAACAAAAAATTTTGTTCGTGTTCGTTCATTTAGTAAATAAACGAACATGAACGAACTTCCCGCCGAACGATTCACGAACTGTTCACTGAAAGTTCGGTTCGTTTACAGGCCTAGACTGAACGATATTCCCGCATTGAATTCCTTGTTACGCCAGACCAACTCTGGCTACCACGCCACCTAAATCGTTAATATAAAAATGTTAAAAATTAATAGTAGATAAGAAAAATTAAATTTATTATTATTAAGCAAAGTTTTTAAGTACCTTCCACCAAGGGGTCCATCAAATTCGAACCCATCTCTAATTTTTGGAGCAATTTGGGGTATTCTCTCCCATGCCCGAAGTTGCAACAAAATTAAAGTGCCAGTAATTCCAATTGAAGCGGGGTCCGCAGCTTTACATAAATTCCTATAAAGACAGGCAAGCACTCCACTTCCCCAGCTCAGCTTTCCACATTGTTGAAGATTAACCAAGTTTTGCAAATGGAAATAATACACGGTACTCCCTGAATGGTCAGGAAGAATAGTACAACCTATTAGGTGGAGTATAATGCATCTTGCTATTTTCAAGCATTCTTCATCTCTAGCATTGTTTTCTGGCCAATCAGTTTCTATTTTTTCTAATAGAGTGATCAACCTTATAGTATTGTTGGTGAGGTCTTGTCCCTCCGGTGATATCCCAAGTAGCTCTTCACAAAATTGTTGTTTTTGTTGTGGGTTTCACCTTTTGATGTGTGTTCCACATGAAATCTATACCCGGAACTACCTCGTAACCAAGAGGCAAAACCCTTAGAATCTAAACATTCTCTAGGGTTATTGTGGCTTCACTAAACGGAAAGTCAAACGTGTGAGTTTTGAGGACGCCAACGCTCTACCAGTGATGTTACAAGGTGATTATCTACCTTGTCATAATAACATTTCAACACACCGTAAAACCCGGTTTTTTTTTATGTATTTTATCAACTTATCCGGGAACATTGAATCTTCCATTTTTTTAGATAAAAAATGTCCAAAAATGTTGATCACCCCATCTAACTTTTAGAGGTTTGTCTTTGAAATTTTCAGAGTAATACAAATGGTAGGCTCGGTGGTGACTACCCAAAAATAACAACTCGTTATTTCGAGGACCTGGATAAATTTCTGCTGCATCCATTGAATGGGTTGATGATAATAGAATTGTGATGATAGTTGAATGTGTTTGATGCTGAGATTGAAAGAAGATTGTGATGAAAGTTGAAGAGAAAGGTGATGAAAGTTTTTGATATCCCATGTATGTGTTTTTAAAATTTTAGGGTTATTTAAGGTTGAGTGAAGGTTGAAGAGTTGGTAGAAATTTAATAAAAAATCTTATCTTTTTGCACCTTATAATTAAAGATGGTAGGTATGGAATTGATTAAATTGTTTGTTTATGGGGGGAGGGGGGGGGGGATTCGTGGTTCTGTCGGAGACAAAGAAACCGAGATAAATAAATCTGACATTTCGCACTTAGGAAGTGTGAATTAGGGTAAAATGGCAGGTTTTGCACTTGGCAAGTGCGAGAGGGACCCACTATTTTCGTTCGTTTCTGCCATTGATTACCGAAGCAAGAATCCGAGGCTAATTTCGCACTTGGGAAGTGCGAAATGATCATTTAAAAAAAACAAAACAAAAATTTTTGTTAAATTTTTGTGCAAAATTGTAAAACCATGGAGCAATGGATCGTTTGCTAATCACGTGATAACGAGATGAAGATAAGATCAAACAAGTAAATACAAATGGAATTTGTATTAATAAGCCTTGAGAGCACACACACAGAAACACACACAGAAGTGTAGAATATATCAAGAGTTCTCTATCAGTCTACACAAGCTACCTATTTATAGGTAACTTAGGCTAGCTGGCGTACCACCCAGCGTACCAACTGGTACGCTGCACCAACTGGTCCGGCGGACCATGTGGTACGCTCAGTTGCTTAACTAGACTCACACAGTTGCTCTCATTACATAGATACAATACACGAGACACATCGTGGCATAGGAATATGCTCTAACAAACTCCCCCTTAACGTGTAGTGTATCTAGTCTAATAAAATCACTAGTCTTCAATCTTCAACATTGCTGCATCAGATCTTCAACTTGAAATCTTGTCAGAAACAGAGCTTGCATGGCTGGATCTCTACATGAAACATCTTTGATCATCAAGATCCACTTGAGAAAGATATAACAAACTCCCCCTTTCACCATGCTCGAATCTCGACACACAGAACCTGCGACTTTAGAAGACAAAAAGTGCAGATTTTCTTTGAATTTCCAAAATTAATTTAATCTTGGTGCAAAACTTCTCTTTGAGAATCCAAGATATTGATTTTGAAATTTTGATTTTGTATCAAGTGTTGATCGATCGAAAACAAATAAGAAATAAAATCTTTTTGACTTTTTGAAACTTTATACTAAAACACACCTAAAATCTTTTTGAATTTTTCAGATATGAAATATAAATGCAATACAGAAATGAAATACTGAATTTCACACTATTTTTGTCTTTTGCGAGAAAGATCACGACACGAGATCATATCAGACATAACGCATCTAGCACATTTCAATTTCGGTCTTAATCAGCATGCAAGCCAAGATAATCGCAAATACAACAATTATGTTTATTTCAGCATGCACCAATCATTTTTTATCGTTTTCAGATATGCTTAAGGTAATTTTATCATGCACTGATAACTCGGCCTCCACTCTATCAGAAATACTGGCAAATCATCATATTTATCATATAAAACCAACTTTCTTAGAGATTTAATCATCCTTGATGAGTCATGCAAAAATAAAGCAGAACCCTAAACAAACAACAATCAGGTCGGCTTGTGAGCACGCAGAGAAAGTCCGATTGTTTAGGAAAAAAAGAAATATAAAAATAAAGCAGAAATTGTATAATCCAACAACAATCAGGTCGGTACTCCCGTACACGCAGAGAAAGTCCGATGGATTATACGAAACACCAAAGAAAATAAAGCAGAACGTCAAACGAACACCAATCAGGTCGATCTTTCGATACGCAGAGAAAGGCCGATCGTTTGACAAAATAAAGAAAATCAAACAAGTTGAAATTTTTGCAAAATGAAAACATGCATTCATCAGGATATCTCTTTATTCTATTTTTGGAATCATCACACAGCATTCATCAAGAAGCAAATAACCAAAGATCATCAGGCTAGCTTTATATTTATATCTTACTTGCAGATATCAGATTAGACATGCACATTCACAGATTATGCAAGTACCTACAGCCTTTAGACTTAATCTATCCATGGCAGATAACATATATGCTGATGTACCATCATTTCTCGCTTTTGTCGGATCAATTTCTCAATTTTTTAATTGTTTTTTTATATTTTCCAATTTCTCCCCCTAAAATTCAAACAAACACTATTTTTTGAATTTTCAATTTTCTCCCCCTAAAAATATGTACACTACAAAAATGTAAACATATGAACAAGAAAGAAAATTGATCGACCAACACTGACACGTTGCAGTTTTAGTTTTTGAAAAATCGGTTGAAAAACATTTGAAAATGATATGGCGTTGAAACTCTAAATTAAGCAAGTTCTTCACTATCAGCAACACACGCATGACAGGTCTTCTTGAAGAAACCTGCAGACACCAGATAAAACATTAGTGGTTTTGGGATCGGCCCGAGTCAGCAGCCTCGGGTCGCCCGGTGTCTTCAACATGGTCTTTTACACCCAAGGATACAACTCGTGGTTTCCATATCTTGGGCGATTGAAAATTTTTCAAGGAATCCACAAAATTATCAACTTGCGTCTTTGCCCAAGACGGCTTACTAGTTGATTTGTACATCGACGGTTGTGGTTCATCAAAAATATGACCATTTAAATCCACATATTTAGCAGTTTTGTTCACATAAGCGTCAGTGCTGGCATTCGTAGGACATTGAGCAGCAAGATGCCCTGGTTTACGACATGCATAACACTTCCTTTGAAAAACATTAAGGGAACTGCTACCCAGATTTAATTCAAAAATTTGATTTTTATCAACAAAATTCTTTAGGTTTCTCTTGTTCTGTTTGAACACATCATGATAACCAAAAATATTTTCTGAACCAAAAGAATCAAAGAAATCATCAGAAGTATCATACCTTGGAGACGGACTTCGTTGAGAAGAACCAGAACTATAAGAAGATCCTCCAGAATAGTAATCAACATCCTTTGATTTGAACATCGTTTGTGTCCTTTGCTTTGACTGATTCTTGTGACCTGAAACTTTCTCTTTAGCCTTCCCCTTTGGTTGCTTCTGTGGTAGTATTGAAACTGGTTCTTCGTTAACAACATAACCCAAGCCTTTTTGTTTATACCTTGGAATTTTTGAAGAACTTGAAGAAGATTCTGGAACTTTTCGTTCTTTAGCCTCGCTATTGAACTTAGCTTTAATATCTTTCAAGTTGTTACTTTGAAGCAAAACTTTTTCTTCGTCATTAGCACATGAAGGAACAGAATCAACTTTCTCACAAATCTTTTGCTCTTCCAAAACTTTGGAACTTGAAACAAACTTTGGAGCTTCACCCAATTTCTTCTCCCTTTTCTCAGATTTGTTTTTCTTCTTCTTTGCTGGAGTTGCAAATTTAGAATAATCTTGCAATTCAGCTCTTGGATCAAATGACACAGAAGGAGGATTTAAGATAACCACCGGAGCTGGAACAGAATGCAAGTCCTCTAATTTCTCACTATCGTCACTCTTCTCCTGATTGTAAATGTAATTCAGTAAAGTAGGAGACATAGCTGAATTCTTTACTTGTTTTTGAAGAACAAGAATCTCAATTTTCAACTCAGCAATCTTGACTTGAGCATCCATCAATTCTTTTTGAACATCAATAAATTGATCTGACAACTCATTGTATTCTGACTTTAGTTGTCTTTTTGTATCACAAATGTCCATTAACTCAGCATGAACTTTTTCCCACTTCTTTGTGTAATAAGCAACATCTTTTGTTAAAACTCCATTCTTCTCACGAACTTGAACATTGTCATCTCTAAGCTTTGAAAGTTCTTCTTTAAGTTCTAGAACTCTATCTTGTAATTCAGAAATCACTGCTTTTTGAACATTTTCAGCAGCAGTAACGTCATCAAAAACCTTTTGAAGTTCAACATTAGACTTTAGAAGAGATTCCACTCTAGCTGTTGATTTCTCGAATAGATTATCAAAATCTCCAATAGCATCCTTTGCTTCAGTTTCCCATTTTTCAGCACTTTGAACCAGTTCTGTATTGATTCTTTCTAAATCAGCACATCTTTGTTGTGAACATTCTAATTCAGCTTTAACAGCTTTGAGTTCTTCAGAGATCAAACCATTCTCTGCTAACAAAGATTCATATTTTTCTTGAAACTCTTTTGTCACTTCTGCGGTACCATCTGCCATAACTGTTTCACATGAACTTGTGTCTGAATCTGAATCATGTAATTCGTGACAACCAACTTCGGCAAGAAGTGCAGATTCATCAGGATACAATTTAACATATTGTTTTAGATCAGCATTATACACCATGGCAGGTGATGTCTTGTAGATAGAATCTGTAGAACTATCTGCATTGAGAGTTGCAGTTAATGCTATCTGATTCTGTCTCTCTTCAATTATTGCTATATCTCTTTCCCAATCATATCCTTCAGCCGTGTATGAAGTCAAAGCTTGTGATTTAGAATTGTTTGTTGAAGGAGAGGATGCAGACACTTTTGAATTGTTACATTCACGAGCAAAATGTCCAACTTGTGAACATTTGAAACACTTAACTTTGGATTTATCCAATCCAAGTTTTCCTCCTGGAATAAAAGATTGTTTACCATGCTTCTTCATGTATCTCCTACCTCTTTCAACAATCATAGCAAATTGCCAATGTAAATCTAACTCGTTCAAATGATCATCACTCAACTCACCTAAGTCATTTGCAACCAAATCAACTTCTCCAAGTTTCCCAAAAATTGAACCATTTGACGATGATATAAATGCAGATAACAATGAAGCTAGATCCTCAGATGCCTTATCAGGAATTGTAGACTTTGATGATCGATTTGGACTTGTAAAAGTACAACCTGGAGAATCACCATAACTCTCAGTTTTTCCAGCTAGAAATGCAGTACTAGGACCTTCACTGTAAATGTTTGCCTTTTTAGCATTTATGGTAGAATCATTTTCACCACGATATGCAGCTGGATTCTGTACTTGTGCAGGCATGGATTTGTTGACATTCAACTCCATATCTCTTGCTTGTATCTGCTCAATTAAATTGATGAATGACAATTCTGAAAATTCTTTATCATGAGTAATCATCATTACATAATTCTCCCATTTTTCAGGTAATGCCTCTAGTATCTTCTCTTTCAGATCAGCTTCTTCCTTTTTAATGCCAACCAAAGCCATTTCACTTAACAAATGTGAAAACCTAGTGATAAGCTTTGAAATATTCTCATCTGGATAATGCTTGAAATTGTCGAACTCTTTTCTTAAAACCTTTTGTTTGCTTTTCTTGAATTGATCATTACCCTCACATCGTTTTTGAATTGCATCCCACAATTCTTTTGCAGAAGTATACGCAGAAAACTGATGTAATAAGTCGGAAGGTAATGCCATTGTTAAAGCACCATACGCTTTTTGTTCTGCTTGATATGCCTTCTTTTGCTCACCAGTAAGACTTTGTTGCAAAACTGGCCTTCCATTTTGTCCTGTTGGATACTCATATAGATTATTGTAAGATATCCAAAAATCAACATCATTTGCACCAACATATGCATTGAATCGCTTCACCCAACTATGATAATCTTCCAATCTGAGCAATTTCGGAACTTTCTGACTTGTTCCTATTTCATTATCATAGTTAATAATAGCTTGCATCGTGGTTTGAATTGCGGAAAACGCTTGAAAATCCGACATATTTTCCGAAAAATGACACTTCAAAACTTCGAACTCAAAAACGGAGGCTTTCCAAGCGGATTTAGGGGGTCAAAACTTGTCGGTACTGGCCGTAGGCGGGTACACGTCCTAGATCTCGTCGATACGAACGTTTTGGCTGGTATTGGGTTCCGTAACTCTTAACGGTTCTCAAGTTACGTCAGTTTTAGTGATTAACACTTTTCTGCCAGCGGACCAAAACAAACTCAGCGGACCAGATTTGTATTTGCGGACCAAAAGCGGACCAGATCAATCTCAGCGGACCAGATTATACCTGCGGATCAAATTTATAACCAGCGGACCAAAATTGTACTAGCGGATCAGATTGATCCGGCGGACCAAAATTGATACGGCGGACCAAATATTTCCAGCGGATCACCCTGATACGCTATAACTGCCACGGACCAGCTGATGAAGATTGCCTAGCGGACCAGTCGGCGGACCAGATTTTTCATCCGGCGGATCAGTCGTTTTTCATGCAGATATCGACTGATTTTGCAAATTTTGACAAATTGAACTGAAATTTGCTTCACACAGATGCGAAAACCTACCAGGAATGCTCGAAAATCATTTTTAACCTTAGAAACACCCGGAATTAGAAGAATTTGATGAAAAATGCTTCAAAACCCACTTTTTCTCTCTAAAAATCTCCAAAATCACAGAATATGATCAGCAAATGGAACCAGATAGCTCTGATACCACTTGTAAAACCATGGAGCAATGGATCGTTTGCTAATCACGTGATAACGAGATGAAGATAAGATCAAACAAGTAAATACAAATGGAATTTGTATTAATAAGCCTTGAGAGCACACACACAGAAACACACACAGAAGTGTAGAATATATCAAGAGTTCTCTATCAGTCTACACAAGCTACCTATTTATAGGTAACTTAGGCTAGCTGGCGTACCACCCAGCGTACCAACTGGTACGCTGCACCAACTGGTCCGGCGGACCATGTGGTACGCTCAGTTGCTTAACTAGACTCACACAGTTGCTCTCATTACATAGATACAATACACGAGCCACATCGTGGCATAGGAATATGCTCTAACAAACTCCCCCTAGGAATATGCTCTAACAAAAATACCCATTTTAGAAAAAAATTATGCAAAGTCGCATCTGGCTAGCATTGTGTTTCACCTTAAGGCTATGTCATCAAACATAAAGCCTCATAAAACTCATAAAGCCCTTATAAAATATGGCGTAGTGGATAAAGCCCATAAAACCCAGCAATCATTACCAAAATCCCCTCCTTCCTCCCCTTCACGTGCTATGCAAACCGCGTCACTTGACAGATTTGGAGCCCATAGCGCCCCGGGGGCGGTCATAGGGGCGCCATGAGATGCTATGGGGCTTTGAATTGGGTGGCTAATGCCCAATACGAATAGTCTAACTACATAGGACGTATCTAATGGGGGCGTTATCTGATGTGTAGTCATAAAGCTTTTGAATGAGTGTTTATGTGACGTGGAGAGTTTAGTTAGTCATGGGGCTTTATAACTTAAAATGGTGTAGTTAGAAAGACGTTCCATAACAATTAAATAATTATGAAATATTTTAGATAGACAAATTGGATTTAAATAATCCAAATTTTCATCATTTGACTGGCATTAATTCGAACTATTGAAATTTTTGTCACAACTCTCAACTTTCACCCTATTTTCCTCCATTAAACCCATTTTAGCAGAACTTGCAGCAAATGTGGAGGAAAAAGCCACAATAAAAGGAAGTGTACTGCAGCAATTGGGGTTCCTCCATTAAACCCTTTTGTTGTGGCATTTTCCTCCATATTTGCTGCAAGTTCTGTTAAAATGGGTTTAATGGAGGAAAATAGGGTGAAAGTTGGGAGTAACGACAAACATATCGATAGTTGGGATTAATACCAGCTAAAAGATGAAAGTTCGTCCTATTTAAATCCAATTTGCCTTTTAAATAAAGAAATAAAGCAACAAAGTTTTATGAAATCTTTTTAAATAAAGAAATAAAGCAACATAGTTTCATTAAATAAAAAATTTACATAATTTCATTAGATAAAAATACATAATTTAATACAAAAATAATACTTAAAAAAACTACGGCATATTATATTGTCGCCCCAATCATTTTCCTCACCATCAGTGCTAGTGACTGTCATGGTTCATCATCCAGGAGCAGTTTCTCTAGTTTCGCTAAATCCTTCTTCATTTGACGTGTTTGCGCGAGTTCAAAATTTTTCTCCTTCATCAAAAGTAATGGGTTGAGTTTTGCATTAATGCCCACTTGAATATCGTCAAGACACGGGGGCATGACTAGACGATGAGGCCGCTCATTTCCCCTTCGAGCGGTCCCCACCATGAGGTCTTGAAGTCTCCTCTTGAATTGGTGGAGCTTCCTCCTTGTCATCGAATACGTTTAGGTTAAGACTGTGTTTGGCGCACTAGCTGAAAAGCTAGCTGCTAGCTGATAAGCTAGCTGCTAGCTGATAAGCTAGCTGCTAGCTCATAAGCTAGCTGCTAGCTCATAAGCTAGCTGCTAGTTGATAAATTATAAGCTAGCTGATAAAAAATAACGTTTGGTAAAAACTAGCTGATAAACTAGCTGAAAAATATAAAATGACATAAAAATACATGTCATAAATGTAAATAAAGATATTTATTTATAAGTTAAGGAAGGGTAAAACTGGAAATATTATAAAAGCTAGTTGAAACGCTACTCCAACTAGCTTTTCAAAAGCTAGCTTATAAGCTACCTTATAAGCTAGCTTTTTGACGTTACCAAACGGGGCTTTTAAAAAAAACTAGCTTATTAAAAAAACCCCGTTTGGTAACGTCAAAAAGCTAGCTTATAAGCTAGCTTATGGCGCGCCAAACACAACCTAAATGTCCGAACATCCAAATGTTGACTCTTGGGATCTGCCGAAGACGACATTTCGTACTTTATGAGGGTCGTCTTGTCCTCATTGTGAACTTTGCTTGCTCACCTCACTTTGGCCTTTGGTAAAGTAGTCTCCAACACTTGAGGTATGGAAACGGGGTCCAATTCCCTTGATACTTGATCATAGATTTCTCTTGAATGTCCATGTCGCTTTCGCCGGCCGCCCAACCGCTAAGCATCTGCTCGTAAATGGCGTTGAAATATTGGCACTCCGTGTTCATATCGATCCATTTTCCTGATATCGATTCATGCGGTCGGTAATTGTTGGTCCTCACTGATCTTTATCAGTGCAAATGAAGGTGTTTTTGAGAAGAAAACCAAATAAACAACACAATATAAGATTTCCAATGACTAAAATGGTTTTCTAGCCTTGAACAATCTCAATATGAACCAATAGATTGATAAGTGATGATTAACAAGCTACAATATACTGAAATAAGCTCCTAGCCGTCACCAAAACTCACCAAATGAAGATTTCTTGTATTAGGGTTCAATATGCTTGAGAAAGTTACAAATGGCTGCACAAGGCTGCGTATTTATACTGTCCAGTGAACAGTTTCGCTGGCAGTTTCGCTGGCCAAGCGAAACTGTCACTGAGACAGTCTAACCTAGGTACCGAGCGAAACTACAGTTTCGCTCGGTAGCTTACAGTTTCGCTAGCCTACCAAAATCTAACATTTACAAGAAACTAAACTATTACAATGAAACTAAACAAAAGATGAATTCCTCCCTACATTGATCTTCAATATTCCCCCTAGGGAGGGATTCAGCCACAGGATCTTCACTTGTCAGCATCGGCTTCATTCTGGTTCGGCTCCTGATTCAAATCAGGAGTCCCTGATTCCCCCAAAGTAGTTGTCGTGTCAGCAACGGGGACATTTTCTTCAGATTCCCCCAAAATAGTTGTCGTGTCAGCAACGGGGACATTTTCTTCAGATTCCCCCACAATAGTTGTTTCATCAGCACCTGGGGTTACAGACTCTGGTTCCCCCAAATTAATTGGCTTTTCGGCGGCGGGGACAGCAGTCTCTGGATCTGGGATTTGAGAAGAAGATTCTCCAAGCCCGCTCAATGATTTGTTCATTTGATTCGCCAGATCCCGATCTTCTTCCATTTTATCTTCAGCAGCCTTGACTTTGTCTGCTAAATCCTTTATTTCCTTGATAATTCCTCGGGCTTTATTGGCAACCCTAACAAACAGGTTTGCTTCTTCAGCAGTGTCATCGCCAGCCCCGTGTTTGATAGGATTTTCACATAATGTCTTGAGATCGTCATTACTAAAGGAGAAAACCTCCATTGGGTCGAACAGCCTGATCTCATCACTTTCTCCGATACGGATAACTGCTTCACCTGTCTGGTTATCGTAGAACCATTTCTTGAAATTTTGCAGTCTGGAAGGCTCTTGATCTGGTATTCTGATTCTAGTCATTGTCTTTGCAGGCTTGAATTTAAGATGGACTTTTGGCTTCCCTGTTGCTGCATCAATTTTAGTCTTAGACTTGATTCTTTGGCCTTTCATAAATCCAAAAGATACGAAGTCGTCTTTTGCAGCTTGCTGCAAATGTTTCTCCAAGTTGCCAGCCCTTTCTGCTTTATCAGCATCAATGAGGGGGAGCTCAGACAACCTTCTTAAATCCCATCTGGGCAGGGTCTGGAACTTTTCACGTTTGTGGAGATATGAGATGCTACCCCCCTTCTCTTAATCATGAAGGCACGAACGGATGAATTGAATTTCCAGCTTATAATGTGACGATCAGACTCTTTTCTGCTGGGTTGAGAGATGTTTTGAAATAAGGGAGTCTGATCCACAAGCTCAGGTTTCTTGAACCAATCATCTCTGTTAAACTCGAGAACCTCTTCACTAACAGAGCTTATCTTTGCAAGATACGTAAGACCATGCTCTTTCCAATCATATCTTTCTGGCTCAGAGTGATCGTCAATTTCAGCTTCTTCCTCATCTTCATCGATCAACATGAATTTGGCTTGAACAATCTCTGGCTGTGGTTGTTCTGTTTCAACACTAAATAGATTAGCATCACTGACATTGATAGTATCCAAGTCTTCAGCATTGGGAGCTCCACTGTCATCAGCATCATTCAAACCTGTACCACTTCCTCCAACTCCACCAGATCCACTTCCTCCTGCTTTATCAGCTTCACTAGAACCACTTCCACCCGCTGTTCCAGATGTATCCTTTAAGATGTCATTAATAGATTCGATCTCAGCATCACTCATTATACCAGGCATGTTCAGATGCTTCTTGATATCGTTCAATTCTACCATCAAAAATTTGATCAAGGAAGATTGTTTGGCTATGATCTCGTTCATGTGTTTGATCTGATCATCTTTCTCCTTCTCCCGAATTTCAGAGTTAACCAGCTTGGTTTTAATCATACCCAATTCATTTGACAAAGAGGTATTTACACCTCTGATGATGTCTTCGTCTAATTCAGCTCTGGGGTCTATTCTTCTTTTCTTTGAAGCTCTCAGCTCATCTTCAGTCGGAACACTTTGTTTTTGAGTGACCTTCTTTCCTTGACGAGATAGACTTTCGAGCTCATCTTCAATTTCATCTCCAGCTTCTTTCCCCGAACCCCTCACATATTGTTTCCGTTTCCCTTTAACATTCTCACTTACCTTTCCTTGAGTTTTTCTTTTGTTTTCGTCTTCGATCAGCTTCTTGATGTACTCATATCTTTCTTCAGAATACATATGTTTCATTAGATAGGTGGTATGCCCAGAAAAATCCTCTCTAACGGCACAACAATCTGATAGAATCCTTGAGTGCATTGGATTAATAACAAGAGCTGTACTTTGCTTTGGCAACTCAGGTTCTAGATGTTCTATAATCATCTCCAGGAATCTCGGATACAGAAGCCATCTGGATTTCTTCAAAGCTTGAATATTCGCAACCATAGCTTCAAATATTCTCTGAGGGATGTTAGCTTTCTTTCCTTTACACAACAGCAACATTGCTTCAGCCCAGTTCAAATTCAATCCATCTGAGCCACCCTTTCTGTCATCAATGCAGGAAATGATGACGTGAGCGATGAATCTCCATTCTTTAGACATGTAAGACTTCTTAATCTCTTTCTTATTCTTCCACAAATGGCCTCCTTCATAACCCATGTGCCTTTCAAAACCCTTCAATACATCCACGTCATTCAACTTGGGTGCATCACCAACATCCTCTTCTAGTTTAAGTGCTTCAGCGATGGTTTTCATGGTAATGACAATATCTTTCTGCATGACCCTAGCACGAATGCATTCAGGAGTGGCTTTGACGTCATATTCTGCAGACAGCCAGAAGTCTTTGATGTGCCTTTCGTCAATGATTGTAGAGTGTGAGATGGCATAATGGATGCAAGATTGTTTGAGCCACTTTATACAGTCTCGGAAACCGGTAGATTTGTCGAGGTTATCATTCAGCCAGGCAGTGACATTGCTTCGAGGATCGTGTTTAAGATTAGACATTGTCTGCACGCGAAACGGAGATTTTGTGAGTTGAAAAGAATTTAAAATGAATTAAATTGAATTTTTTAAAAAATTTGTTAGTTTCGCTGCGAAATTGTAGTTTCGCTAAGTAGACCACAGTGTCGCACACGGCGAAACAGATAGATTCGCGACATTGGTCTCGGCGACACTGACTAGATCAGTTTCGCCGAGAAACTGTAGTTTCGCTGCGAAATTGTAGTTTCGCCGAGGGCGAAACAGCAGTTTCGCTGCGTATCACGGCGAAACTGTCAGCGAAGTTCGGACATGACCGCTAGACAGTTTCGCTCGAGACTGTGAACTTTCGTTCAGTTTCGCTGGACGAACCAGCAGTTTCGCTGGTCGCGACTTTGCGAATTCCAGATTCGGTAAACCCATTTTAAGTCCCGATTTTTCAATCCAAACCAACTACGAACAGAATGCGCAACAAAACGAGTTTAATTCCACTTCCAAAACGGTTATAACATCCATTTAAAAACCGATGACCCCCAATGACGATTCGACTGAAAAACCCCCAAAAATTAGGTTTCTGATGCGGTTACAAGTGCGATAACACGATTACATGACCAAGAAACATACCAACCTTTACGCGAAATCGGTTAAGCGATGATCAGATGAAAAGATGGAACAGTTTTGGCGAAAATGAAGTTTCGCGAGTGGTTTTTGACGGGTTTCAACGGTTAGGGTTTGGATGGAAATGACTGAGATCTCGATAGATGTATATATACAAGGGTAGTTTCGCTGGTAATTTCGCTCGGCGAAACAATAGTTTCGCCAGAGCGAAAAAGCAGATTCGCTCGACCCAGGGATCAAACAGATCAATTTCGCCGATGACGAAAGTATAAGTTCGCTGAGAGCAAATACGGCGAAACTGATCGGGCGAAACATAGTTTCGCTAGAAACCCTAAAAATCAAATTTTGACCCAAATTTGATTTTGACTTTTGGAAAAACCGACAAACACACACAAAACGTCAAATTATTTACAAAGTATCGATCTTATCAAAAATAACGCAGATAGAAAATCTTTTTGAGCTTTTTCAAATGTAAATTAAAACAACTATACAAGCAAACATTAATTTTAATTTGTGAGAAAGATCCAGACGTGAGATCACATCAACCGATACGCATCATACACATTTCAATTTCAATTTTAATCAGCATGCACGTCAAGCAGATCCCGAATGCATCACATTGATATTAAGCATGCACTAATAGTATTTAACATTTTTGGATATGCTTAAGGTATATTAATCAAGCACTGATTACCCAGCCTCACTCTATTAAAGATATTAACAAGTCATCATATTTATCATTATCTTTCTTTTAATACTTTTTCAAATGAGATATACGTTCATGATGTTTCATGCAAAAATAAAGCAGAACCCTAAGAGAACAGCAATCAGGTCGGCCGCTAAGCACGCAGAGAAAGCCCGATACACTTAGGAAAATAAAAAGGAAAAATAAAGCAGAAATCGTGTATATCAACAACAATCAGGTCGGCTTGTGGGCACGCAGAGAAAGTCCGATGATATACACTAAACACCAAGAAAATAAAGCAGAAAACTCAATCAGCAGGTGATCAGGTCGGCCGCCTAGGCACGCAGAGAAGACCCACTGAGTCGAGTGTAAAAATGGCATAAAGCCTTATTTGCAAAGCATGCGTACATCAGAACATCTCTTAATTGGCAGAATCATTGCAACACTTATCAAGAAATGAAAACTAAAGTAAATCAGGCAAGCTTTATGTTTATATCCTACTCATAGATATCATATTAGGCATACACACTCAAAGATCATACAAGCACAATACAGCCTTTATTTTTACTCTATCCATGGCAGATAACGCAGGTTGATAAACAATCATTTCTCACAAGGTCGGATCAATTTCTCAATTTCCATTTTTGAAATTTTATTTAAGTACCAGATTTTCTGAGGACTTCAATTTTCCCCCAAAATCCACAAATACTCTATTTTTGGATTTTCAATAAAGACATTAAGAACAAAATAAAATGATTCGATCGATACTTGACACAAAAAGGAAAGACAGACACTTAAAAGGAGGCACACAATCGAAGAAAAGTTTGACAGGAAATCCGCTTCGAATTCATGAGATTTAGGTATTTTAGTGTGATTTACCCCCAATTCCCCCACAAAATAACGGTAAGGACATCACAAAGCAGTTAAGAGAGAATTGCAAGGTAAATGAAACTAAAATACTCCCCTGATAATATGCAGATGATGAAAGGCCAGAGATCATTTGGGGAGAACTGCATGATCATGATTTCTTGATGTCCAGATTCAGTTCTGACCGTCACCTGATTCAGGACAAAATGAAATAGGCATTTAGATTTAGACAAAAACAAACAGGATGAAGTAAAATTTAAAGGTATATTTACAATATTTACAAAACGGTTTATTTTATCCCCCTTTTTTTTTTTTTTTTATTTACCAAAAATTTAAAATGTTATCATGCCTAGCATTTTAATAAGCTCATAAAAGCGGGGTTTATCAAAGGTCTTAGTAAAAATATCCGCTTTTTGAGCTTTGGTTTCGATGGGGACAACATCAATAAACCCTTTTTCCTGAGCATCACGGATTGCATGAATCCGTGTTTCAATATGTTTGGTTCGGGAATGATGAATTGGATTCTTGGAAATTCCGACGGCAGCTTCGTTGTCGCAGAACAACGGTGTATGAAGAAAATTAATCCCGTAATCCATCATCTGATGTTGAATCCACAGCACTTGGCAGCAGCAACTAGAAGCAGCAATGTATTCGGCTTCGCCTGTAGATAAGGAGACTGTTGTTTGCTTCTTGCTTTGCCACGAAACCAAGCATTCCCCCAAAAACTGGCATCCCCCAGAAACAGACTTTCTATCAAGTTTGCATCCTCCGTGATCACTGTCTGAATAATAATTAAGCTCAAAACTTCCACCCTTAGGATACCATAAGCCCAATCTTGATGATCCTTTCAAATAACGGAAGATACGTTTGACCGCCCTTTCATGAGATTCCCTTGGATCAGCTTGATAACGAGCACAGTAGCACACAGCAAAGGTGATATCTGGGCGACTGGCTGTGAGATACATGAGGGACCCAATCATTGATCGATACAGTTTCTGGTCAACCCGTTTTCCTTCACTGTCGGGAGTCAAACATGTCTGAGATGTGAAGGGAGTGAGTTCGGCTGAGGCGTCATTCATCTTGAACTTCTTCAGAATCTCCAGAATGTACTTTTCTTGATGAATAAGAATTCCATCAGGCTTTTGTTCCACCTGCAACCCAAGGAAGAAACACATCTCTCCCATCATACTCATTTCGAACTTTTCTTTCATCAATTCCTCAAACTCACGACATAACTTCTCATTTGTTGATCCAAAAATGATATCATCGACATATACTTGAACGATCAGCATTTCACCTTTGACCTCCTTTTTGAACAAAGTCATGTCGATAGACCCACGAGTGAAACCCTTTCCCAATAAATACTGAGTCAACGTTTCGTACCAAATTCTGGGTGCCTGATGTAGACCATATAGAGATTTGTCGAGCTTGTACACTTTGTCGGGAAATTCATGATCTTCGAAGCCTGGAGTTTGATCTACATAGATTTCTTCATCGATGTCTCCATATAAGAAGGCGCACTTGACATCCATTTGATACACCTTGAAATTTTTGTGCGCAGCATGAGCCAGGAAGATTCGAATGGCCTCGATTCGTGCAACGGGTGCAAAAACTTCAGTATAGTCGATGCCTTCTTCTTGATAAAAACCTTGAACCACGAGTCTTGACTTGTTTCTGATCACCACACCTCTATCATCAGGTTTGTTTCTGAAAACCCACTTTGTGCCAATTGGAACCTTGTTTTCTGGAAGATCCACAAGTTGCCAGACCTTCAGCTTTCTGAATTGTTGCAGCTCAGCCTGCATCGAGTCCACCCAGCTTGGATCTGCAAGAGCTTCATCTATGTTTTTAGGAACAATCTGAGACAGAAAACACGCAAACAAACATTCATTAATCAATCCTGACTGATGACGAGTCCTCACTCCATCCGTAATCGAGCCAATGACGAGGTCATGAGGATGATCCTTTAAGGTTTTGAGATTTAAGTCAAGGTGAGGGGGAGCGGGTTCGGTGGTTTGAGGTAGTTCATGAGATGAAGATGGAGGATCGGGTTGATGTGGGGTTTCTGAGGATGAGGATGAGGATGAGTTTTGTTGTGGAATTTCGGGTTGAGGGGTGATAATTACGAGAGGAGGATTGTCATTTGCGTCAGCTAGGATAGGAAGATTGAATGATTTGAACAGTGTGTCTGAATCATAAAACCATTCGGGTCCGGTTCCGGTGTTGGGAGAGTTAGATTCTTGCCAGTCCACGTAGTAGGATTCCTGCACAATACGAGTACGTTTATTATAAACACGATAAGCTTTTTGTGATGAAGAATACCCCATGAAGAAACACTCATCGGAGACAGCTCCAAATTTTGTGATTTGAGCTTCGGTATTCAGCAATGTGCACGAGCATCCAAACGGCCTGAAGAAGTCAATCAGCGGCTTCCTTCCATGATACAGTTCGTATGACGTCTTCATTTTATCTTTTACGATCAGGACACGATTCAGCACGTACGACGCACAATTCACAGCTTCAGCCCAGAAAATAATCGGCAGCTTTGATTCAATCAGCATTGTGGGAGCAGCTTCAACCAGTGTGCGATTCTTCCTTTCGGCAACCCCATTCTGCTGTGGAGTTCTTGCTGCACTATATTGGCGAAGAATACCTTTGTTTGCACAGAATGAGTCAAAGATCTGATTTCGAAATTCAGTTCCGTTATCACTTCTGATTGCCTTGACTTTCTTGCTTCTTGAGCTTTCCACGGACATAATGATATTTTGTAGAGCTTCAGTCGTTTCACTCTTGTGCTTCAAGAATCTGACCCAAGAGTACCTGGAAAAATCATCAGTCACAACAAGACAGTAAGTTCTCTTTCCCAAACTTGGTACACTAATAGGTCCAAATAAATCAGTGTGGAGCAATTCTAAGGGACTAGAAATAGAATTCTCCAATTTGGGCTTATGTGGCTTCTTATGTTGTTTTCCTTTAGCACATGAAAGACATTTTTCAACAACAGAAAAATCTTTGTATGGAAGACCTCTGACCAAATTGTTTTTAACAAGGTTGTTTAGAATTTTAAAGTTTATGTGTCCTAGACGTCTATGCCACAAGAAGCACTCAGAAACAGATGCCTTTGAAAGTAAACAAGTCATGGAGGAATTGAGAGATGCAGTTGAGGTCAAATTCAGCAAGTATGTGTCATTGATGCGAGGCGCACGCATCGCCACCATCTCTTCGGACACAGAAAATTCAGGCTTGAGGAACAGGCATTCATTTACTTTGAACAATACTGGAATATTCTTGTCGCAGATTTGTGATACGCTCAGAAGATTAAACTTTAATTCGGGTACATGATTGACGTGTTCCAGAGTAAGAGACCCAGTTGACACGTCTCCTTGACCAACCATCTTACCACCCTTTTTATTTCCTGCAAAAGACACGAATCCACCATCCAAGATTCTATAATTTGTGAGCAGGTCTTTCATCCCTGTCATATGCCGAGAGCATCCCGAATCAATATGCCAGTAACTGTTCTTCGGGAGTGCCTGGCAATACAAAACGAGAAATTACTTAATAACTGGTACCCAGACTTTTGCATTACCGGGATTTGTGACTTTCTGTTTTCCCCCAAAGAATTGTTTTACAAAGCTGGTTACCTTGTTTCCAAAGGATCTATCATGATTTGTTCGATTTAATTTTTCTTTACAATTTTTAACAACATGATCATCCTTACCACATCTGAAACAGTGAGACCTGTGACTTGTGCAAGAGGAGGTTTCTGAAGTACTTTCCTCCTCAGAATCTGATGTTCTATAATCAGAGTCACTGTTGGTTTCAAAATCCACTTTTGTTTTATCTTTTGAAATCCTTGGATTATTGTTTTTCAAAAATGATTCCTTCTTTCGAGAAATATGTTTTTCTGTAGGTTCTGAAATTCGTATTGGTGTAAAAGAAGGAATTGGATTAGAAAGAAATTTGTTGAATCGATTTTGAGATGTACTAGCATGACAAGGAACATTTTCATTTGAAACAAATCTTTCTTGACTAACAGACACTGACTCTTCACTACTGCTATCTAAAGAAGAACTACTGCTAGCTACGCTATTGTCTGAACTAGACTTCTTGGAATTAAAACTACTGCTTGAAACAGACTCCTTAGAATTTAAACTACCGCATCCAAGCCCACTTGTGTTACCGTATCCATTATCATAATCCTCCCTGATCTCCTTATGGTTCACTCCTTCTAGACCTGCATGCAGACTGTTAGCATCACTAGGAATTAAATCATTTAAGGGATGAGGTTTCGGAGTAGGTGAATAACAATGCGTGCTAGGAGGAGGATAAACCTTAGGAAACACATTCCCATTGTTCTCCATGCCTATTCCGGTTTTTATTTTAGCTCCTCGTTGTTTAACGAGCATCTCTTCAACTTTCATTTGTGAAACGGTCCATCTATCTAACTTGGTCTGAAGTTGAGAGGTTTCAAATTGGGCTAATGTGACTCTTTCAGAAAGCATGTTTATTTCAACATTTTTTGCAAGAAGAGTTTGTTTTAAATGTTCATTTTCATGCATTGCTTCATTTAATTTCACAAAATATTTTGCTTCATTTTCTTTTAATTGGGTGTTCATGGTTTTTAATTCGTTGTTGGTATCAATCAACAATCGATTGGCCTTGTAGATGCCGAACAAACGAATTCTACAAGGATGAGAGCACATATCTTGAACAGATTCATATGAGAGTTCCATTATAACCTTTTCTGCAGCCAGGGCTTTTTCACATGTGCATGCTGGTGTGCTTGCAGTTTTCTCATTCACCTTCTTCTCAGCTTCTTCCTTCTGACAACTGTTAACTGTGTGCTCATGGCTTTGTTCCTGAATTTGAGCTGCAAGAGCTTGATTGATGGCTTCCTCGGTTTCAGAGACCTCCGAACTCCAGTCGAAGTTAGTCAGAAGAGCCACTTCTTTGGTTGGCTTGGCTTCTGCTTTGTCAGTGATAGGAATGGCACGAGTTGCTGGCTCAGAGGTAGGTTCAGTGACAATTGGACTTGGGCACTCCCTTTTGAAATGACCGAGTTGCTTACAGTTGTAGCATCTGAGCTTGGCCTTGTCGAAACCGACTCTTCCATTTTGGTTCTTGAAGGTGTTTCTCCCAGTGCGTTCGAAGAATTTTCTAGCTCGAACAGTTAACATGGCCATTTGCCATTTCAGGTCAGTTTCTTCTAAATCATCTGGATCAACTTGGTACATGTCCTCAGCAGTCAGAGTCGAACCTTGAAGTTCTCCAGCAGCGAAAGCTTGATAGCTGTTAGTAAACAATGAGAACAATCCCATGTATTCAGGTGAAATCTGGGATGTTTGCTGATTAGTGGCGGAAGCAGATGCAGTTGAGGATGACCCAGATTGAAGTTGTGAGAAAGCTCCTTTGGGTGTGACGGTTGAGATGAAAGCGGAATTTGGAGAGTAAACTTTGGTTGGACCCATGGTTTGATTGTATTCTCTCCTTTGCACATCCAACTCAAAGGATTTTAGCTTGTTAATAACATCCATGAGCTTGTAGTCGGGAAAACTTCTTTCTTGCTTTAGCATGCGAACCTGAATGCTCCACTCGGGAGGAAGAGCATCCAGCAGCTTCTTGATTTGTTCTGAGTTAGTGAGTTGAGCATCATATTTCTTCAGATTGCTTGATACAGTTAGGAAGCGATTGGTCAAATCCACTAGCTTTTCGTTCTTCATGCTTGTGAATGAATTGAATTCTTTGGTGGCTTGGGCTTCCTTGTCCTTCACCAGGTCTTCATTGCCATCATAGAACTCACAGAGAGCGTCAAACAAACTCTTTGCGTCAGTGTGCTCAGCAAAACGGTTGTAGATTTCTTGTGACAGGCATAGAGAAAGGGCACCGAGAGCCTTTTGATCACGATCAATGAGTTTTAAGTCCTTCTCAGAGAATGAAGACGGAGTATTGTTGATCTGTGTTACTTCACCAGTTGTAGTTGTAGGAACGTGAGGTCCATTGACAATTGACAACCATTGATTATAGTCGGTGTACAAGAAGAACGATTTGAGACATCTTTTCCAATCCTCAAAATTGTCGCCATTGATCAGCCTTGGAGGTCTGTTTGGAGCAATACTCTCAGTGTCACCAGCATTTGTACCTGACGCCATCTTAATTCAGCCTGAAATAAGAAAGACAAAGAACAAACCAAGAACAAGACAAAATGATTAGTTTCGCTGGGAGATATAGTTTCGCCAGCAATTTCGCTCGGAAATCCTGAACAGGTGAACAATTTCGCTGGATTTTATAATTTCGCCAGCAATTTCGCTTGACAATACTGAACCAGATCAGCAATTTCGCCAACTAGTTTCACTGTATAAACGGGCAGTACTTTCGCTCGGAAATACCCGATGACACACAGTTTCGCTAGCTAGTTTCGCTGGAAACTGGTTTGAACTTTCGTTCAAGAAAAAGACAATAGGTTCGCTTCTCGAATTTCGGCGAAAGAATAGTTTCGCTCGGTGATGGTAGTTTCGCTCGGTGATAATCCGGCGAAACTGCCAAATGACTTGATAGTTTCGCTGTTTGAAGGCACAGTTTCGCTGAATAAACAGCAGTTTCGCCCAGAACAGAAAACCCTCTTTTTGAAGAAGAAATGATCAGAAATCAACCCAAATCACTATGGATTAATGATCGGTTGATTGCCTAGTGTTCAAGACACCAAAACACACAATATTCAATCAATTTCCAGTCCAAAACAAGCTGATTTCAGAATCAAATAGATTTTTCAAAGTTTTACCCAAAAACACTCAAAAACACCAAAATCAAGAGCACAGACGCTCTGATACCATATTGTTGGTCCTCACTGATCTTTATCAGTGCAAATGAAGGTGTTTTTGAGAAGAAAACCAAATAAACAACACAATATAAGATTTCCAATGACTAAAATGGTTTTCTAGCCTTGAACAATCTCAATATGAACCAATAGATTGATAAGTGATGATTAACAAGCTACAATATACTGAAATAAGCTCCTAGCTGTCACCAAAACTCACCAAATGAAGATTTCTTGTATTAGGGTTCAATATGCTTGAGAAAGTTACAAATGGCTGCACAAGGCTGCGTATTTATACTGTCCAGTGAACAGTTTCGCTGGCAGTTTCGCTGGCCAAGCGAAACTGTCACTGAGACAGTCTAACCTAGGTACCGAGCGAAACTACAGTTTCGCTCGGTAGCTTACAGTTTCGCTAGCCTACCAAAATCTAACATTTACAAGAAACTAAACTATTACAATGAAACTAAACAAAAGATGAATTCCTCCCTACATTGATCTTCAGTAATCCTCTCTTTTGAGTAGCTAGTAGAACGTTCTCGAACCTTTGTCCAAAAGACCGACTCGTCCTGATTGTTTGCTAAAAAAGAAAAGCAAAAAAATATAGTAAACTTTAAATTTTAAATGTATAAAAAATGAATTTAAAAAAAATATTATTTGTAATGGGATCCTCCGAAACGTCAAGACAAGCTCGAGCCAGGGGTAGAGCTAAGTATATGTGATCAGGGTCAAACGACACCAATGAACTTTAAAACCGTAAAGGAAAGTATTTAAGCTTATTTTACATTAACACAAATAATAAATATTTGACACCAATATTAATAACAAAATCACATTTAGCCTATGGGTTCGCTGCTGATATTTCCTTTTGGATAGTCCCGAGTTTGATGCTCTTTAGCATCATTATTTTTTAATCGCATACATATATCATATTAATAAAATTAGACCAAAAAATATAAGAAAACGTGATGCAGCTTAGTTGGTTTGCTGCATGATCTCCGTCTAGATAGTCGCTATAGCAGCTTTTTTTGTTTTTATTTTTTCCTCATACGTAAGTATATACGCCCCCATACCAACAAACCCTCATACGTAAGTATATACGCCCCCATACCAACAAACCCTAATACGATCTATAATTCTACAAACTCTCTGTTCCAAGTTTACGATCATTTATTGAAGTTGTCATTAGTTCTACCAGTTGCAACAACAAGTGTTGAGAGGTGTTTTTCTTCAATGAACCATGTAAAGACGTATTTACGTAACTGGATGTCTGATGATTACATGAATAACTCCTGCATTTGTTACATTGAAAAATAGTTTTTTTTTATTTTTTTTTTATTTATTTTTTTCTTTTTTGCAAATGTTTCGGTTGAAGATGTGATTGACCGTTTTCAAAAGATGAAAACTCTTAGGGAACAAATATAGATCAATTTCATTTCTGTTACAATTTTTTTTATTATGCGTTTTCTAATGACAATGTATTTTATTTTAGCGCATCTTGTTTTATTATATAACCCTGACCCGAATGTTTTTTTCCTCATACGTATGTATATACGCCCCCATACCCGCAAACCCAAATACGATCTATAGTTCTACAAACTCTCTGTTCCAAGTTTAGGATCATTTATTGAAGTTGTCATTAGTTCTACCAGTTGCAACAATAAGTGTTGAGAGGTGTTTTTCTTCAATGAACCATGTAAAGATGTATTTACGTAACCGGATGTCTGATGATTACATGAATGATTCCTGCATTTGTTACATTAAAATAGTTTTTTTTGTAAATGTTCCGATTGAAGATGTGATTGACCGTTTTTATAAGATGAAAACTCTTAGGAACAATTATAGATCAATTTCATTTCTATTGTCAATTTCTTAATTATGCGTTTTCTGATGACAATGTATTTTATTTTTAACGCATCTTGTTTTATTATATAACCGACCCGAATATTTAGCCGTCATCTTGTTAGAAATTTAAACACAAAAAATCGACACCATATGAAATAATTTCTGGCTCCGCCACTAGCTCGAGCTAACGCAAGCTCCTCATCTTGGTTCTAAAGTGTCCCGCTACGGTGTGTCATTTGTCACACCCCACCCGATGCAAAATATGTCAAGGCGCGATGATTGTCCATATACCACAACACTATTTAATGTTACGATATTCTTAATCACCCATTTCATACATTAAAAAAATCATAGTTCATACACTGATCCAGCATAGCAAATTACACAAGTTCATATAAAAATTCATAAATAGGCTTAATTTATGTAGGTTGACTAAATTCCATGCAATCCTATGGTGTAACCAAGCATGATCAACAGCTTACCCTGCAACATGTACAACATACGAGTCAACTACAATAGTTGGTGAGTAACACAGGTTTATATAAAATCATAGGTCATGAACATGCAATTCGATGAGTCCAATGTAACACAAGTATGGTAAACATGTAATGAACTAAAGCGCATGGGGGTCGACATACTCAAGCCCTCGATATTTAGGTTTTTGATAACCGTTATGCGGATCGTTTCCGGGTCAAATACAACACATATTACAGACGACACTTATATTAACAACTTTCAATCACCCGGCGCCAAAACCAGGCAGGCTAGGTGGGTTGCCATACCAACGGGTCCATTATTGTAACCCCGGCTCAATGAGTTAATGAGATACGTCTCTAAAATGAACATGATCCACAAATACAGAACAAGAACCACAACCAAATCCATAGCAATGATCCACACAAGTTCACATACAAGAGCACATAGAACAACATAGAGTTCGCATATGTTTTCAGACATATAGATATAAGAGCATGAGTTTAATATGGTATACCTTGGTCGGGTCCGAACAATTATTGGAGACACGAGATTCAACGCGTTGTCGCTAGTAAACGGAACGCTAGACTGGAACTTGCATGTCAGATCATGGAATATAACACTTGGTGGAAACGAGAGCGGAGACAGTGGTGGTGGAAGGTCGTTCCGTGTTGCTACGACTTGGCCTGACCTGCCACATGCCACGTAGAGCGGCATCGACCCGATAATAAGATCAGCGGCGGCGGCCGGATGTGGTGGCGGTGGCGTCAGGTAGAGGGAGTGAGGCCAGGTGGATGGCGACGCTGGAGCGGAGCCAATCGGTAGAGGCAGCTGTGACGTGTGACCGAAGGCAGCGCTGGCGGCGGGATCGACGATGACGGTCTGTGGCGGCAACATGGTGGCTGTGGTGGTGGTTCACGACAGTGGTAGTCCGAGAGAAGGAGTGGGCCGGCGGGGTTGGGATCGAGAGGGAGAGATTTTGAGAGTGTTTGTGATTAGGAAATCTGTAACCCTAATCTCTCAATTAAAGATTATATTTATAATCTCTTCGAGCCCACCAGATAACCGAATCTGTATTAGATTACGTTTCGAACCAGATATTATATATATATCCACTAATTAAGTAATTAAACTATTTAATTATTTAAAAACAATCATTATCTAGTAAATAAGTAAATCAATATTTATTTAGTCCACCAATATTACTATTTTAATAATACTAATTTAGTCATTTCGTTAAGTACCGGTTAACTAACTTAAGCGGATCGATTTTTACACATTGATTCCAATGTAACTCTTACGGGTCAAGACCGAGTGGGGTACGTTAATTGATTGGGTTTGGACATACCATATCCAACATAAGGATCTGTTCGAACAACGAATCAACTTGGGCAAGAGTTCCTCGGGTTCTCCGTTGGAACTCCACGTCATACTTATGGTGGGAATTCATGGATCATGACTGGTCTAATGCCAGTCTTAGGTTCCATTTTGGTAATCGTATGCTAAAGAAAATAAAAAGAAACCTGATATTAATTTAGAAGAAGACTTAGATCATTTTTTCTGCATATCTTTCATTCTTAGAAGAACAACATTTAAAATATTACAATTACCTATCATTACTTGAAACATAAAACATAGGGATCATGGGGAGGGATCTCTCCATCTTATTGGAGAAACTTAAAACACAATTAAACATAAATATTTAAACTAAATAAAAACTAATCAAACTAAATTGCAAGTAAAGACATAAGCATGTATGCTTGCTAGTCGGTGACTCGGACGTGGGTGGATAGATCGAGCATACATCAAAGGACTTTGAGGTTAAGACCCTGAGAAGATGTATTGATTCGTGTATCTTTCCAGTTGGCTCGTGTGTCACTATATGGATTCTTTTTGTCACTAGAAAGGTAAATATTCTTATTTGGCGTTTGCTCCTTGATAGACTCCCAACTGGCTTGAATTTGAGCATTAAAGTTGTGAACCTACCCTCAATCCTCTGTCCAATTTGAAGTAACATTGAAGATTCGCACCATATCTTTACCTTGTGTTCTACTACTGTTTCTTTATGGCAACACATAGGCTTGATTTTCAAAATCTTGATGGGTTAACCCATCCTTTGCTTTGCTGATTGACTCTATCGACTCTCGACGCTTTTCTTAAAACAAATGTTATTTAAAGGATTTTTATGACTACTTGGCCGGTTCTATGGAAATTCATAAACTCCGTTGTTTTCAACTCGAATGAGCTCTCAAGATAGTTCATCTTTGATAAAGTGCTAACACTTCATTTTCAAGGATTGTTAATATGAAATTCTAAGTTGTCTATTTTATGGGTGGACTAGTTACCTAATCTATTGATGTTTTTGTAATTGGTTTTTTTCCTTCGTCTAACTCCTTGCTAGTCGCGTGGTAATAATAATGTTGTCATTCTAAAACAAATAATATTTAAAAGTAAAATATTCAACGCAAACAAATCTTCAGAATTGAAGCTAGAATTGTGACAAAAGTTAGGACAAAAATAAATCCCAAGAAGCTAGAATTATGACAGATGCTAATTAGCATATAGATTCAAACCATCTTCATATAAAACGCTCGGCTAAAATTTTGTTTTTCTTCATAATAAAAATAATAAAATCTCAATTAAAAGTGCCATTGATTTGGGAGTGATTATATACCCCATTCAAAACGTATAATCACCATTTGAAGTCAAAATATTAAGCAAATATAACTATCAATCAAGAATATATAGTTGACTAAGAGTATTTCAGGACCTATAATTTTGCTCCCTATTAATTACAAATTATCAATGACACCATTCTAATCACCTATATAAACTCCGCAAGATCACACCCAAAACCCAAACCAAAGATGGCATTCAACCTTCAAAATATTTTCTCCATTTTCATCTCTGTGTGTTTAATTTCCAGCTTTTTTGCAAACCATTCGTTGGCATCACCCTATGATGATGAACTCTTCGCTTATGGTGGGTTTGCAACTGCTTTAGGAACATGGTATGGAGATCCCAATGGTGCTGGAAGTGGTAACATTCACATCTCAATATATATTACTATTATTATCATTTTATTATATATATTTGTTATATATTTAAGAATAATCATGTGTATTTGTGGATGGGCATATATATTATATACAGGATGTTACTATCATTTATGCATGTTTATTTGAAAAACAACATGAAAAGTGAAAAAATAGTATTAAATATGGTTAAACGCCTTAATATATAATTTGTTTTACAAGTTTATAAAACGATGTGTTGTATTTTCATGGTCATGATTACCTAAAAACTTTATTGTATCTTTTAGTTTTATTCCTACTGCAATAACAAGTTATATTTTATATGTAACCCGACCTGATCTAAACGAAAATTCATCAAAAAATTTCTAGATTCGTTACTAATATCTATCGATAATCATGCACAGGGGGAGCTTGTGGATGGGCTGATGACGTAAAGTCACCTCCATTTTCAGCCATGATAGCAGCAGGAAATGCAAGGATTTTTTTGCAAGGCAAAGGTTGTGGGGAGTGTTATCAGATAAAATGTAACCGACAACCTTATTGCTCGGGGAAACCGGTCACCGTGACGATAACCGATGAATGCCCGGGTGCATGTAATAATGTTGACTACCATTTTGATCTAAGCGGGACCGCTTTCGGTGCAATGGCGAATCCAGGACAAGCTTACAATCTTCGTAATCTTGGTCAAGTTGATGTTCAATTTAGAAGGTATATAATTCATACATGGTTTTATTAAATTATCAAAATTTCGTATCAAAATTTTCGACCAATTACAAAATTTGTTACATTTTGCCATAAATTTTTGAGGAAAAGAAACCCTAATTTTGTGTCAAAAGTGTGTTGCACAAAAACTTCTTGATTTCATACCAATTCTGACAAGTAGTAGATTATTTTTGTTAATAGTAATAGTAATAATATTATAAAGAAAATGTGTAAGAAGTTGCGAAGTAATAGTTTACAAAAAATGTTGAAAATGTTTAAAAACAATCTAATTTTCTACACCTTTTGATAAAGAAAGTGCTTAGAAAATGGGTTCTTTTAATAGTGAACGTGTGAATGAGGTTACTTACAAAGTGTATACTTATAAGTATATTTTAATCTTTGGATTTAAGCAAGTTTATTGATTTGTCATATTAATATGTTTTCCTGGAATTTGTCTTAAAATATTTTAAATGTGTAGGGTACCATGTAACTATGGAAGAACCAGGATTGCTTTCAAGATTGATGGATCAGTTAACCCTTACTGGTTCTCTGTCAAAATCGAATATGCCGATGGAGTAGGTGCATTGCGGTCCGTGGAGATTGCACCGGCAGGGACACAAAATTTTGTTCCAATGACCAATATTTGGGGTGCGGTTTGGGTAGCCAATGTTAACCCGTCTTTCAAGGGTCCGTTCTCGTTCAGGCTCACATCAACAGACAACACAGTTTTAGTTGCTCGAAATGCCATTCCTTCGCGATTTGTGCCAGGGCAAACGTATTTCTCGCATGTAAACTTTTAGTAGCTAGTGAAGGTTAGTGAAGGAAGAGTAGGAGTATGGTTTGAGTTGGAAGATGGTGTTTAATCATATGATAGGTGTGTAGTGGTATTGTTTAATTATCCTTTGGAAGATGGTGTTTATTTCCTATTAGTTTTGGCAATAATAATAGCCATTTCAATTTATATAACTTTTTAGTCTTATCAGTTCATTTTAAACAGTTGGTTTTAACTAAAGCTAAAGAAAAGTTTAGATAAATATTGATATGGATTAAAATCGGTGGTTTTAATGAACTAATTTGATTTCTACCACAAATAAACTTCAATCTGTTCAATAGTAAACTTTGTTTGTAATCATCAATAAAATATTTATTGGTAACAACTATATATATATGTTTAATAATAAAATATGTTGTACTAAATGTGTTACTAGTAACTTTGGCTATCAGTAGGAATTTGGATGATTAGTAATCAATTGTAACTAACTTATTTTTTTCTAAAGGAGTTTTGTTTACATAAACCTCTCTACGTAACTTTTAAAATTTACGTAGAGAGGTTCCTTTTATTTCCATAACTGGTGTGTTTTGAATGATCAAAGTTTCAGAAAGGATTTTATTTCCAAATTTCACAATTTTACATTCTTCCTAGAACATAGAGAATCTTCTAAGATGATCCACACCCGATTGGGTAATCGAATAGCCAAAGCGGCAATGCAATTAGGAATCAGACAAAGTTCCCTCTATAGGTTTACAAGAACATAGCTAATGGAGACCATGAGATAGAAGACTCTTCTTAACTGTTTGAAGGAAAATGCTCAATTGAAGGAAAACAAACATGCAAACATGCTTGAGCCAATATGAAATAGCCCGAAATGCTTCAATAAAATAAAATAACAATAATCCTAAATTAATATTGATATAAAATAATTATAATAGATGATAAATATCCTAAATTTTATATGATTTACGTGGGTTTTTTTTTTTATTTATTTTAAAATTCTAGATAAACCCTATTTCCCCCTTTTCATCTTCATCTGTGTAACCAACACCACCGGAGTTCATGGAACTTCAAAGCCTCATCTTCAACATCTCTATAAATCGATCTCAAACTCGACTCCTCCCACGAAAGCTTGGCACCTGCTCTCGGGTCTTGCGATTGTTGCTCTTTAAGAAATCGACTCCTGCATTCCGCTGTGAAGGGCCTGCGTCTAGACAACAATCTGATTTTTTTTTTTAACCCCAATGATTTTTCAATTGAGGTAAATCATCAACCCTTGATTCTGTTGTTTCCTTGATCAGACCTCAATGATCTCTTCTAATTTAGTCATTCGCTACCTGCTTGTTCAAAACTCTTGCCTTGGTAACTTTTTCAAGCATTCTAAATTAGTTTAAGAGTTTGAAGTTGCTAAATGTTAACTGATCTATTTAAATGGTTTTGCTAGTCATACTTCCCACTCATAAGGCACTCTGGTTTGCTTATATTTCTTTGACTATTCGTTTGGTACAGCCACCCATCTCAAGTCCTTTAACAATAGGTTATATTAAGTGATTTAGTCAACCTTAAACACTCCAAATCAGTTTTGTGGGACTAGAATCTTGATTTTAGTAAACCAACAATGAAGTGGTTGTTTTAAACAAAAGAAGAAAAGAATTGATGGTCTTGACTTGATCTGGTCAGCATATAAATATTGAGAGTAAACCCATTTCATAATTAGGTTTATCCATGTAAACCAACCTGCTGTTTTAAAAACCTTGTTAAACAATTCGATCTATGTTTCACACTCTGCAAAATTACCTATGTTGAACTAGTAACCAAGAATCCATGAAAAGCCTTTGTAAAATATATGAGTTTTGAGAAGGGGCTGTACTAGTGTTGTTTTCCTAAATCGCCAAATTGCAAAATGACTTTCTTGATTTTTGGTTAATAAAGTTATGATTACTCGTGTATTTAATTAACTATTTTGTGAAAAGTACTTTTAGCTTACTCCTTTAACTAACAATTACAGTTACGATGAATATTAATAATTATTAAAGGGTTGGGACTTTAGGAGAACCATGAGTAGGATTGTAGTCATTTTAATTAAGAGTGGATTGATCTTTGTAGATTTGTTGGACACGTTGGTGGGTCGTTGAGATATTAGGAGCTTTAGACACTCACTCAGGTACGGATGATCTGTCATTATCTCTTTTAGTTGTTAAAAATATATTTCTCTTGAAATTTCGATTTGCTAGTCTATGACTCTACTCGTATGATTAGCTTCCCTCCTTTGAACCATACCATTGTGTGCTTGAAGTATTTATTATATCTTTTGAGAAAAAATAATACCTTTGATGTCCGTGCGAAACCGTTTTGAAAACCGCTTGTGTGCCGTTGTTTGATTTCATTTGATTTAGGATCTTATATGCATGGTGAACATACTCTCGGTGGAGGTGGGATTATATGTTCATTCGTGCGGCCGTAAAACCCTAGACATGTAGACAGGAGATAGGGATACCGAGTCAACTACCTATGGAGGTACCATAGGCATGTCATTGTGGCACCAATGGCATGACATCATCCGTGGCGGTGTGATCAGTCCACGACGTCTCCATTTTGATATATTTGATTAGTTGCTCGCGAGAGAGCCGTTTGATTATTTGGGAGGCGTATGGATGCATCCTAGGATTTTATATGATTTGATACGTGATGATTATTTAGCGGTTGAGCGGTGTAGTGCTCATACACGCCTTCCGATATTGGGTGCATTGGGGTCGCGACCAGTGTGCCACTGTGATGTGTAATATGATATGATTGGCACCGCGAGTGTGCATTTGGATTATTATGACTTTAGGGGTACTCAGTATCAATAACCCAACCGTTCGTTGCTTCAACCTTTATTTCTTTGACTTACTCTGGTGCAGGTGGTTATATTCGGATGGAGAATTTTATATTTCAAAACTTATATATTTGTCTCACTTTCCTTATTATTCGGATATTATATTTTTGTCTATTGTAATCTGCATGCGCGCACTGAGCCTGTAGCTCAGCCGCTTTCTTGTTTTCGCGGCAGGTAATCAGGGTTGATTGGGATGGTGTGACGAGAGCGCCACTAGGAGTTTGAAGCTATGCGTTGGAGACTTTTATTTATTTCTATTTACGTTTGAACCTTTGGATTAGTATCTTTTTATTTTAGACCTTGAACTAAGTTATTTTGGTTTAGTATTTTGGCAATTTAAGTATTTGTTTTGGACTTTGGATGTTCTGTTACATTTGACGTGACCGTTTGCTCCACATCGGGGCGGGCTGTTACACAATATTCCATAGCAAAATGCGTAACAACTTTTTCAAAAGATTAGCTACAACTTAGCTACATACACAATTAACTACGGCTTAGTTACCAATATTCCATACCAAAATGCGTAGCAACTAGGCAAAAGACTAGCAACGAATTAGCTAGAGACACATCCTACTACGGTTAAGCTATAAAGAGTTGCGTAGAAGATCTGTAGCAAAATACTTAGCAACTTGTCCATTAGACTAGCAACGAATTAGCTAGAGACACATCTTGCTATGATTTAGCTATGGAGAGCTACGTAGAAGAGATCTATAGCAAAATACGTAGTAACTTGGCCATTAGACTAGTAAGGAATTAGCTACCAACACATTCTGTTACGGTTTAACAAGAATACTCTGTCGCAAAATATACGTAGCAACTTTGTCAAAAGACTTGCTAGGAATTAGCTACATACATATATTCTGATATGGTTTAGCTACGAATATACGGTTGCAAATTAGTTGCGTAGCAAAATCAGAAAATAAATAATTTAAAAAATAACTACACCTAGTTTGACAAACCTATAACATAATTTTCTAGCAAACAAAATAATTTCCTTTATATTCTTTAAATAATTACAGTGCTGTTACATATGGTTAGCTAGACTCATCCATTAGGCATTAGTCAGTGTCAAATAGGATAACAATTGGGTAAATTACGGGTAGCCACGTTCATGATTGTAAAAGTCGCTAGGCGTTCCCAAATTGGTCGACTGGGGAGTTGAGAGTACTCACCCAAGTCGGGGGAGTACTCGTGGACGACTAGGTGTAGGCGGGGAGTACACGGAGAGTATTCAAGGAGCTTTACAACAATGGTCACATTTTTACAGGGCGATTGGGATTGGCTCAATTGGAGTGAACTGTGATAAATTTTTTTGGTTAATTATGATCACTCAGTGGCAATTACAACCGTTATTTGTCAAATACAATGGTTGATTATGATCAATACTGGTAAATGGTCATCAATTGGGGCTTATTAGGAGCAATTAGTGTTAATACTAGCTAATGGTTATGTATATGACATATAAAGACCGTTATGACTTATAATGATCAATTATGACGTATTTCTAGCCATTGTTACACTGATTACGTAATGTTAAGGCATACAAGTCAATGTAGGTCATAGTTGGTCAATAAGTGAATCATAGTCAAACATGGGATACTATTTAAGTGGATTTTTGTAACAGGCTTATGTAGGACATTCAAAATAAATGACGCTATAATATGGGTTGTGATCGGCATATTGTCACAGTTCGTTCGTTTTCTTTTGATTTAGTAGGAGTGTGCAACTCACGGATACGACTTGTATTTGGTTCTGATGTATTATTACGGTTGTGGTCTAATTTGTTAATTATAGGTACGACTATTGGATGATCAAGTATCAGAGCTAAAACAATACAAAGAAAAAAAGAAATAACAGAGAAACGATCTATGTTGCAAAATATTGAAGAATATGCGAAGTTGAATGCAGAACGAAATGCGAAATTCCAATTGCTGTTACAAAACTTGCTACAAGTTTCTCACCTAGTTAAGTATATGACTTTGTTTTGGTAAACACTATAGTAAGATCTTTCTTTTATTACTTTTGGACAAGGTTGTAGAAATCTCTCGATGATAGCTCGTGGTCGACTAGTGTTAAGGGAATAACCGAACTGGTCGGAGATTGATCAGAGACCCTAAATATTATAACAAAATAAAAAATTAAATATAAACATGTTTATGTTGGGCTATACTTTATGAGGCATGAACATTAGAGCGGGCTAACTTGGTTTGGGCTTAGAGAGATTACGATTATGGGCTTGGAGGTTTACGATTATGGGCTTGATGTGGGCCGATTTCTATAGTGGGTTTACTATTGGATTAGGGTTTTGTAAAGGGTAGTATATAAACCCAAGTTGTTTATGATTCTAGCTTGCTTGTTGTTTACGTTTTTGAGCCTCATCTTGTATTCACGATCGTAATCATCAATCCATGAAAGTAGTTTTGTTCTTCATTCAAGATTTGATCTTTTGGTGTTGTGTTTCACTCATATCAAGTCTTTTTTCATCTACTTTCTCTTGAATAAATCTCGTACAAGGATTTCGCACTTATTCGAGATCAAAATATCGTGAAGGGTTGTTGATCTTGGACCAACAATTGGTATCAGAGCAAAAAATCACTGATTCGAGGTTCTCACGATATTGGATTCAAGTATTTTCTGGAAAAAGGTTCGAGTTTTGAAGGTTTGAAGCTGTTCTTCACGTTTACGATCTGAGTTGCTGCTGTTCTTGAGGGTTTACGATCAGTTTCTGGGTTTATTGAGTGTTTACGACTAGTTGTTCTTGAAGATCTTCATCGGAAACGAGTTTACGACATCAAGACAAGATTTTTGGGCGTTTACGATCAACAGTTTCGTGTTTACGATATTTTCTTACCGGAATCAAGAGATTACGACCCATCTTCATCGGTCAAGGGTTTACGATCCATCTCGATCGGATTTGAAATTTACGATCCAGTTCAATCGGAATCGAGAGATTACGATCAGGAGATTACGATCCGCTATTATTTCAATCATAATAAGGTGTTTACGATCCAATTCAATCATAAACGGGTGTTTACGATCGGAAACTCACACTTTGGACTTTTGGACTTTTAGTTTTTAAGTTTTCCTAAGCTTTCGTCATGAATTTCGAACCAAGCATGTATCAGAAATTGGATTTTGAGATTGGATCAACTACTCGTCCTCCTAGACTCACATCAGCGGATAATTTTCTTGAGTGGAAATACAGATTTCAAAACCATTTGAAGAGTGTTGATTTGAGACTGTGGAGATCTGTTGTTAATGGACCGTTCATTCCCACACACACTAAAGCAGGAAAGATAGGAGTGGTAAAGACTGAAGCAGAGTACTCAGATGACGATTGGGAGAGATGCAACAAGGATGAGAGGGCTTATGCGATTATGACTATAGCTTTGACACCAGAGATTGCTCAAGGATTTAAGAAGTACAAGTCTGCAAAGAAGATATGGGATGCTCTAGTGGTAGCTTATGAAGGTAATCCAGATATCAAGGCTAGTCGTAAACATATGTTGAAGCAGAAGTTCAACTTATTCAATCACGTTCAGGGAGAGTCCTTTGAAGCTCAAGTTCAGAGATTCGTGTCCTTAATCACTGAAATGTCAAGCTATGATGTTGAACCTGAATAGGAAGACAAGAATCTGAAACTCTTGAACAGTTTACCCAAACACTGGAACACCAACATCTCAATTATCAAAGATAACAACAAACTGAGTGAGTTAACTGTGGATGAACTGATCAACAAACTGAAGTCAAAATTGATTGATGATAAACAACGAGAGCTGAATCATCTGAGTTCACTGAGTATGGCTGGTAAATTAAGTCATGCTCTCTTGTCTGAAGATGTGAGATCAAAGCAAGCTGGAAGTTCATCTGGAAGTGATTCAAGTGCCAACCCAAAGTCAACTGCATTCGTGGCACGATCACAAGCCAGTTCTAGTTCAAGTGGAATGGTCAATTCTGAAGAGGCAAATGCCACCAATGATCCCAACTTTGCACTCGGAATGGGATTCATGAATAGCTACCATGCCCTTATGGCTGGAACGTTAGTGCCTGCAGAGATGCTCTCTGGTGATCTAAATCAAATAAATCCTGAAGATATAGAGATGCTTGATGTCTCCTGGCAAATGGCCATGGCAGTTTTTCGTGCAAAGAAGTTTATGGCAACGATTGGAAGAAATGTATGGAAGGATCAGGACAAGATCAGAATGGGTTTTGATAAAAGCAAGCCGAGGTGCTTCAATTGTGATGAGTACAGACATTTCGCTAGGGAATGCACAAAGCCAAAGAAGGAAAGAGCAGAAGAGAAGAAAGCTGCAGATGGAAAAGGAAATGGCGACGCAAAGGCTCTGGTCGTACAGGATTGCGGGGAATATCAGTGGGCATCGCAGGTAAGGGACCTTAGTCTGACGGGTGCTATGATTGCTCAAATGGAGAATGGTACTGATGAAGAACATGCTTTCGTGGTCACTAATGAGGAAAACCTGGTTGAAGACAAAGAGGCATTTGTTGCCGAGGTCGGCAACACAAAGGTATGTACTAATCCCACTTGTGCCCGTTTAATTCCTGGCCTTAGACAACTTTGGAAGAATAGTGAGATAAAACTGTTTGACATGCAATGCTCTAGAAGTTCGTTTAAGGGTAGATGGGAAAAGAGTGAGGATAAGGTCAAAGCACAGAAACTAGATATAGAGAAATATCAAGCCCTAGCCACTCAGAAGTCTGTTTTGTATGACAATGCTAAGTTAGAAATAGCTGAGCTTAGTAAGCAGATAAATGAACTTAAACATCAGAACAATGAGTTACAGGTAAAATTAGATGTGAATCAATTGAGAAATAAGAGAATGCTTCAGGCTGGTAAGGCTTTGTCCAATCGCATCACTGATGTTAGATTCGGAAAGGATAAAGGAGGAATAGGAGTTAGTTTCACTGAAAAGAATAAGAATAATGTTCCTCAGCCTGTGTCTAGAGATATAATAGGTAATCTATGAGGAGGATCAAGTAGATAGAACTGATGCAGAAATGCATGAAGCAGGACCTCCAATAGATAGTGTTTTGGTTGGTGTGAAACCTATGACAGTAGAGGAATTAGAAAATGAGAAACACATGACTTATGGTTTGGGCAATCAGAATAGATTGGTGACAGCCACATGTGAATCAGGTCCATCTCAGGCATCATTAAACAATAATGTGAGTTCTTTTGATGTATTTGTTTCTTGTGCAGATGAAGTATGAATCAAGGATGTTTCTGAGAAGGATGCTGAATATTTAAGAGTTAAAAAATGTCACGAGTCTAGTAGTTCGAGTTCTAATTTACCTAAGGATGATGTTCTGGCACCTGTGTCAGAACTTATTATGTCCAAGTCAAAACAATCTGTTGTGTCTTTGTCATCAAAACTTGTTTCTGATTCTAATGAAAAAGTTAATGGTTTCAAAATTCGTGTGCCTAACACTAAAGTTGGCCGTGAGTCTAAGCCCAAAGACTTTATCCCTTATCCCCAGGTTGTATCTACTTTCAACAGAACAAACAAATCTAAATCAGAACAATTTTGTTTAATTACACAACCTGAAAAGGTTTCAAAACATATGATACACAAATGGTATGATAAGCATGAATGGAAGTCGTCTTATCCAAGACGCTCATATCTTTGTAGTCATGTAAATGGGCCTAGACTTATGAACTGTTTTCAGTGTAGAAAACCAGGACACTTTGCTGCAAATTGTGTGAACAGACCTTATCAAC
>JBCNJP010000008.1:46108673-46206315 GCA_039602395.1 Deinandra increscens subsp. villosa
AGCCCCCAATTGTAGGTCCGAGATAAAACCAAGAACACGATATCTAATCACAAACGAGTGCGGAATCCTCGTGTGTGATTGATTCAACAAACAAGTAGAAGAAATAGACTAGATCTAATGTAAAGATCTAATCTTGAATGAGAAACCCTACTTGATGAAGCTGATCGTAAACACAATTGGAAGAGAGAAATCGTAAACAGTGAATTGTATTAGAAAAGCTTGTCCAATCATAAACACAAATGGGTTTATATACTACCCAAAACAAACCCTAACATAATCGTAAACAAGAGACCGGCCCACATGGCCCAAATCGTAAACTACAATAAGCCCATAAGCCCATTAACTAACAAGCCCAAATCTAAAATAAGCTAGCCCAAACTAATGTTCATTCCTTAAATAAATATAGCCCAACATAAACCCTTTCGGTGGATCGCAAACACACTTGATTTTTGAATTAAAATCATAAACACCCAATATTTGTAGAATCTCATTAAACTTAATCATTTTTGAGATAAAATTGAGTGTGTTTGTCAATTTGTGATTCAAAATCAAATACTTGAGATTTTCTAAACTTAACAAGTTAAATGTGATAATCAATCGAACTTGAAGATATTGTTGACAAACATAATTTCACTTTGATAAGTTTAGGCTAGATGAATTTGTCTCGTTTTCTCAGATGGCAGAAGATATGCTTGATGAAGAGATTCATTTTGAGAGAGATCATTGCATCCCGGCCTATCTTGATGATTATCCAGAGAGACATATGCATCTATTCTACTCTCTGGTGGCAGGATTAAATGTCTGCAAAATTAATCATGCTCTGCGGACAAGTGTGCTGATCGATGAGCAGCTTGTCAGATATTTATGGGGAACAACAAGAGCAAATGCTGACAAGACAAGGATCTCTGCAACCATTCAGAACCGACAGATCGAGATTCTTGAAGAAGACATTCGTTAGGGTTTGAACATTAATGACAAAGCTGAAGATCCAATAGAGTATTCAAAAGCTGTTGTGTTAGAAGGTGCTCAATCCTTAGGGTATGAAGGAAAGTTCCCTCCCTTTTCAAGAAGTTATTGCCACACTATTGGAGGTGTTTGGCTCACTACATGCAGAAATCCTTCTTGGGGAAGAGAACAAGTTTTGATCAGCTAAACAAAGTGCATGGCACAGCGTTTATTGCACTGGCCTTAGACTGGAACTTCAATTTTTCAAAAATGATGCTGATGGATTGGATTGGAAATGCTGATTTGAGCGCCAGAGAACAATTCCTGATGACTCCAAGATTTGTGCAGATGGTGGTTATGAAGAAATATCCTTTGATAGAAGAAAGGATAGAGAAGCTGGATATCAAGTTCATGGATAACGGTGTGTTCGGCTTGCAAACACAGGATTGAAAGGGAAAGAGTAGCTTTCAAGGGAGGCTTGAATGGTCTAAGAGAGGTGCATTCCCTGAAGTTCCAAGGGAACAAGATCAAGAAGAATCTGATTCTGAACCAGAAGTCCATCCGGTCAATGTGTCTGTTGCTGAAGACCATGATGTGACAGCAACTGTGGCTGTGAATGTTCTAGAAGGAGCTGACGTTATACTTTCTGATGAAGAGAGCGTGACGGATGACATTTTCCCAGAACATGAGAATCAGAACGACGATATCTATGGGGATCTAGGGCCCATTAGCCACAAGAGAACGAGGGATGACTTAAACTCCTCTTCTAGCAGTGGCTCAATTCCATAGGAGTTGGATACTCAGCTGACAATAGATGATGTAATTGAAGAGCCTATTCATACGCGTGATCCGTCACCAAGGAAGAAGTCGGATCCTAGAAGCATCAGGTTCAAATTTCAGAAAACAACTTCAGGGGTGATGGTAATTGAACCCAGAGGTGCAAATGTTCAGGATGAGGATGTGACTGAACCGACAAATATTGAAGGCTCAACTCAAGCTGATGTCCAAGCTAATGTTCAAGAACCAACACCTATGCAGACTGAAAGTCCTATTCAGAATGAACATAGCCAAGTTCATGATGAAAGGCAATTCTTTGATATGGATAGCATGTTTGTTGAGCCAAGTCCGGTGAGAATAAACCTATCAACTGAATCAAGCCAGCCCCCTGTCACTCCAAGCTTTCGTCCGTACCAAGCTACCAAGCGCTTGTTGAAGAACTTGCTCAAGCAAGTGAACTTCCGGTCGACCTCTGGATAAGTCCTGATCCTCAAATCAACTTCCTTGTATCTCAAAACAGAAAGAGAGAAGGAGAGATAAAAGAGCTAAAAGAGCTAAAAGAAGAAAATAAGAGGTTGAAGGAGAAGGAAAGCAAGAGTGAAGCGAGCATTGCGTTTTTGTATGCGGGACTTCTAGAGCTGAGAAAGAAGGTAGAAGACTTACAGAAGTCTAGTGGTGTGAGTGCTCAGGGTGCCCCAGGACAGAGTTCTTCTCAAAGCGCTCCAACTACTAAAATGGTGCATGAAGATGAAGGTGATGATACCATTGTAATGTCAGACTACGCTCAAGGAGGTAGAATCATCTCAACGGCACCAGAAGGTCATAAAACTGGTTCAAGGAATTCTTCCCAGGACCTCCCCCTACGCTGTACTCGATTGATGTCGACAAAAGGGGAAGCCGAGAACCTATTCTGTGCTGGCACTATGATAGTGAGAAGAAGCTGTTTGCGGTGATTAGAAGTGGGTACAGTCCAGTGGAGTACTACAGAACAAGAGGCCAATTTCACTCCTGGACAGAACCAGAAATCAGAAACTTGCTGAGGGCATCGTACATTAACAGATGGAGGAATGCTCAAGGAGATCAAATTCGTGACAATCTATTGAGCCATATGGCAGAAAAATTTGTGAAATTTGATCTCAAACAGGTCAAATGGGTTGAAACTCGAACTGACCCAGTTACTGGAGAGCCTGTTGGTGAAGTAAGGTACCACCGACCAAACGGACTAGAGTGATTAACATGTTGGATGAAATTGAAGATGGGACTTTAGTGAAAATTTTTGATAGCTGGTTCTATGATCCAACGACACACGAAGTGGTGGTGGTCTGCAAAAACATGCGAGAGTTTCGCTTTTATGATCCGGTGATGAGAATGATCTTAAAAATGCTATCAGGGTGGGGACCTTTTATGGAACAGCGAACCGGATCGTGGAGCGTGAATGGTGGTCCAGCAAGAAACCTAACACTTTCAGATTTGATTTGCTGCTGCCGTAGACGCTCTAATGGTTCATGCCTAGGGGAAGATTGTTGGGCTATACTTTATGAGGCATGAACATTAGAGTGGGCTAACATGGTTTGGGCTTAGAGAGATTACGATTATGGGCTTGGAGGTTTACGATTATGGGCTTGATGTGGGCCGATTTCTATAGTGGGTCTACTATTGGATTAGGGTTTTGTAAAGGGTAGTATATAAACCCAAGTTGTTTATGATTCTAGCTTGCTTGTTGTTTACGGGTTTTGAGCCTCATCTTGTATTCACGATCGTAATTATCAATCCAAGAAAGTAGTTTTGTTCTTCATTCAAGATTTGATCTTTTGGTGTTGTGTTTCACTCATATCAAGTCTCTTTTCATCTACTTTCTCTTGAATCAATCTCGTACAAGGATTTCACACTTATTCGAGATCAAAATATCGTGAACGGTTGTTGATCTTGGACCAACAATTGGTACCAGAGCAAAGAATCACTGATTCGAGGTTCTCACGATATTGGATTCAAGTATTTTCTGGAAAAAGGTTCGAGTTTTGAAGGTTTGAAGCTGTTCTTCACGTTTACGATCTGAGTTGCTGCTGTTCTTGAGGGTTTACGATCAGTTTCTGGGTTTATTGAGTGTTTACGACTAGTTGTTCTTGAAGATCTTCATCGGAAACGAGTTTACGACATCAAGACAAGATTTTTGGGCGTTTACGATCAACAGTTTCATGTTTATGACATTTTCTTACCGGAATCAAGAGATTACGATCCATCTTCATCGGTCAAGGGTTTACGATCCATCTCAATCGGATTCGGAATTTACGATCCAGTTCAATCGGAATCGAGAGATTACGATCAGGAGATTACGATCCGCTGTTATTTCAATCATAATCAGGTGTTTACGATCCAATTCAATCGTAAACGGGTGTTTACGATCGGAAACTCACACTTTGGACTTTTGGACTTTTAGTTTTTAAGTTTTCCTAAGCTTTCGTCATGGATTTCGAACCGAGCATGTATCAGAAATTGGATTTTGAGATTGGATCAACTACTCGTCCTCCTAGACTCACATCGGCGGATAATTTTCTTGAGTGGAAATACAGATTTCAGAAACATTTGAAGAGTGTTGATTTGAGACTGTGGAGATCTGTTGTTAATGGACCGTTCATTCCCACACACACTGAAGCAGGAAAGATAGGAGTGGTAAAGACTGAAGCAGAGTACTCAGATGACGATTGGGAGAGATGCAACAAGGATGAGAGGGCTTATGCGATTATGACTATGGATTTATTTCTATAGTGGGTTTACTATTGGATTAGGGTTTTGTAAAGGGTAGTATATAAACCCAAGTTGTTTATGATTCTAGCTTGCTTGTTGTTTACGGTTTTTGAGCCTCATCTTGTATTCACGATCGTAATCATCAATCCAAGAAAGTAGTTTTGTTCTTCATTCAAGATTTGATCTTTTGGTGTTGTGTTTCACTCATATCAAGTCTCTTTTCATCTACTTTCTCTTGAATCAATCTCGTACAAGGATTCCGCACTTGTTCGAGATCAAAATATCGTGAACGGTTGTTGATCTTGGACCAACAGTTTATATTACCAAAATCTTAATATAATAAATAAGTAAATAACATTAAAAAATTCATAATCTTGCACTTAAATAAACAGTTAACTCATAAGCTACAATAGTACAAGCTTAATACATTTAATAATCTCAAAAAACAAATACACGTTTTTATAATATAAAACTTTATACTCCTTTAATCTTTTCCGAGTGCTTCAAATATTTGAACTCCATCCGATTCATATTCATTTTTTTCAAAGATTTCCACCTCATTCTCAGGCTCAAAATCTCTATCAAGAAATTCTCTCGGGGGTGCTTAATTAGTATCAGTCCCGGAAGCGTCATCAACCGCTTCCTTAACCGATGCGGGTCATCTTTCCGAACATTATTGTTAAGATCACCTTTTGAATTGGGTATTGAGATTATTTCCATGATCAGGGCGCATACGTTTATAGGTCAAGGTGTAAGTCATACTTAGTGTATGTCGTTGACTTAAGAATAAAGTTGAAAGAACTAAAGGATGTGCCGGTAGTGTGTCAATTTCTAGATGTGTTTCAAGAAGACCTGTTAGGCGTTCCTCCTGATAGAGAGATAAAATTCGGGATCTATTTGGTGCCGGGAGCGAAGCCCGTAGCAAAGACACCTTATCGATTAGCTCCTTCGGAGATGAAGGAATTAATGTCACAACTGTAAGAGTTGTTTGACAAAGGCTTCATAAGGCCGAGCATCTTGCCTTGGGGGTGCTCTGGTGCTTCTCATGAAGAAGAAGGATGAAAGCTTAAGAATGTGTATTCACTATAGAGAGTTAAATAAGCTGACGGTAAAGAACAAGTACCTGTTTCCTAGGATTGATGATTTATTCGACCAGCTACAAGGAGCGAGTTGGTTCTCTAAGATTGATCTACGATCAAGTTATCATCAGCTTAAGGTTAGAGATGAAGATATTCAGAGATACGGATTTTCGAACACATTATGGTCACTATGATTTTCTGGTGATGTCGCTTGGGTTGACTAATGCCCCTGCAGCGTTCATGGATCTCATGAATAGAGTGGTCTACCTATGTTGGACCGATTCGTGATCGGGTTCATAGACGATATTTTGATTTACTCTAGGAATGTGACAGACCACACAATGCATTTGAAGGAGGTGTTGGAGACCTTAAGGAAGGAAAAGTCGTATGCCAAGTTTTCAAAGTGTGCGTTTTGGCTATAGGAAGTTCAGGTCCTTGGTCACGTTATAAACGCGGGTGGTATCCTAGTGAATCCATCCATGATAGAAACAGTAATCAGCTGGAAGCTGCGGAAGACACCTCGAAAATTCGTAATTTCTTAGGTCTAGCTGGCTATTACCTGTTTTGGTTAAAAACTGCCTAAGCAATTAGTTGATCAAACTTTGTAAGTTAGGTAGCGTGTTTGACAAATTTAATAAGGAAAATGCAAGTTTGGATTTTGACACAATAATGTAACGAGGGAAAAATCCAGGAATCCCTGACTATCCTTAAGGATCCTAGCAAAAAACCTCGGGAGTCGGCTTAAAGTGCCTGCTGCCTGAAACTTTTATAAAATAAAAAAGTGTTCAAGTACAAATGAAGTGAGCCATTCTAAGTGTTACAGAGAGTATTGAGAGCAAGTATCGTGTGCTGTGTGTAAACCTAGATCTCAAATATATAAAGATTACATTGCAACTAATCCTCCTAACAACTTACAACTAACTCCACGTCGTCCCACTAGCCGTTAATGGTTCATTTAGTCCACGTTTCTTGTTAGTTGACCGGGTCTTTAGGACACGTGAATGATATCGGAGACAATCTGCAAAAAATAAATGAAGAGAAGATAATTGTTAGCCAAAAATAAATTTCAGGATCCTTACAGTGAAGTGCTTGCGAGCTGCTCGATATATCCTGAAATCCGGTACCAACAATTGCCCCCAAATTTTTGATGGGTGGCGCATGCAAGCCAACTGTCAAGAATTTGAATTCTGATCTACTTTGGTTTGATGCAAGGTATTGATAAGCTGAGCCACGAAGCCTTGCTCCGCATCGAGCAAATGGGTAAAATAGCTGCCGCTGCTGAAGCCTTGAATCTGGCCGATCAAAATGATAAATCCTCAGCCGCCATCAGCGTGCTTGAGTGTATGATCGAGATGGACCAAAAGTGCACATGCTGAAGGCTTCACTCCAGAGAGCTGGCCGGTCAAGGATTGGAAGGTGAGCCTTAAAAGGCTGATGGATGAGAGGGACGAGGCTGCTGGGAAGGTTGCTAAGGAGACTGGGCCTGAGGTCATGGTGGTGGACAAGGAAGCTGGTGCTGAGAAGGACAAGGGTAAGGGCAAGGAGGTGGCAGCTGGTGAGGAAAAAGTGGGTGATGAAGGCAATCTTGACTAGGTCGGAGCCCACATTTTTTGGTTGTTTTGTTTAGTGGTTGATGTTTTTCAAACAATGGTTGTGGTGAAACAGATACAATGGTACTTTAACTTTTGGAAGCTTGGATGGAGGGACCTTGAGTTTCAAGGCGAAGTCCAAGCTTCTTAGACAATATGGTTGGCCTCAGGTGGAGGGATCTTGGGTTCCAAGACGAAGCCTAGGGTCAACTTCTTTAATTACCTGCATATATATAATCTAGTAGTATTTTGATCATCATGGTGTGTTGTTTGCATTTTGATTATGTTGCAAATTCTGGAAAACAGTTTAATGAGGATCCTGTAGGATGCTCAGTAGCATTACTTAGTTTAAAAAATTAAAAGTTTAGAAAAACTGTCTTAATTAACAAACCATGATGCTAGCCAATACTCAATTAGTAATAAAAACGTATATTATCTGCATTACCAATGTCACCTGTTCAAGAATATTCCAACTATCGAGATGGTCAAGATCCTTGTGGATCTTTAAGAATCCTTAAAATAGACTTGGTGAAATCCCGATAAAACTGAGAATAATTCTCGAGTACTTAGGAATGAGTCAAACAGGGGTCGAGCCCATCTTAATCCTCTGAGGCGCATGGTGCCTTATGAATCTTGGGTCTAAGCTAACTGGGGTCAAGCCCATAAAACTTGAGAGACACGAAAGTGCCTAAACCTTAGTTAATGTGGAAACATTAAAAGCCTTTCTTAAACTGAGGTCAAGCTCAAATTTACTTGGGACTAAGCCAACTGGGGTCAAGCCCATAAAACTCGAGAGACACGAAGGTGCCTAAACCTTTGTTGACATGAAAATGTCAAAACCCTTTGGACCTTTTTGGGATGACAAGTCTGCCACGCGTTTTTGAGATGCACTCTATGGCCAACAATGATGAAATTATCAGCCACCCGTAGATAGACTGGTCGCACCACCTTGAACCAATGATCAAAGTCATACCTGAAATTTTTGAAGCTTAAACAAGGATTCTTGGAGATGCTTAGAGGATCCAGAGGGCATTTACATAAAATATGATTTTAGATGAATTGTGTTCCAGGCTCTTGGGAGCAGCTCACCTTCCATAGTAGCCAATCTATATGCCCCCTTTCGAGCTTCTGAATCAATTAAGTAAGGACCTTCCCACTTAGGTGCAAGTTTCCCATCAGCTGGATTGGTAGTATTCTGAAAAGCTTTTCTTAGTACCAAGTCTCTTACTTGAAACCTTCTGATCTTGAGATTCTTATTGTAAGACTTAGCCATCCTTTGTTGGTATGCCGCCATTCTGAACTTTGCAAGATCTCTGATTTCGTCAGTTGTTTCAAGATCTTCAAGGAGCTTCTGATTATTAGCCTTAGGGTCTTGACAACTTGTTCTAGCAGTTGGCATCACCATTTTAGTAGAGATCACAACTTCTGAACCAAACACCAAGGAGAATGGCGTCTGCCCAATAGCAATTTTGGAAGTTGTTCTATCAACCCATAATACAAATGGGAGCTCTTCAGCCCATTTCCCCTTTTTTGCTCCTAGCTTTTTCTTAAGGTTGTTGATAATGATCTTATTACTCGATTCTTCTTGACCATTAGCTTGTGGATGTACAGGAGTTGAAGTCACCATCTTGATCCCCCATGCTTCACAAAAACCAGTTGTTCTTCTGCCAATAACATTGAGACCCATTATCGCATACTATTTCTGATGGGATTCCAAATCTTGTTAGGATATTCCTTTTAATAAGGAGATCACATCCTTTTCTCTGACTTGAGCAAATGCTTCAGCTTCAATCCATTTAGAGAAATAATCTGTCATTTACAGCATAAAGACCTTTCCTCCTGGTGCTGTAGGAAGCTTACCAACTATGTCCATGCCCCACTTTATAAATGACCATAGGGATGATATCGAGTGGAGCGGCTCAGCAGGCTGATAGAGGATATTGCTATGCCGTTGACATGCATCACATTTTTGAACATAAGCCATTGCATCTTTCTTCATAGTGGGCCAGTAGTATCCTGTTCTTAATACTTTAGAAAACAGTGATCTTCCCCCAGCGTGATTGCCACAACCTCCCTTATGAATATCCTGGAGTACTGCTAGTGCTTCAGGCTGCTCCAAGCATCTCAAGTACGGACCTACAAGAGATTTCTTGTATAAGATACCATTTATTATTGAATATGGTATTACCTTTGTTCGGAAAATCCTGGGATTCTCGTTCTTGGGGATTTCTCCTTCTTGGATAAACTTCTTGATAGGATATGTCCAGGATCCTTGAGGATCCTGAGAATCCATCATTTCTTGATCTTGATCTGCTGTGACATCATTAACCTCCTGTTCTTCAATTGCCAGGGTTAGGATATGAGTTATAGGGATATTGACACCCTCTGGGATCCTTAGAGACGATGCTAAGTTTGCCAAAGCATCAGCTTCTGGAATTTCTTCTCTAGGCACCTGTGATATACTGCAATTTTCAAAAGATAATGCTATTTTTTTGACAAGGTCTAGATATTTGGTTAGTCTTTCGCCTTTCACTTCATAAGATCCATTAAACTGGTTAGTTAATAATAAGGAGTCAATAAAAACTTGAATGTGTTGGATACCCATATCTTTAGCAAGTTGTAATCCTGCAATTAAAGCCTCATACTCGGCTTCATTATTAGTAGCCTTGAATTCACAATGTATAGATAGAGGTATAATGTCCCCCTGTGGCGATTTTAGCAGTGCACCCAATCTTGTTCCTCTGAAGTTAGAGGCTCCATCTGTGTCTAATGTCCAACTACCTGAAGCTTCCTGGAGCTGCTTGACTTCCAGTTCAACCTCCGGTAGTATGTCACTGCTAAAATCAGCCACAAAGTCTGCAAGAGCTTGAGACTTTATCGCTGTTCTTGGTTCATATATAATGTCATAGGCACTTAGTTTAACTGCCCATTTCGCCATTCTTCCTAACATTTCTGGCTTTCTCAAGACACACTTAGTAGGATAGTTAGTTTTTACATAAATAATATGAGTTTCAAAATAATGCCTTAACTTCTGAGAAGCCATAACAAGAGCTAAGATTAATTTTTCTAAATAAGAATACATGGTTTCAGCATCTAATAGTGTTTTGCTTACATAATATACCGGATGCTGTTGTCCTTCATGATCTTTAACGAGTACAACACTAGTTGAGCTGCCCGAGACTGCTAAGTATAAGGAAAGTGGCTCCTCTTTGACTGGCTGCATTAGTAGTGGAGCAGATGACAAGTATTCTTTCAAGGAGTTCAGAGCAGCTTCACAATTCTCGCCCCATTCGAACTTTTTATCTTTTTTCAATATATCATAGAATTCTTTGCTTTTTTAGAAGATCCCGATATGAATCTGTTAAGTGCCGCTACTTTTCCAGTCAGTCTTTGAACCTCTTTGACATTTGTCGGAGATTTTAAGTTCATGATCGCTTGGATTTGCTCAGGGCTGGCTTCTATTCCTCTTTCAGTAACCATATAGCCTAATAACTTGCCGGCTCTTACACCAAAATGGCACTTGGCAGGATTTAACTTCATGTTGAATTGGTCCAGGATATTGAAAGCAGCTTCGAGATCCCTAGGATGATCCTTAGCTTTTTTGGATTTCACCACCATATCATCTATGTACACCTCCATGGTGTCCCCCAACTGGTCTTTGAACATCATATTGACAAGCCTCTGATATGTGGCACCTGCATTTCGTAAACCAAAGGGCATAGCAATATAACCTGTGGGTGTCATGAAGGCTGTGTCTTCTTGGTCTGATGGTTCCATCTGAATCTGTTGGAAACCTGAAGATGCATCCATAAAAGTTAACATCTCATGCCCAACAGTTGCATCCATCATCGAATCAATGTGTGGTAAGGGGAACGGATCCTTGGGACAGGCCTTATTCAGGTCTGTATAATCCACACATACTCTCCACTTGCCATTTTTCTTCTGGACTACCACCACATTGGCCAGCCATCGAGGATATTTAACTTCTCTGATCATCTTTGATTTGAGAAGCCTATCAACTTCCTCTAGGATTATGATGTTCCTCTCAGGAGCGAACTTTCTTCTTTTTTGATGTATGGGCCTAAAAGACTCATCTATACCAAGTTTATGAGTAATAATATCTTTAGATATACCTGTCATGTCCTTGTTTTTCCATGCAAATGTTGTAATTCTGGACTTCAGGAGGCTCACGAGCTGCTCTTCAGTATCCTCAGGAATATTAGTTCCTACCAGCACTTTGATTTCAGGATCCTCAGGATTTAGCTGAACTTCTTTGATCTCTAATTCCTTTGTCATCTGAATTCTTCGTGCTGGTCCCTTTAATTGCTATGCTGGCATGGGCTTAATGGTATTCTTCATAGCCGAAGTGTAGCAATCTTTGGCTTCTTGTTGATCACTTAAAATCCTTACAACCCCCCAAGGTGTGGGAAGTTTCACACACTGATGATAAGTTGACAGAACTGCTTTCATATCATGGATCCATGGCCTCCCCATGATAACATTACAACAAGGAAGTGAATCAATTACGCAGAATTTCTACATGGAGTTGACCCCTTCAACGTACACAGGAAGCCTGATGTCTCCAACTGTATGCTTGGTTTCTCCACTGAAGCCAACTAATATCGAGGATCTTGGGATAATCTCCTCTTCTGGAATGCTCATCTTTTTAAGCACATATAACTGAATGATATTGACCGAGCTACCGTGGTCTATTAGGATCCTGCGAACATAATGGTTAGCAATACACAATGTGATTACCAGGCTGTCATAATGACGATCCTGAATATCCAGCTTATCAGTTTCGTTAAGGGAGATGATTTTGTCTTCAGTCAACATCGCGTTCTTCTTTGGTCGGCTGCCTTGATCCATCTTGGCTTCTCTAGCGTGTCTTTTAGCTGAGGAGAAGGAAGCTCCACATATATCAGATCCTCCCGAGATGAAGTTGATCACCTTGGCATTTGCTGGCGGTGACTGTGCTCTTTTAGGCAGCTCGGCAACATCCTGAGTTTTGCTTTTCTTTCTGCCAAACAATTCTTTGAGATGCCCCTTGCTGAGCAGGTAACTGATTTCTTTTCGAAGAGCTATGCAATCGTCTGTTAAGTGCCCAAAGTCTTCATGGTATGCACACCACTTAGACTTATCTTTCCAGGATCCCTGCTTCTCGGACTTCCTTGGCCATCTGGCTTTATCACCTAGATCCTGCAAGGCACAAAACAAACCGATTATATCAACTGAAAAACAATAATCAGATACCTTGGGGAAATCTTCTTCGACCTCTTCATCCTCAACTGCATTGACTCTAGGGTTATCATTCCTGTAATAGGGTTTGGGTCGTTGTTGCTTTCCAGGTGAATCCGTCTTTCTGCCTGAGGATTCAGGTTTTGACACATCACTTCTTTTCTAGATTTTCTTATCATCTTCCAACCTGATGAATCTCAATGCTCTTGTTCTGACTTCATCAAGGTTCCTGCAAGGAGTAATAACTAAGTCATCATAAAAGCGGGAATCCCCTCTAAGACCCATTTTGAAAGCCTCTAAAGCAGCTGCCATATCCAAGTTGGGGATATCCAGGGCTTCTCGACCAAATCTGGCCACATAGTCCCTAAGGGATTCATCAGATTTCTGAATTATTCTATATAAGTCGCCTGTGAGCTTCTCAAAGCTTCTGCTGCAAGAAAACTGATTATTAAACAAGTTAACTAAGTGTGGAAAAGAAGTAATGGTATTAGGAGGGATACTGAGCAGCCATTTTAAGGCTGGTCCTGTTAGCGTTGAGCCAAAACCCTTGTAAAGGAAAGCTTCTTTGATGTTTACTGGGATGGGATTGATTTCCATCCGTTCCATGTATTGTGCCACATGTTCCTCAGGATCTGTAGTCCCATCGTAGAGTTTCATGTTGGGAGTTTGGAATCTTTTTGGAATCTCCACGTTACAAATGGGCCATGCAAACCTAGATTCTCTGTGACTGCCTGCTGGCACTTCGGGAATTGGCCTGATAACACCAGGAACACTTGAGATCATGTCCTTTAGCCTTTGAAGCTCCCTGGCTATAGTTGGGTTGATACCTGCATCCTGCGCAGCTCCTTGGTTAGGGTTAGCATAAAAATTATCAAAGTTGTTACCATCCCGGGGATTATGAGGATGGATCTGGGGTCCATATTCAGTATCTCTAAGGATAGTTGGTTCAGTCGTGGTCTCCACCTGCATGGGGATGAAATCTCCCTCATGCATCTCCTGAGATGGTCCTGGGAATATGCCTGCAGAGACAGAAGGGTTAGAAAATAAGGATCCTTGGGGATCCCGAGCAGCTCGGAAGCGGCTCGGATATTCCGAAAATGGTTGAGTTGAAGATCCTCGTAGCACTTGAGTAGTAGGTACACCTGACTACTGGCTCCAAGGCTCTTGAAAGTTTGACGTCATAAACCGCTGAGGTTGAGACATAGGTTGTTGTGTTGAGACTCTCGGCATCTACAGACTTGAAAATCCAGCTGGTTGCTGGCTCAAGCACCTTGGCAGCTGCTGACTTCCATATCCTCTATAGTAAGATTCTGGGTGCTGCTCGGAGTAGAATCCGGGATATTCCAGATCTATCACCCTGGAAGTCTTCTAATGCCGAGAGCCCGAGAATCCTGCAGTAGTAGCCGTTGTAACACCTGATTTTGGAGCAGTAGAGGGATTTACATTTTGTTTTGGCTGCTCTGATATTTCCGGAGAGTCAAAACCGAGTGATTTCGGCATCAAAGGGCTGGTTTCCTCTACTGGTTTCTTTGATTTCTTTAATTTCTTTAATTCCATGATCTCCTTCATCATTTTCTCGTTGGTTTTGGCTTGCTCATCCACATGAATCTTCATCTGCCTGATCAAAACATACAGATCGTTATTAGAAATAGCAGGGTCAGTAGACATACCTTGAGACCCAATAAAAGTGGGATACTCCATTCTTTTAGCATCGGTGTTAGGTGTTTTCTTTGACATTGGAGGAAGACCGGTGCTAACAGTCGGTTTGGTGGATGGAATAGATTTTGAAGTAATCTTCGGTTGAGTCGACATTTTCAGAAATTAGCGGTAGGAAGGAGATCAAGTCTCTTAACCAAATACAAACACCACTTGCCCCACGGTGGGCGCCAAATTGTCTTGGTCAAAAACTTCCTAAGCAATTAGTTGATCAAACTTTGTAAGTGAGGTAACGTGTTTGACGAATTTAATAAGGAAAATGCAAGTTTGGATTTTGACACAATGATGTAACGAGGGAAAACCCAGGAATCCCTGAGTATCCTCAAGGATCCTAGCAAAAAACCTCGGGAGCCGGCTTAAAGTTCTTACTGCCTGAAACTTTTATATAATCAGAAAGTGTTCAAGTACAAATGAAGTGAGCTCGAATTTTAAGTGTTACAGAGAGTATTGAGAGCAAGTATCGTGTGTTGTGTGTAAACCTAGAGCTCAAATATATAAAGATTACATTGCAACTAATCCTCCTAAAAACTTGCAACTAACTCCACGTCGTCCCACTAGCCGTTAATGGTTCATTTAGTCCACGTTTCTTGTTAGTTGACCGGGTCTTTAGGACACGTGAATGATATCGGAGACAATCTGCAAAAAATAAATGAAGAGAAGATAATTGTTAGCCAAAAATAAATTTCAGGATCTTACAGTGAAGTGCTTGCGAGCTGCTCGATATATCTTGAAATTCGGTGCCAACATTACCGTAGGTTCATTCAATATTTTTCGAAGATCGCAAGCCATTGACTAAATTGACCAAGAAAGATATCAAGTTTCTATGGGGTCCTAGTCAGCATCGAGCGTTCGAAGAATTAAGAATCAGATTTAATCAGGCACCGGTGTTATTCTTACCGGATGGGCCTAATGATTTGGTAATGTATTCTTATTCTTCTTATCAAAGGTTGGGTTGTGTGTTGATGCAGCGGGGCAAGGTAATTGCCTACGCGTCTCGATAGCTAAAACCCCACAAGGCAAACTACCAGACTCATGATTTGGAGTTGGCAGCAGTAGTGTTTGCGCTCAAGATATGGAGGCATTATTTGTACGAACTGAAATGCACTATCTACACTGATCATAAGATATTAAAATACTTCTTTGAGCAAAAAAGATATTAATATGAGGCAGCGTAGATGGTAGGAATTGATCAAAGACTACGATTGTGAAATTATGTACCACCCAGGTAAGGCCAACATAGTGGCCGATGCTCTAAGTAGGAAGGATGGACATCCTCCTATTTGGGTGAGGTCGTATAAATTGGCAATCACTCCTGATTTTCTTATCCAACTTCGTAAAGACCAATATGAAGCTCTTAAGGATGAGAACGTCAAGAAGGAGAGGATGGTCGGCCAAACTGGAAGCCTAGAAGAGAACGAGTACGGTGTGAAGATCAGGGTTAGTTGAATGTGGATACATCTTACCAATGGGGTTCGCAGTAGGGTATTGGATGAGGCGCATAATTCATGCTATTCAATTCATCTTGGTGCGAACAAGATGTATCAAGACCTAAAAAAGGACTATTGGTGGCCAGGTATGAAGTTTAACTTCATGTAGTACGTGCATAAGTGCTTAACTTGCACAAAGGTTAAGGATGAGCATCAGAAGCCTTACGGGAAGCTTCAGCCTCTAGAAATTCCAGAATGGAAGTGGGAGCACATCACGTTGGACTTCATAACTAAGCTACCATGTACATTAAATGTTATGATAACATATGGGTGATTGCGGATCGGCTAACTAAGAGTGCTCACTTTTTGCTTATACGTGAGACGCATTGTGACACCCTGGCCCTTGGGAGGCCAAGATAGCCAAGATCGTATCTGTTTGGAAAGCCATAACGAATACATTCTCTTAAAAGTTTCAATGTACAAGGTTCCAACAAGGAAAATAAAATACAAAAATTAAATTTTAAGTTATTCTATGGCGGAACCTAAGTGTCTTTTAAGGATGACTTCATAAGCGCGCGAGTGAATCTATGTTTTGGCCTTCTAATATAAGTTTTCCAAAGCTAGGTATCTGATACATACTCAAAAAGGATTTGTGTTAACTAAAAGGTTGAGTCCTTTAAAAGTAATCATCATACGGAAAGGAGTTCCTCTTGGGTTTGTCCAAAAATATAACCATAGTTGTCCTTTAAAAAAATGTGTGTTTTCATTTAGTAAAACATGGTCATCTTTGTGTTTGTAAAAATTATGGAGTTTATCGTGCATGTGTCAAAAAGTATGTTTTATCGTACATTGTCACAATAGAAATCAATTAGATGGCCCGTCGACCATGGGATGCGATAGCGTCAAAATGAATATAGTTCCACAATCAACCATTCTCTATCCTCACGGTCCACACCCGTTTGTTTTGCGTGCGACCTCTCGTCAATAGAGTCTTCCTGTAAATAATACAAATAGTGAACCCAATCATGGGGTTGCGATGTGTCAAAGGCCAAAATGTCGTCCCTTGTGAGGGCGTCCCGAAATACATGGACCCAAGGACATAGGGGCATTATCCCCAAATAGCGCTACCCATTTTACCCGCGGTCCTATACCAAGGACTAAGATTGTGTACGTGTGAGACTAGCCGAGGTAAGTATCACTAGTCCGACATATGTAAAGACCTGGATTTTGAGGCTTTTGCATTAGATTAGTTTGGGCTAGTTTAGTTGTATTGGGCTAGTTTTAATATGTAATTGGGCTAGTTTGTATAGGGGTTTGGTCCGATTTTGGTTAAGTGGGCCTAGGGGTTTTCGATTTGTAAAGGGATTGACTTGATCACCAAGTCAATCTCTACTATAAATAGTCCCCTTCTAGTTTGTTTTAGGGTTGCTAGTCTTTTGTGGTGCTCAAGGTGTTGAAGGTGTCATCGAAATTCTCCCTTGAGAATTTCGACCAAGGTGTTGAAAGCAGTAATCGGTGGTTAATACAAGTGTTCTTTCAATCGGTTTGTCTTTAACTGTTTTCTGATACTTTTCGAATTATAGCCTTTTATTGTTTTACTTGAATCAACTGGTTAAACCGGATTCCGCACGGTTTCACTAGTTCAGATATCGCGTGAGGGTTTATTTGATCCTTACAATTGGTATCAGAGCCAAGAAACGCAAGTTTCGAGGCTCTCGCGATATCAGATTCAAGGTTTTGAGTACTAACGATTTGAGTTTTCTGGTGATTTTCAGCTTTTAGCACTTTCGGAGGTGTTTTGTGCAGGTTTCAATTCGTGAAAGAAGGGTTCGGATTGCTTTTGGAAGCTTTTCGATCCATTAAAGTACTTCTCGATCAGATTTTCTGGTCGAAAAGCCTCCTCAGCCGCTTATCTTGATCGAAAAGCCCCCCTTTGTGGCTTTTCGATCCTCTGCCCTTGCTCGAAAAGTCCCCTAAGTGACTTTTCGACCAAGCCTGCCCAGTCGAGAAGTCCCCTTTGTGACTTCTCGATCTGTTTCATCGATCGAAAAGTCCCTTCTGAGACTTTTCGATCCGAACCTTTCGATCGAGAAGTCCCCTTGAGACTTCTCGATCAGTCTTCATTGATCGGAAAGTCCCCTGAGACTTTTCGATCCGTTGTGCTCTCTGATCGAAAAGTCCCCCTTCGAGACTTTTCGATCCATATTTCACTTTTCGATCAGCAAATACTTTTCGATCCAATCCATCTCGATCGAAAAGTACTTTTCGATCTGTCCATCTTTCAGCCGTAAACCACTTTTCGATCAAGACTTTCGTTTGTTAACCCACTTTTCGATCCGTAAGCAATGGCCTTCGACATGTCAAGCCTCTCAAGTGCAACCTTGGAAATGGATTCTAAGATTGGGACATCTGCCAGACCGCCACGTCTGATGTCTGGCAAAGATTTTATGAGCTGGAAGTACAGATTCGTCAACTATGTCAACTATCATGATGCTAAGATCATGCGATCAATCGAGGTGGGAGACTATGTTCCAACAACTCCGGGGGCACAGGGTCAACCTCCGGTTCCTAAACCCAAGCCAGATTGGATAGATGAGGACTGGGAAAGGGTTGAACGAGATCGAAAGGCTCTAGCTGGCTTAACCATGGCCCTATCTCCGGAAGTTGCTGAAGCGTTCAAGGAATACACTTCGGCTAAGACATTGTGGGATGCCCTTATAGCGGCATATGAGGGAAATGATGACATGAAGGAATCCCGCAAAGAGAGTCTGAGGGAGATGTTTAATGAGTTCAACTATGCCCCTGGAGAGAATATTGAGACGTTACTTCAGCGGTTTATCAAGATCGTCACTGGAATGAAGGATGCGGGAGTAACATACACTCAAGTGGAAGTCAACAGAAAGCTCGTTAACTCTCTTCCACCTAATTGGGACAGCACTATTGAGCTAATTGAGAAGACTGTTCAAATGTCCACCGCATCACTAAATGAGCTTATGTCCACAATTAGAGCATATGAGGAGAAGAAACAAAAGAGGGCCAGAAAGTCTGGTAATGGAGCTTTCATGAACCAATTAAACCAAGCTTTCATTTCTCAGCCAGCTGTCGCTCCAGCCAATCCACCCTCAACCCCAATGGGATTCATTGCACAAGCTACTGGTTCAAGCTCATCTGGAGCATCAAACATCGTCTCGCTGGATGTAAATGCACTAACCAAAGATCCCAGCTTTGCTCTTGGAGTGGGAATTATGAGTTGCTATCAGGCACTCGTGGCTGGCTCACTTCTTCCCACGGATCTGTCACCTGATGATGTGAATCAAGTGAATCCTGATGATCTAGAGCATATGGACATATCGTATCAGATGGGAATGTCTGCCCTCCGTGCTAGACAGTTCATGGCAAAGAAGGGACAAAAGGATTGGAATGGGGGAAAAGGGATCAAGTTGAGCTTCAATAAGGCTAATCTGAGGTGTTATAACTGCAATGAGTACGGGCACTATGCCAGAGAGTGCACCAAACCAAAAGTGGATAGAGAAGGCAAGACTGATAGCAGAAGTGAGAACATGAAGAAGGAGGCAGGAAAGACTGATAAGGCACTGGTGGTTCAGCATACGCCAGGATATGACTGGACAACTCAAGTGGAGGACCTCAGTCTTACACTTGACCATGTGGCCCTGTTAGCTAAAGAGGAAGCACAAAAGGAAGAAGCTGAGGAATATCAACATGCATTCATGGCAGACATCACTCCAGGATCCTCCGCAAGCAGCTCTGAGGTATGTTTCAACTCCAAATGTCAAACCATTCTTACCGAATCCAAAGAATGGCAAACTAAGTTTTTCAATGAAACCCTAAATCGTGAATTGATTGATAGAGAGTTGAGGGAATATAAGGGAAGAAGTAAAAACTTAAGTGAGAAACTTGAGGCTGCTAAGATTGATATAAAAAACCTTCAAAGAGACTTAAGTAACAAAAGCACTTATCTGACTGTTGCTAATGAAGAAATTGCCACATTAAAAACTGAACTTGAGCAACTTAAAGGGCAATTAGAAACATCTCAAAACAAAGTTGAGCGAAATGATAAGATTGTGTCTGAAATGATGAAGGCTAGCTCACTTTTCTATAACACAGACACACGTATGCGTCATTTGAAAGCCAACTCTGGTTTGGGACTCGGTACTGAAATCAAAGATGAAAAATCCACTCATACAGTACCAATGCCATTAATGCATGATATGATCTCAGATTATGAGGTTTCCAAGACCAACTTGGATGCTAAAGCTGAGATCGAAAAGAAATTGGCAGCTTGTCCTATTAAAATTTCTGCACCTGTTTCTAACCAGACTAACCCTTTTACTTCTTGTGCAGATAAAGGTAAACATGAAGCAGGGATAATAAAATGCCAGGAGTCCACTAAAAGTCCTTTGAAGTCTGAAGTTGATTTTTCTGTTCAAAATTCTGTTTTTGAGAAAACTGAAACTTGTGTTATGTCTGAGTCAAACACCCCTAAGTCGTCAGAGTCTAATGATTGTGCTAAATTTTCTGTTTGTGGTGTGTTTAATGTTGGTAAAGGTGATTTGAAACCTGTGAAACCCCTTAGAACAGTTAGAATCTTAAGAAGGGGTAAGGGACCACAAGCTGATGGTCCCAAACCCACAGGTGAAGTGAAGAAATCTGAGGACAGTGTGACCTGTCCAATTAAAAATATGCAGAAAGTACGGGATGCAAAACCACAAGATTTTGTCCCGTACCCTGAGGTCAATTCTGCATATGACCAATTTCAACCGGTACAGCGGGAGTATGTTCTGACCACAAAGCCCCACGGTAAAGCCCTTTGGATCCACAAGAATGCTTCAAAGCCAACTTGGAAATCCACTGGGCGGAACCAACCACAGGCTCCCATGTACCCAAAGAAACAGTCCTGCCATGTGTGTGGCCAACCAGGACACATGGCAAGAAACTGTCTGCACCGACCCTATGAGCCCTACTACCCCAAGAAGGTCCAACAAAAGACTGTTCCTTTGAGTCAAACACACGTTGGCACAAAGCCCAAAGTTGGACCTTCAAATAAAAAGGTGCAGAAGTTCACATTCCCACCATCACAGGCGGGAATTCATTCTAGACCAAAGGTTAAGTCTGCATCGACAAACCAAAAGGTGCAGCCAGGGCCAACACAGGTCCACAAACAGGGACCAAAGCCTAAGTCACCCAATCAGACACCTCTAACAGCGAAAAATAAGGAGAATAACAAAAAGGTGTTCACAAAACCTGCAAGGGCTCCTAAACATTCAAAACCTGTTATTCACCCTAAGCAGGACAACTTTCAAAAATCACTTGTGTCACCTCAACCTGTTGTAAGAAGGTTTTCTGAAACACCACTTTTCTCAATACCTCATTCAGTCAAAAAGAGAAAAGATGAAATGTGGAATGTTCCAAAGGTTGTCAATTTGTCTTTCAAGCCTAAAGGAGTGTACAAAAAACACTCAATGTCTTTTCAAGAGGTCAAAGAGTCTAAATCAAACCTGAAAACTGAAAAGGGGCTTGGGAAAGAAAATCACCACAGTGATGTCCAAAACAAAGACATTCACAGTCCTATCAAGGACAGACCTGTCTCACCCAGACCAGTTAAGGCCTGGGTACCAAAATCTAACTGATCTTCTCTGAATGCAGGAACAGCCAAGGAGGCCTGTCAGCAACCTATGGTATGTTGACAGTGGTTGTTCCAGGCACATGACGGGCGACATATCACTTCTGCATGACTTGGAGAATTTTGATGGAGGCTATGTGTCGTTCGCCGGAGGAGTTGGTGGTCATATCAGTCAGAAGGGAACGGTTCGAAATGGTTGTCTCAGTTTCCATGATGTCAATTTCGTGGAGGAATTGAAGCACAGTCTGTTGAGTGTTTCACAGATATGTGATCGGGATTATCCAGTCTTATTCAATAACAAAGAATGCCTTATTCTTAAACCTGGATATTCTATTCCCGACGACTGGGTGCTTATGAGAACACCCAGATATGGTAACTCTTATGTTCTAAACATGCAGAAGCCCCCGACATCAGAGGTGGCCTGTCTCATATCTAAGACAGCTGAAAATCATGCTGTCTTGGCAGAGTAAGAAGCAACACACAGTGTCCCAGTCGACAGCCGAGGCGGAGTATGTTGCTGCATCTGCCTGTTGTTCTCAGGTGGTCTGGTTGCAGCATCAATTGGGAGATTACGGTTTGAATTTTTTCGATACTCCCATCTTTTGTGATAATAATGCTGCTTTGCAGATTGTGAAAAATCCCGTGCAGCATTCAAAAACCAAACACATAGACATTAAAACGCACTTCATTCGGGATTGCTATGACCGACGGCTCATTCATTTGGAGAGGGTGGCATCGGATGACAATGTGGCGGACATGTTCACAAAACCCCTCCCAAGTGCAAACTTTGAAATGTGTCTCAAGGGCCTCCGGATGATAGCCTTTGATGAGTAGTCTGGCGACTTTATCATTTTCTATATTTATTAGTTTTTTTATTTAAAAAAAAATTTAAAAAAATTTAAAAAAAAAAAAAAAAAAAATACAAAAATAGTGTCCCTTTTGTTATTTAAAAAAATCTAAAAGCAAGGGGAAGATATAAGAAAATATCAAGTATTTTCTCTAAAGTGTGTGCTTTTAAATTTTTTTCTGGTTTTGAGTGATCAGGTGGGACGTGATATAAATTTCCAGGTGTTTGTCGACTGACACGTGTAAGGTGGAAGTGAAAAGCAGTGATTCATGGTCGATGTGCTTGGTAGGCTCTGCTGACGATCAATCAAAAGGTATGTTTTATCACAACACTTGAAGATAACGTATGATGCTTGAAAGGGAACACACACTTAGGTTAGTACAATTTCTATTTGACTGTGCATCAAGTATCCTGAGACACACGCCCGGTTCTGAGTATTGATGTCATGCTCAAAAATCCCATTCCCTCTGCTTTGCGTAAGCAATGACCTGGGAATGTTGTACGTGAGTCAGGACTCCTCTGTTCTGCGAAAGCGGAGACCTGGAACCACCCTGATCCACGTACGTTTTAAGATCACATTGTATATATAATAAACCAAAAGATGCCTAGTGCACAATCAAAAGAGACCCTCAAGCGTCCAAAACCCTCAGCCTTTGTCACTGATGAGAACGTTGTTAAAAATGTTTCAAAAATTCAGTTGACTTTGTATATTACCCAACAAAACCTCCGTGATCTATTCTTTTCTTTTCTCAACCCCTCTGGAGCATGACGTTGAGCTTAAGGAAAGGTGTCGTGAAAAAGGTTGTACGGAAACCAGATATACTTGATAGAATGTGCAACATATACCTAGGACTTATGTGTGTGAACTGGATAGATTTTCATAATCAATAAACCTTAAAAGATAAATAATGTGATGAAACTGCTTGAGTAAGCGAAAGCAGCATGAGTTTAAAGATTGGACCAAAATACCGGCAATCGCCTGAACACGCGAAGTAACTAAAGCTGAAAAGGGTTCCTCAGTCACAGACAATCTGGTATGATCCCTATCAATGCCTTTTCATTCAAAATCCAGGTTGTCAAGTTTTTTTTGTGATTATGTTTTTTTTATTATCTTATTTTTATTTATCTTTATTTTTTATCTTCTAATCTTGTGTGGTTTGTTTTCATTTTTAGTAAACCTTGCCAGATATTAAATCTCTCGGGCTTGACTTCAGGGGAAGTCGTTTAAATAATAAGGAGTGATTTTTTAAGAATTGGTGTTAAAATTTTTAACTTTTTATAACTTTGTTAAAGTTTAAGTGAAGTTTAAAAGGGTTTGGGTGAGGTTTGCATGTTTTTGTAAAAAGGGAGGGGGCAAAGTGAAAGTTTTTTTTAACTTTTGAACAAAAGAGGGGAGGAGGGTCGGAGACCCCTCACTCCACCGTCTTCTTCTTTCTGCCTCCAAACCCTAATCCGCCATCCCACCACCGATCTCCTCCTCCACCTGCTACCGCCACCATCGACGACAACCACATCTGTCACCATCACACTGCAACTCAACCACCACCATCCACATCATCATCCGACCTCCCCTGCACCCCCTTTCACCACAGCGCCGCCGCCGCTGTCTCTGTCCGATTAGCAGTCCTCCGCCACCGTCGCCACCATCCGCCACCATCCCACGTGTCGGAATCACCCCCTGAGCTCATTCCCTGCGTTGATTTGACTCCATGGCGCCTCGTTTGAAGCGGAGTGCCCGACCCCCTATTGACCGACTTGAGTATGTGCTTATTTTTTCCGTCTTTGGGTCGGGTATGAAAGGGATAATTGTTTGGGTGCTTGTTATCTTTGAAATCGTGTTGAAAACACGCATACATGTGCTTTTCGATTGTGTTGCAGGTTGGAACGAAGAAGACAATACTTTTCGATCGGTTCTGGGGCTTCTCGATCAGCCCCTTGAGGCTTTTCGACCACCCCAGAGACTTCTCGATCGGAGCCGATGCTTCTCGATCAGGCCTAAGGCTTTTCGATCAGCCCCTAAGGCTTTTCGATCAGCCCCTAAGGCTTTTCGATCAATAGTCTGACTTCTCGATCAGCTACCATTTTTCGATCGGGAGGTATAGGCTTTTCGATCGGGAATCACGGTAACCAAATGGCTTTTCGATCAGACGGATGCTTTCCGATCGAAAACCCTATTTTTCGATCGGAAAGGTACCTGATGATATTTTCAATGGTTTTCGTTCAATTTTAAGCTGTTATGCTGTCCGTTTTTCGAGAAATCCCTAAGACTAATAAATTTTTTGTGTGTTTTGGATGTTTATCTGTGTTTGTGAGCGCAGGGACTTGGAGTTTGTGAAGGATCATAATCAGGTGGCGTATTTGCTGGATCCGCCTGCTGAATACAAAGAAAAGTACCTATCAATGATTGCAGGGCTGAAGAAGTGTTGTCTACACTATGCATTAACAGCAAGTCCCATTATATGCAAACGGATGCAGCAAGAGTTTTGGAAGACAGCAAGTGTTTCTGAAGACGGAAAGCAGATAATTGCCAGAATTCAGGCTTCTGATGTGATTTTAACTGAAGAGAATTTCCGACAGGCTCTCAGACTTAAAGATGTTGCTGGTGATCCCATTGCACTTGACAAAGAAATGGTGTCCAAATGTCTGAAGGAAATGGGATATCTCACTTTATCTCCTCCCACGATGAAAGCTCTCATTCCTCCGTACTGGAGAATGCTGGCACATTATTTACAGAAATGTGTCATTGCCAAGAAGAGTTCTACGGATCAGCTGAACCAAGTGCACACCCATGCCATGGTGTCACTTATCAGAGGTGTTCGGTTCAACTGGTCTAGGATGATATTTGAAGATGTGAAGTCAGTTGTTTCAAGAGATAAAAAGTTTGCTGCAGTTCCAAGGTTCATCCAGCTAGTTCTGGACTCAAGATATCCAGCACTGAGAAAGTCAAATGATACTCATGATACTAAACCGATGGGTATTGAGGTGTTTCCTATGATCAATCCGAAGAAGAAATTGTCGGATAAGATGTCGTTTGGAGACAAGTTTGGAGAATTTGCAGAGATTATGAGAGAAGAGGTTCCAATTAACAGAAATGCAACTGTGGATGAAGAACATTATATGACCCCTCAACAACAGAAAGTGGTTGATCTTCCTGATGACTCTGATTGGGAAGAGTTTGATTTGCAAGATGTGCGGATTGGAGCACTTAATTTTGAAGGTGATGAGTCCATCAATTATGACACATATCTGGACGATGTTGACATTCCGGAAGATGAGACTGAGATAACTGAGACTCCATTGATTAGAAAGCGGAAAGTCACAGAGGATCCTCCCCTCAGTACTTCTGCTACATTTGAAGAGACTGATGAGACAAATGAAACCGAGACTGAGTCTGCTGCTACATTACACCACACCGAAGGCCCCAGTGACCCTATCAGAAGAAGACTGAATTCGTATGTTCCACCAGTTACAAGCTCAAGTACTGGTCCATCTTCTTCACAGCCCACAGCTCAAGATAAGGGGAAGGCAGTAGAAACCCCGGAGTTCAGATTAGAGAAAGAACTCAGAGCTGAAATAGCCGATTTGAAAGCCCAGAATGATACCCAGTGTGAAGTTATTGGTGATCTGATAGATATTCAGAAGGTGCACAATACTGAATTGGAGAATCAGAAGAAAGTTAACAGAGAGTTCACCAGGCAGTTGAGAGAACTTCACAAGCTGATCAGGCAGCTAAATTCAGAGAAATCTAAGCAGGGAGATAAAACTGAAAGAGGTTCAGGTGCAGGTGATTCCTCCCAGTCACCAGTGTTTGATTTTGAAGCTGATATTCCTGAGGATACACAACCAGTATTGCCAGAAGTCTCTAGTGAAGCCAAAGATACCAGAGATAGAGATTATATGACTGTTCCCGCTTCGGAATTTGATGGAGGTTGGGAGTCACAAACATTTGCCTATCCTCCTGAGAGGTATCTCATTCAACTAGGAGAGCATTATCATGATAGGCAAGGCATTACTGCACCAGTCAAGACGTGGATGTTTGATGGTGAAAAGAACATGTTCGTAGTACGAAGAAGGGGTCAGTATCCATTGGAGTATTACAAAAGCTGGACCCAATTCTACTCCTGGACGAATGTGGATTTGACTATGCTGTATCAGGCTCCATTTTCCAACCCGTCCAACAATGATCAGGCTACATACTTCTATAAGAAATTGGAGAAGGCTGTGAGGAGCAAGTTCAGGAAGTTTGAGGAATTTCCTCACAAGAGGTCGTATGTGATGAAATACAGGAAGGTGTTCAAATGGGATGGGAAGAAAAGTATCCCAGGGAAGGAAGATGAGAAGCTCAAGAAGTTTACCAATGTCATGTATCCTCCCACAGACAAGACAAAGACTATTCCTCTTCCGATGAGACATCTTGAAAACTGTCTGCATGACTTTCAGACTTGGGCATACAGTGATTATTCTGGTGAAGCAAAGATTCTTTGCAAGTCCCAGACCATCAATGTCATGGAAGTTCATGATCTGATGCGGTTTCACAAGAAAGACATCCTGGTCTTATCTAAACATCAGATTGAGTGTAGCCCAGACACTGAAGAGTATGCTAAGTGCTACACTCGAGCAGTAGCTGAGATCGTTGCCAAGGAACTCTGGTATGATCCAGCAACTGTGAATTTGTCCAAGAAATTCCGAATGTGAAGACTGTCTAATGCTAAAGCCTAGGGGAAGATTGTAAAGACCTGGATTTTGAGGCTTTTGCATTAGATTAGTTTGGGCTAGTTTAGTTGTATTGGGCTAGTTTTAATATGTAATTGGGCTAGTTTGTATAGGGGTTTGGTCCGATTTTGGTTAAGTGGGCCTAGGGGTTTTCGATTTGTAAAGGGATTGACTTGATCACCAAGTCAATCTCTACTATAAATAGTCCCCTTCTAGTTTGTTTTAGGGTTGCTAGTCTTTTGTGGTGCTCAAGGTGTTGAAGGTGTCATCGAAATTCTCCCTTGAGAATTTCGACCAAGGTGTTGAAAGCAGTAATCGGTGGTTAATACAAGTGTTCTTTCAATCGGTTTGTCTTTAACTGTTTTCTGATACTTTTCGAATTATAGCCTTTTATTGTTTTACTTGAATCAACTGGTTAAACCGGATTCCGCACGGTTTCACTAGTTCAGATATCGCGTGAGGGTTTATTTGATCCTTACAACATATGCTTATCGTGTATCGAGCATCCACTATGCAATCAAGTACGATAGTTCAAATAAAAGAAAGTACAATAATGAAATAAATAAATATTGAATCAAACAAAATATGTATCACCCCAAAATATAAAAATGGGAAAGGATGTGAATACTCACCTAAGCAATAGCATTTTCCAAATAGCTTGGGTTTCATGACTTCCAATACCTTGCACCTATATTAATGATGTTGACCAATTAAGTTATAGGTTTGGATGGTTAACCCATCATTTGCATTACCATGTTCGATTGAGATTCTAGTTAATTTTGTGTTAATCTAGTGGTAGGTGTCTCTAGTTTATGCATGTTTCCGATGTGTCCTTCTATTTAAGTTAAATGTAGCATCATCACGTGTTTTGGTAAACTATTATATATAAAGTATATAGGTAAGTGTTATCATAAAACAGTGTTATGATTAAAATATGATTACATAAACAATACGAGTTAATGACTCGTATAATTAGGTTGTTATCATAAAATAGCATTGTGAAGCATTCGTCATTTAAATGGTTAAACGTTGAGTTGGTTGATGGTGTGAAACCCGTACGTGTATTGGGCTCGACCTGAGACCCGTATGCCCATAAGAAGGCTATTGGGCCTGTTCTGGATGCTACGGCCCAAACCATAGCGGGCTGAGCTACTCTGTTTAATTGGATAGTGGCCCAATCGGATTTAATAGTGGGCTTGGCCCAACTGACTACACTCCATGGATTTTCCGTTGGCCTAACTACATAAACAATGGGCTTGGCCCAACTGTTTTATTATCCAAGATGGTTTCTGGGCCCAATTTTCCTTACCCGATAGTTACGCCCAGTTGTTGGGGGTTTACCCTATTGGTTTGGGTTGCGGGTCCAACCTGACCAGTTCTGTTGGGCTTAATCCGATCCATGCATGTCTTTGAACCGATTGGATTGTCCCAATCCGGGTGTCCATCAAGCTCCTAGTTCGGTCCAGTGGGCCTATTGGGCCGGTTCTCATTAGTCGGTTCATTATGTTTTGTCTGTTAGTCTTGTGGTATTGGTTGCATGCATGCACATATGTGTGCATGGCTTGTATGTGACCGAGTCACAACCACTATGAATTAGTGGGGGTAACCTATGGTTTTGTATTTTTAAGGTTCAATAACTGGGGGTTCCCTCGGGTTAACCCGGTTGTGAGTGTGGTCCGACCCGATTAAAAATGTTGTTTAGACCCGTTTTTGTATCATTTTTTTTGTGTGATGGTGTTTGTGAGATTATGTATGTGTATGCATATGTAGTGACATCGTGTTTTGGTGACCTCAATCGATATGGTACGCCATTTATGGGTGTATGTATAAAATGTATTAAGAATAGAATGTTAATCATTAAGGTATACCTCTAAGTGTTGCGTGATGTTGGTGACCATGAGCTTGACGTCGGGACCTTGAGATTCAATGTGAGAGATGGAGGTGAACAATCTGTCGCATGCATGCCCTTTTGGTGGTTAGGTAGTTGGATAGAGCCCGTGGATGGTGTGGTGTTGGTATGTTGCATGCAAGTGAAACAAGGAGAAGATGGTACGGTGGTTTTGGGAGTTGTAGGTGATGGTGGTGGTTGATGTTTTGTGGATGTCACCCGATGGCGACCTAGGAGTCGAGAGGATGGACGGGGGAGTTGAGAGGGGTGAGGTGATCGGATTGAGCGTTGCACGAGAGGTGTTGGGAGATAGTGAAAGGTGGTGTCCTATGGCGGCTCCATGGTGGTCGAACGGTGGAGATGTGGTGTTGTGTTGATGACCGGTTATAGAGGCGAGAGAGATATGGAGAGTGGGAGAGTTACGAGTGTCGAGAGAGAAAGAGAGAGAGATTGGAAGTGGCAAAGTGAGGTCTCGGTGGTGGTGTTGAGGTTTGTATAGCCGCTAGAAAGGAGCCATTGGAGGTGATGGAGACTCGTGATGGGATATCGGGTCAATGAGGGTAGAGGTCGGTGCATGCATCGTGGCTGGGTGTTAAGGGATTTTGCTTGGATTGACAAGAAAGCTCTATCATTGGTCATTCTCAATTGCATGTGTTTTAATTGGATGGTATGGGCGACAGTATTTACATGTCTAGTCCCTCGTGTTTGATTTGGTTAAAACCGGTTCATAGGTTACCAAATGTGAAGGGTTACATCCTATATTCTATCGGGTTCAAACGGGTGTCCGGTTCAAAGCTTAAGCCTATTGGGTTATAAGGCCCAAATCGAGTATGCTAGTTACGAAGCTGTATAGCATGTCCCAAATATTTTAGTTGCTAGCTCATGGCCCAATTCAAGGTTTAAAGGCCCTTGGTGACCCAATTCAACGGGTCTACTGGGTGCCTAATGGGCTTACTAAATGCTTATTGCGCTCAATAGGAACTTAATGGGCTTCGTTGTACTATGTGAAAGACATACTTTACGAGATGATTCGAATAATGATAGGATTTGGAATTCGGAATGAGAATAGGTTGAGATACTAGACGGGTGATCATATCATGTGTGTGATAATATATTTATATGAATCAATTTGTATTCTTATCGATTTTGGTTCTTCCGTTCCTGTAGCATATAATGTAATGCCGCGAAAAATCTACCATGAAAAATCTTATGCTTAAATTTGTGGTTTTGTTAGTATGGGTGTTACACGCATTCTTCCAAGGAATTTGCCAGTCTGTTCTCAGAGAGATTGTTGCTAAACACGGTTTGCCGGTGTCTATTGTTTCAGATAGGGACACGGGGTGCATTTCATGATTTTGTAAGAAATTCCATGAGAATATGGGATCTATATTGCACATTAGCACGATCTATCATCCTTATACGGACGATTAGAGTGAAAGGACGATTCAAACTCTGGAGGATATGTTACGTGCTTGCATTATAGATTTTGGAGGAAGCTAGGCTAGTCACCTACCACTGGCGGAATTCTTCCACATCAACAGTTATCATGCCAGCATTGGCATGCCACCTTACGAGATGTTGTATGGAAGAAAGAGTAGAACTCCAAAGTGTTCGGGTGAAGTTGGACAGCGAGAACTAGGTAGCAAAGAGGTAGTCCAAAATATTGCTCAAAAGCTCGATTTGGTCAAAGCACGGTTGAAGACTGCAAAAGATCGCTAAAAGTCATATGCGGACAAGCGAAGAAGGCCAATTGAGTTCCAGGTTGGGGACTTCGTATTGTTAAAAGTTTTTCCTTGGAAGGGTATTATCCGGCTTCGTAGGAGGGGCAAGTTAGGCCTAAGGTATGTAAGACCTTTCAATATTACAGAACACGTGGGCGAGGTCGCCTATCGACTGGACCTGCCTGAAGAATTGTCCGGGATTCACTCGACATTTCATGTTTCACATTTGAGAAAATGTATAGCAGGTGAGTTAGAAATAGTATCCTTGGAAGAGATCGAAGTAGACAACAAGTTGTCATATCTGGAAAAGACAGTAGCAATTCTAGATCGAAGAAAAAGGAAGATTCGAAACAAGACCATTCCAATGACCAGAGTGCAGTGGATGCATAGAAAAGGTTCTGAATCCACCTGGGAACGAGAAGACAAAATGAGAGAGTCTCACCCTGAGCTATTTTTCTTTGAGCAAATTTCAAAGACGAAACCTATTTAAGAAGGAGAGAGTTGTAACATCCCGAGATTTAGGTAATTCCGTATTTATGTTTAAAGTTATGAATGCATGATTGTCTCTCTCTCTCTCTCTCTCATATATATATATATATATATATATATATATTAGAAAGACGTGGTTATATGATTATGTGTTTAATAATTCCATGCTAGAATATTGATGCATACGTGTTTAATGTAGATGAAACGTACTTGAGAGTTAATGAGAAAGGAAATAAGTAAGTACGCGATTTATACGCATATATACATGTTTATGTTCCTCGTTATACGTGACCCGGGCCTTAGAAATATGTGTTGGAAAGTTTTAGGAAATAAAATAATAATTATATCAAAGTTCGAGGGGTCAAAGTGCATCATATGAAACTAGAGGGACCAAAAATGTAAAATCCTCAAAATATCTCGGCTAGGCAAGAGATGCGGTCCGTAAGCCGGATCGTGGGGAGCATCCACGGTGTGCATCGACACGTGTCTGCACATGGTTGTGACTAGATAAGTTTCAGCCCCCTTTTTGATCCTTTACGTGTTGAATTCGATCAAGTAGTCACCATGGGACGTGGTTGGACCTTAGGATGCTCCTAATTCATATAAATAACGGAGCAAATCGATCAAAATCAGTTGCTAATTTCGAGTTCTAAGTCCCAAAAACCCTAAAACGTCCAAGAACATTAAACCGAACAATTCGATCAATCCAGGTGGTGTTTGAAGCTCAAATTCTGCAGTCAAGCATTATTTTGTATGTAAAACAAAAGCCCTTAATCAATTTTAGGATTCATAATAGTTTGATTAGAATTCTGGAAATCATCAAGAAATTAGTGTTCTTGATGATGTTTCTTCAAAATTCGGTAATCAGGTTGGAATTAGGGTCTAAATTTTTATAAGTAATCATAAAATAATATGTTTTAATAAATCCCTAAGTTAATTTCATGGTTTGGGAAGGTTTGGTATTGATTTGAGAAATGGCTCAAAATTAGGGTTTTCTAGAGTTTGTTTTGCTAAAATAGAATGATCGAGATAGAATTAAGGTCCCATCTTTTGAAGTATGTTATAAAATGTTATAGTGGATAATACCCTAAGTTTATTTCATATTATAATGAGTTTTGATAATTATTTGATAAATACGCCAAATTAGGATTTTGAAAGATGATTATATAATATTGGACCATCCGGGGAGTATTAGGAATTGGTTTCTGGTATTAGAACATGATTAAATATATATTAGATATATATGGATTTAATTTTGATAATTAATAATTAAGAGATAAAATCCGTAGGGTCGGGTTTTGGGTAGAAGGGTTAATCTTGAATTACTATTTGTAACCGTTAGGGTGTCTTATTTGGGGCATCAGGTTAAAGCGGCATGATAATTAATTTTTGAGAGATGAACCAGAGTATTTGCTTCGATAAGCAAATGTGAGTTCTACAAGCCCTATTTTTAATGTGGTGAGGTATATGAGCCCACTGCTAAAGATTTAAGCAATCTTGGCAGTGGCAAACATCGTACGAGCAATGTACTATTTGACTGGGAACGATGGTTGGGGTGATCCTTGGATGGATTTGGTATCAGAGCAGTTTCGCTCTGACCACAGAGACAACTGAGACTTAGGGGTTTGACACACTCAAATATTACTGGAACTCTCCAGACTCTTATATTAATGCTCCTCTTGACATGAGGTTCTTATGAAGAACTTATGAAGACTCTTCACAAATACTAAAGAGAAAGATAGAAGTAATGATCTCGACAGGGGGAGGGGATAGAGGACTCAACAACTCATAAGAAAAAAGAAGAACACTAGAGAGAAGTTTATACAAGAGATGATTTGTTTTCCAAGGATGATCTACAAATGAGAGAATGCCTTCCTCTTATAGACCAAGGAAGGGCTTGATTACATCATCCATGACATCACTCTAATAATACACGAATAGTACACAAATAGTACATAACTATTGCAAGACAAATAATATCTTGCAATGACATAAGCTCTTATGTCAATTTAAGAGTGATTAAGCTTTATTTAAAACTAAACACACTGATTAATCCCTTTAAGAGAGACTAATGCTTATTTAATCCTGAGTACTCACATAAACACATCACCATCTTATGATGAGTCCGGACTGAGTAGGTAGTCAGGTTGGCGGTTTGGCCTTTTGGAGTGGTTATCTGGTGTGCTTAATTCTTTTTCAAACCATGAAGTGGACTCTTTAAGAAGTTGAGTACATTATAGTGCCTACTTGCTTCTTCCCAATCTTTCGAGTAAGGATTTTTGTTCATCCAAACATTTTGGCCATGCCCTATATCTGAGGCCATATCTTCTTCTTTTACCTTGTTCGCATAGGCCAAGAATCTGTGTAGACTTTTCCACTGAGTATTCCTATTCTTGTGGTTGAATATATAGCCAAAAGGCTTGCATTCCAATTCTTGTGGTTAAATATATAGCCAAAAGGCTTGCAGTTTGTCCATTCGTGTATGAGGCACAAAGGAGCATGTAGGATAACAAACGTATTACTGCAGATGGCAAACGCAGGTATGTAATGTCCAGGTCTGTTAAGTATAACGACACAATACTTCTTCGTTTCGGGGGTAACCAACCGGATCCATTCGTAATCCACGAGGAACCATTAAAGCAGAGACAATGTATTCCTATATTCTTTTGGAAGATCACCGAGTGGACAATCCACAAGGTGTTGCAGCAACTTGGCAGAGTTGAAACTCATAGCAACAATATGAGATTCGAATAGGTACCAAAAGAAACAAAGGGCTTCTTTTGGAAGGTAGTATATATCCCTGATACGAAAGACATTCAGGAATGCATAGTCTGGAGGAAAGATAAGCTCTATCATAAACAAACCATGTTTTCTGAGGTTGATCGTGAGGAGCACCTTATAGTTCAGGAGTGATCTTCCTTTTAGAGCATGATTAGAAATTACCTCTATGAGTTCATCGGGAATTTTCTTGTCTTCGAACTCCTGTCTGAAACTGGCTATGGCCTGGGGGCTGGTCGAGCTGATAGTGTTCATGGTGAACACAGCTGGTAATATGCGGTGAGGCTGGACCATGCTTGTATCTCCAGGGTCATGTGGATTATCATCTGGTCTCCCTGGGCGAGACAACTTATAGCCTTCATGGAGAGGCAACGACTTATTGTCATGAGCAATGATGGTACTTTCCCATTCATTGGCATGTTTATTACGTGGTAGTCCAAAGTCTCTTCCTTCTAAGATATTCAGGGGAATATCTTTGTCTACATGGTTTGCACTAGCTAACTTAATTTTTGTGTTAGTCCTCGTATTGGCTTATCTCGTAGTGATACCCAGTAGGTTTAGTGTCATGCCATGTGTGGATAAAGCCATCGGGGTTTGTATAATCATTTTGTAGAACTTGGGAATTAGGTTTATGGAACATTAGCATACAGTGTCGTTTGGGGAATGAAACAATGAGCCGGATCCATTTGTAATCCGGGAGGAACAACTATAGAAACCTATATCCTTCTATAACAGATCCATGGTTCTGTAGGGTGATTGTGAGAAACACCTTGTAGCTGATGGATGGTCTAAGCCATAGATTATGTTGATCGATCACATCTTTGATCTCCTGAGGAATTTCTTTCTGTTGGACATTGGTAGTCCACTGTTCTTTTAGGTTAGCTTCCATGGGAATCATTGGTGGCATCATCACATCAAGTGGGTGGGGAATCCACTCAGTGTGTGTACTCATATCAGCATGTGGGTGGGGAAGGCTAGCATGTGGGTGGGGACTCCAAACAGTGGATGTTGTCACATCAGCATGTGGGTGGGGACTCCCATCAATGTGTGTAGTCGCATAAAAATATGGGTGGGGTATACTCTCAGTATGTGTAGTCACATTAGCATGTGGGTGGGGACTTCTCTTTTGGCATTTTGCCATTTGATTTTTTGGAAGAGTTCCTTCTTGGACCTAAGACTGTTTTTTTTTTAGTAGTAGGCCTGGTTTTAGCCTTGTTGATCAAGCATCATGGTGTTGTCTAGGGAGTGATGCATTTCTTTGCCTATACAAAAAGGCTGGTTGTTGTTGTCAGCAGTCTAGGTAGAGTCTGCCGCCATGTGGATTGACATTCGGCCGGAATCCGATTCCAAAGACTCTGGTACTCCTGGCTCATCTTCTGAAACATCAACTGGCTTGTGTTTCATATAAGTGAGCTTAGCTATAATGAAGGTCATGCTTGGGACCTTATGAGCATTTTCTGGGGGATCTTTTACTGGGCAAGTGATGATAAGTTTTTTGCTATTGAGAGCTTGAACTTTCTTTGCTGGGATCTTTTTGCCTTTCTTCCGATTCTGTTTAAAAAATGTTTTCCTCTTTCAGTCCAACCTCTCCTAGAGCTTAAATCGACGTATACTTTTTCGGTTTGTAAGCATTTGACCCTTATAGAATGATACACTTTCGTCTCTATCTATTCTTGACCTGGAAACGATTCGTTACATGGTTTTATATCTAATAGGCCAAATTCTATGAGTTTTTGATCGATTTGGGTCAAATCGAACCCTCCCGAGTAAGTTATTCACCTAACAATAGTGTTTAAGAGAGGAAATTCGACAAAATTCTGTGTATGAAGTGAAAATAGAGAATTTGAGTTTTGATTCGTTGGTTGATGACGATGGTTCGCTCAGTATGTATTCATCCGCCGAACTGCGATATTCATCGACCGAACCAGAATCTTCATTGAATGAACCGGGATCTTCATTGAATGAACCGACATCTTCAAGTGTTGGTTCATGGCAGTTATTTTCCGGTTCGTGGCAGTTGTTCCGCCAAACCGTCGGTTCATTGTGTGCTATTTGGTGCATTAACAATTGGTTAGTGGACTACTGGTTCAGTGAGTCTTTGTTCGCTGATACTGTGGTTCATTGACCAGTGTGTTGACTTATTATTTTTAGTTGAGATTGGAATTTATAGAAAAATAAGTTACTTGAATTCCTCTTGATTTGGTAACTTTACATTTTCATGTGCTTTACTAAAACGGGCGTATCTTGAGATCCTTTTGGAGTTAGAAGGTCTACACTAGCCCAAACGACCGTCTCGAAGAGATCTACACTTTCACTAGCCTAATGGCTAGTGTCATCCATTTGACCTCCAAATTCCACTTTTAAGACCTCCATTTTTGCTCTGGAAGTTTTAGGGGTGCCAGATTCTGCCATTTTTAATGATGGAGGTGTCGAACTTTAGAGATATGCTTGTGGGTAGTCACGGTATTTGATGATGGGCATGGATTCAAAAACAAGTTTCTGATGATGGGCATGGATTCAGAAACTGGGCTGTGAGTACGTTGGTACGTTTTTTGGATATTATTTTTCTACACAAACTAAAGAAAATTGAAGATTCCATTGCGCGCTACTAGAAATTAGTATTTTTCCTGCAGGGTTTGAATCAAATTTGAATATCTCACTTGTTTAGGGGGAAATGGGTACCCTAGAATTTTTAAAGTTGTAAAGTGGATTTCTAGATCGACCTACTTGTGTATGAACTAGGAATCAATCAAAAATGTTGAACACATTCTAAATAATGCTTATTGTATGATTAGAATAATCAATTACAATACTCTCAGATAAGCACACACTCAGATTGGTCTCAACCGTTTTCACCTACACAATCTTACAACTACGTTTTTTCAAAACACTTTGACTCTATTTATAGGTCACTGGTCAACGAACCATTTCAACCAGCGAACCTTTGGTTCACGGCTTGGTCCGCAACATGGTTTGCTGCTTGGTTCGTTGCGAGATCTATTAAGTACTATCTGAGAAATTCAACAACATACATAAAAACTCCTAGACCTAGCATTAGACATATAAAATGCTCTAATAGACTCCTGCTTGTCTGATGCTAGTCTTCAAAAGCTTCTTTAGTCTCTACTCGGTCCAAGTTAGTCTTTTGTTGTTTCCAGAGTGAATTCCCAAAGCGAAACAAACACTAATCACCCTCTGAAACTGCAATGCATGTTCCGAGTTATCAAATGATATAGAATGTTTGAATAATACAATTCACAAATATCTGCTTCAGAGAGATTCACCAACCACATCGGGTCATATACTCTCACCACTTTGTTTCCGTCTTCCACAACTATCACAACTTCACCGGTACGATTATCATACTACCACCATCTTAGTGTCTGAATAAACTTTTGCTCCATTTTCTTCATAGGAATATTCTTCAGAAGTATAGGCTTTTTGCATTTCAGAATCACCAATGGTTTACCAGTCTTCGGATGAATTTTAGTCGCTTGATCCACGCACTTAGGTCTTTGAGGCTTCAAAAATTGAAATTTTCCTTGGCACTCATAATGAACTAGCCTTTCAAAATAACTTGCAAGTCCACTCGGACCATAGTTCAAGAAAGGTTTTCTTGTCAGCTCACGTACATCCCAGACGGGAAGTGTACTGAAACGCTTGTGAAATTTCAAGTACTGGATCCCAAATTCTTGTTTGATAGCATAACATTGCAATTCAGAATCATACATCCAACTAATAATGTTTCCAATAGCTTCACCCTTGTTCTTGATATGTTTTGTTTGCTTTACAGGCTTGGCCGGATGCGGTTAATTTGCATGGAACTCTTTCATCCATTCATAAAAAAATCTTCTATCTTCTTGTTCTTTGCTTGAAGCACTCGGGTCAGCCTTCTTTTCAGATTCTGTCTTCTTTAAAATATCCTCTGCTTCAGATTTGTCTTATTTTCAAAAGAAATGAAATTCAGTTGTATCATCACCCTTGAAGTTACCATAGGCTTCAACCGCATCATGATACTCTTCAGATGTGATATCCTCAACTTTAGTCTCTTCACTGTCAACTTCAACATCATCAAACAATTTATCTTTTTTTAACAAACTCATTGTCATCAGCAACTAGAACTTTAATCACATCTTTAAAGTTTACAGCATAGAACTCTGCAATTTATTCCTTGGTCAATGTGTGAATAAATTCTCCTTCTTTTATCCCACCAACTTCAAACATTCTAAAAACAACAGTTGATCTGACTTGTGTAATTGGCATCACATTATATTTATCACCACCAGTTGACTCCCTTCTTGGATGTATCAGCAGTAGCAGTACCAACTGAGTTAGAAGCACCAGTAGCACCTGAATTACCACCACCAACACCACCCTCAGGATCATCTTCTTCATCATTCAAATAATTCAAAAAAACTTTTTCTTTACAATTTTCATTATTCTTCACTCTATCTCCCACTGAGCCTGAAATTTATCCATAAGAAATTTTATTTTCTCACCCATGGTAGAAGTTAGATGTTTAAGCTTGATAATTTCATGGGATTTAGTACGATCACTCTCCCTCAAAGTTTTCATTTCAAGAGACTAATGATGATTTGCAACCTTTAAAAGTTTTAACTTCAGCAGATAGAGCAAGTAACCGAGTTTCAATATCTGGAATCACGAGAGATGGAATGGGAATAGATGATGTTGTTGCAGCAGGCATTGTGGAAGAAACACTCTGAACTTGTAAAGTTGTCTGAACTTTAGAACTCGGAGCATAACCAATAACAACAGGTTAAACAACAGTAGTTGTAGAAGTAGATTCACTCACAGGAACTCTAATTGAAGCAAAATCTAGAATAGGAAACTTGTTTAAAGGGCGTAGTGATTTGTAGATTTTATGCTTTTTTCTAGGAGCGCTAACAAGATATTCTCTAATCCTCTCCACGTTAACATACTTTGTTCACAACTTCAATGGTTTTTTAGGCACCATATCAGCAGCTTTACACTTTGAAGAGCTTTTATAAACTTTTTGCTTTCCATTCATGGCAACCACAACCTTTGAACTTGACTCACCTTGTTGAGGAAAAAATTCTTCATCAGTCTCTGATTCATGAGGCTGAGTTGTGTGTTGTTGATACTTAGAAACATCCTTGCATGTAGCAATTACATAAGAAAGAAGTCACTTGGAACCCTTTTTCACAGCAAGCTCTTGACCTCCTTGAGTGATAACAACTAAATCTTTTTTAGGGTCAGGGTCAGAATTAGTACAATCACTACCATCATCATCATCATAATTTTTAGTAACAATATCACCAACAATATTTTCATCCATCTCATGAACAGGTACATTCTCATCATCAACAACATTTTCATCAGCATGTTGCACAATATGTTCTTGAACGTTTAGTTCTTGCATGTTTTCATTAACATTCACATTTTCATCCACACTGTCATCAGCCCTTTCAGCACGATGATTTATAAACTCAGCATAATCTAATTCATCATCAGAACTGCCTTCGTGCTTAGCAGTACCATTTTCAGGAGCAATGTAAGTAGCATTAGCCAAATGACCTATCAACCTTTTCACCGAAGGATCTCCACCTTTCTTCTGATAGACTGGCAAGCGACTCACAGCAGATTAATTCATGTGCTTCAATTTCATGGTAAATGCAACATTCTTGACCAAGTTAGGATAAAGATCATCAATTATCATTTTCATAAATCTTTGATACAACAAAACTTTGTTTAGCTTTGTTGTAATGTTCTCTTCATATAATGAAATTTTAGCCCCAAATAATTGTAAGATCTATTCAGAATCAGCATAGTCATGGCAGATAGCATTATCAAGTTTGTAGTATCATGCCCAGATAATATGTTACCCATGCAATGTAGCAAGACATGTATCAGATATTTGTAGGGTACACACAAATTAGATTTAAGCAACAATTCAGCATACAGATTGCCTTGATATTTGATTCACTTGAACAACGCTACAACATCCTCTTTGCCAAACTCAATAGGATTGTCAACACTATCATCAAACCTTAACACTCTTCGTACATATGCTTCAGTAATCACCACCTCTGTCTCCTGAACACGAGCTCTAATACATGGTGGTACACAATACAATCAAATTGAGCGGTAACCCAGAAGGCATTGATGATATCTTGATAAAGTACACAAATATGTGTCACAACATAATAAATTCTAGATCACTGTAGAACTGCAAGATATCTCAGAAATGAACTGCTTGCTTTGGTGACACTCCCAGATATGCACCGATATTATGTTTCTGACTTGAAGGTAACATGCTTCCATCACTGAAACAAACACAAACAAATAACATTAAATTTCATTGGTTAACAAGAAAATGTGATCGATAGACTCCAATTCATTCACAATCGCGTAAAAGATTAACTTTGGGAACAAAGTCTCCAACGAACCATGAGTCCACAAAACACCAATAAGGACGAAACAAAATTTTGAAAATGAACCAAAAAATTTCCCACGAATCAAATTTGGTCAAACGAACCATTCAATTTTGTTGACTTTTTCAAAATTTGAAATCATACGAACCACTCTTTGCGAACCAAATGGTTCAACAGACGAACCAAAATTCTGAATGACGTACCGACGGTTCGGTGGGAGAACTGCTGATTCGGCGTATCAGTGGTTGCCGAAGAGTCTTTTGATCAAAGTTCAAGATTTAGCTAATGTTTATGCAATCCAAGTCCTAATCTAGCAACCACACACAAAAGCAAGTGTATTGAGACTAATTTTGTAGATTTAAAATGACCAGATCTTGAAAAATCGACGGTTTGGTCGAAACTTAGAAAACCAATTCATTTTTGGGATAGAAATACATCAAATCATGGTTTGAATTTGAAATTTAAACACTCAAACGATTCCTTGCATGTAGACAAACCTGTAGCAACAAAAATCACTGAAATTGTTGAGATATGAGTGAGAAATCGAGAAAAACAGGTGCGGCGGACCGTAGTTTCTAGGGTTTTTAGAGAGGTTTGTGCATAATGAGTATTCGACGGACCAAATTTTTATTTATACCCCTTTCCGGTTCCCACGATGAACCAAATGGTTTCGGCGAATTGTGAATTTACAAAACTTACCCTTGTATTTTCTTTTTATAATTTTGTAATTCAGTCCATAACATTTCAAAAATTTTCATTTTGAATTCATTCATGAATTATTTTCAAATTAGCACAATTAACTGGTATCTTGCTGATGTAAAGCTTTAGTTAGGTTCTTCACGGCTCAAAATTTAAATGAGATTTCAGAATCAGTTGATCAGAAAATAATGCAGAACCAAAATATTTTTGTATTTTCTAAAAAAAAAATCAAAATACACTAAAATATTTTTTTTGATTTTTCAAAGTTTTTGCTAAAACACACCCAAAATCTTTTTGGTCTTTTTGAATTAGAAAATACTGAAAGTGAATGCGGTAAAATTAAAAATGAACTAACTGAAAGTAAATGCAATAAATTACTTATTTTTGTGAGAAATATCACAACATGATATCATATCAGCAATATGCACTAAACACATTTCAATTTCAATGTAATCAGCATGCAAGACAAGTTGATAGAGAATACAACATTTTCATGTTTATTGCAGCTTAGCCAAATCAATATTTATAGCTTTCTAATATGCTTAAGGTATTAATTTTCAAACACTGAGATCATGGAACCCACACAATCAGGAATATTGGTAATACAATTATTATATTTTTGAATTTTCTCTTATTCACAATAGAAACTATGCATAGAGATTTAACATTCACAGTGTTTCATGCAAAAGCAATCAGAAACCCAAATACTTTGCAATCCGGTCGGTCTTGTGAACACGCAGAGGAAGCCCAAGTATTTGAGAAAAAAACAAGTTGAAATTCTTCAATCAAATAATAATCATATTGATTTTTCGATACGCAGAGAAAGTCCTTGATTGAACGAAACACCAAACAAAATAAAGCAAAACCTAAAATGAACAATTATCAGGTCGATACGCAAGTATACACAAAGATAGTCCCATCATTTGAGAAAACAAAGAAAATCAAACAAGTTTAAGTCTTTCGAAATAAAGGATGCATACACCAGACTATCTCTTATTCTGTTTTGTATTTTTTATTTATCAGCATTACTCAATAACCATCAAGATGTTTTACCATAGATTTTAGGCAGGCATTATGTTTATATCATACTAGCATATATCAGATTTGTCAAGCATATTCAGCTAATCAGACAAGTACCTACAACCTTTATATCTACTCTATCCATTGTCAGTAACGTAAGCGGATGTACGATCATTTCTCACAATGGTTGGATCAAAATATCTCAATTTTTATTCTTCCAATTCTTTTAATATTTATAATTTTGCATTTTTTCAAATTTTTTATGCTTATTTTTTTTCAGAAACAGAAAGTAATATTTTTGTGTTTTTCATATTTTCCCCCTAAAATATAAAAACAAATGAAAAAAAAAAACAAAACGCAAAAGTAAAATGATCAACTGAACTGAATCACTTGTCTTTCAGTAAAGTAACACCATTGATTTGCAATAGAAATTTAAAACGTGATTTATGAAAAGCTTTTGTTAACAAATCAACATGTTGAAAATCTCTGTGAATTTTCTGCAAATCAATCAACTTTTTCTCAAAGTAATAACATATAAAATGATAACGTATATCGATGTGCTTTGTCTTTGAGTGCTGAACGAGATTATTAGTAATACATATAGCAGCTGAGTTATCAATAAAAATAGGACTAGTCAAGAAATTCAAACCATAGTCGTAGTTGTTGTTGAATCCAGAGAACCTGGGAACAACAGCTAGAAGCCGAGGCGTACTCTGCTTCAACAGTAGACCTTGCAACTAAAGTTTGCTTCTTGTACTGTCACAAAACAAGACGCTCCCCCAAAAAACTGACATCCGGCAGTCGTTGACTTGAAGTTGATCTTGTAACCGCCATAGTCTGAATCTGAGTAAGAAGGTAACTCAAACTTATCATCACGAGGGTACTAGATGCCCAGTTCTGGACAACCCTTCAGATAAGCAAAGATACACTTCACTGCTACCATGTGTGAAAGCTTAGGATATGTCTAGTACCTAGCACACATAGACACTACAAACATGATATCAGGTCTGGAAGCAGTTAAATACATTAATGATACTATCATGGCTCTAAATAGTGTTGATCAACACTATCACTAGACTTATTTGGTACGAGACCATGACATGATTAACCTGTATCGGCGTGCTCAGAACTTAAATATCTTTAATTTTGAATCTAGCAAGAACATCGTGCACATATTTGGTTTGGTGAATAAAGAATCCCTTTTCTGACTGCTGCACTTGGAGACCGAGAAAGAAGTTCACCTCTCCCATCGAGCTCATCTCAAATTTTGTTTACATGACACGCTCAAACTCAAGACAAAGCTTGTCATTTATGCTGGCAAAAATGATTTTCGTCGACATAAACGTGTACCACGAGCAAATCTCCATCTGTTACTTTAGATAATAAAGTACAATCAACCAAACCTCTTTTGAAACCGTTATCAAGTAGATGTTTCGACAACCTTTCATACCAAGCGCGTGGAGCTTGATGTAGACCATACAATGCATGATCCAATTTATGCACACGCTTGGGGAAATTAGGATCAGTAAGTCCTGGAGGTTGCTTGACATATACTTCTTCACAAATCTTCCCATTCATAAAAGCACTCTTGACATCCATATGATATACCTTAAAACCTTTATAATTTGCGAATGCCAAGAAGATCCGAATCGCCTCAATTCTAGCTACTGGAGCATAGACCTTATTGAAATCAATTCTTTCTTGTTGAGAAAATCATTGAACCACTAACCGAGCTTTATTCCGGATAATGATTCCAAGATCATCCTTTTTTCACTTGAATACACATCGTGTGCCGCAAGGTTCTTTCATAGATTTGGCCTTGTCTACAAGTTGCCAAATACCCAACTTTTGAAACTGTTACAACTATATTTGCATTGCTTCTACCCAAGAAGCATCTTTCAATGCCTGAATAACATTAAGTAGTTCAACTTGAGATAGAAAGCATGAGAAATACATCTCATTTTCAATCCCTGAATCTCTGATATTAGCAATCAAAGCATCAATCGAATTGGAAATCTGATGCCGCGTATGCACACTCGATGTTGGATCTTCGATAATAAGCTCCTGAGGATGTATGTTATGAGTTCTTGTTATAGCACTACTAGAAACAGGGCCTTTCTTGACGCGCGAATGATGACACGCGTTGTTTAATGACGCGCAAAAACGAGTATCATAAAAAAACTGTCAAGAATTGTCAAATCTTAAGTTTAAATGACGCGCATTTTTAGGCGTCATAAAGTTACTGTCATAACTTAAAAAAAACATAAAACCACGGAGTGCAGTTTTAAGTGCAGTCATCCCATTTCCGTCATTTTATATATTCATTTCTCCCACTAGAAATTCCACTTCCCCCTTCCTAAAAAATTGAAATCACGCCCTCAGATCCCTTCTCCCCAAATCTCTTCACCATCTGTACCTCAAATCTATTTGATTCCCGCTCACATCTCCATCTCTGTGAGAAGAAAATTAATGCACCATACCTCCATCGTTCAAGGCGATTAGGACACCAAAATTTCTCAACATCTCTAACTCAAATCCATTCCCGCTCGCATCCCATCATCTATGTGAGAAGAAAAATAGGGCACCATACCTCCATCGTTCAAGGCGACCACACCTCCATCGCGACCTAATGTCAATCGACCTCACCTCCACTGTTCGACACCGACCATGCCTCCATTTCAATCTCCCATTGTTATTGCAGACCCCATTTCTCTCCTAAACCACCGGCTCTTGTGAATCACTTCTTCCTACCTTCCCTCTACGAGATCATATCCGAGGTATGTTCCTATTTATGCCCTAAGTAATTTAGGGTTTTCAAATCTATTCATTCAAATTCATCTAGCATTTGCTTCTCCAGCTTCCGTTTGCTATCTATTACAGAAAAAGTCATCATTTGAATATCATTATGTCATGTTTTCTTGCCTTGCCTTTTATTTGTAGATCTTTGTATTTTGATGTTGAGGTTCTTTACATTTGTACCTTGAATATTTTTTTGTTCTGTTGTAAAGAAGGGTTAATAGTTTAACTTTTTGCTTAGGTTGATTGTTATATAAAATAGATTTGTCCACAGTTAAAAGGGTTTGTTTTTAAAGGGTTTACTTACTTCATATGAATTTGTTTGATGTTCTCTTATTACATTAGCATAGTTTTACAAAAAAGTAATGGAGTTACTAAACATAATCCTATATGTTTGATTGCTTTTATGAGGATAAATCTCACCTCCAACAGAAAAACACTCAACATATCCAGTAATTAGGTTCTTTACTATTCTTTTTGTACAGCCTTCCCAGTCAAGTTATTTTCTAAGATTTTTTAAATTTGTGCTGCCCATAATTTACTTACTTTTTATATATTGTAAACTTCTTAATTCTTAATATGGATATCTATTTTTGTTCATGTGTTAGTCTTCAACCATACACAAACCGACTCCAGATTGACTTTGGTACTTTATTTCAAGTTTTACTGTAACCATAAGATTTGAAGATAACCATAAATTCCCTGTAAAAACATTTTGCTATTGATCTTTAAACAAAACTCGCCTCAATTCGCTATAAATCATCTTATTTAAATTTAAGAAACCTTCATAACTTGCCATAGCTTACAAATACATAAGTGTTGGAATTCACATGGTTTAATTTTCCCCATCTCAATTAAATGCTCATAGTAATCTTAGTTACCTAAAGAGTTGGATTGAAGTTGAGTCCAAACTGTTGCTATAGTAAATCCAAACTATTGTTAATTATTAGATTAAAAATCATACTTTATATACCTAGTTTTAGTAGCCATCAAGTCACTAACAGGTTTTTGTGAAAGGCCGGGTTGGGATGACTTGATCAATTTAATGTTAAGTTGAAACTTTGAGTAAATGAAATGGTGTAAAAATAAATTGCAGTTGATTTTGCCTATACTTCAAGCTTATTTCATCAATATTTGTATTTCATTTGTTTGATTCTTTGAAAGATAAACTCATAATTTGAAATCTGTAAGAAACTTTATTTTGTTCACTATGACTTCTGATGTATTTGACCCAAACAGCAAATCATCATTGAGTCATTAATCAATTTGAAGCAAACACAGGCTCAGAGAAATGCATCTGTCAAAGTGAGTATGTTAAAACTTAAATGATTTAACACCAATTTTTCTCTAGTTATGTATAAGTTCATAATCATAACCTCTATTAGTCCTGTAACAATAACGCTTACCTATGATTCAATCTTCATTTTTTTTGGATCAGATACCAATTTGATGATTTGATAACTGATATGAAATCAATTTAAGCTCAAACTCAATGATGAGTAGCACTTAATAGTAATGATTAACAGTAATTGACTCATAGATTCTCAGAACACAAAAGTGGGATGAAATACACAAGGTAAAATTATAAACATAAACCAAACACAAACTTTAAAATGCCAAATTATATACCTATTTTGATAGCCACTTATGTGTTCAGGTGTTCATGGTATTGTAACTAACAAAAACTTCAATTTATTTCAAACAGTTTCATAACTATAAGATTTCATAGGCATTCAGAAAAACGCATGCTGGGCATAGCATCAATCTGGCAGCAAACATGAAGGCCCTTTAACGAGTTACTTCTAAACTTCATTTATCATTGTAGATTCTGCACCAGTTGCTGCCCCTGACCCACATTCCTTGATGATTTCAAAAGGACCAATGTAGCGAGGGTTAAGCTTTCCACGCTTTCTGTTGATACATGGTTCCTGATCGTCATGTGAAGTATCAAATACAAGACGAAGACTCACAAGATTGCTGAGGTCCGAACTCCCAGCGAACCTGGAGTTCGGACGGCTCCGAGCTTGTGGCGAACCTGAGGTTCGGCCAGTCGTGAGTTCAGCCTATAAATAGGTTTGTCTTGTATAGATTTAGGGAGCTTCCGTGTCATATACTTTCTCTAAGTGTACTCTGTGGTCTCTGTGGTTAATACAAGTCTCAGTTGTATTTACTCTCTGTGTTTTACTCGTTTACATTGATTTCTATACGACTAAGTAGAAGATTCACACGCTCACGCACTTTCAAGTGGTATCAGAGCAATAGGTTTACTCTACTAGTCGGAGATCAGTGTTTTTCGAGTTATCGAGTTCAATTTCACGTTTTTGACTTTCAAAACTCGTTGTTCATCTTCATTTCTCGAATTTCTCGTTCAAAACATCATGATTCACGTCAAATATGTCTGTGTTTGCTCATTTTCAGTTGATTGAGTGTTTACAGCTCGAGAGGTGTCGATTTCAGTGAGTTTTTCCGAGTTTTTCCGAAATTTCACGTTCGGCCGAACTCGAGGTTCGGCGTAACTGCTCCGCACTCCAAGTTCGGAGTACTCTCGGTCGTAACCGCTCCGAACGTCAGGTTCGGAGGTCGTTCGGAGAGTTTTTCCAAGTTTGGTGACAGATCGGTCAGAGTTCGGACAACGTTCGGTCTTTGGTTCTCCGAAGGTCAGGTTCGGTGAAAGCTCGGAGAGTTTGTTTTTCGGACTAGGTTCGGACTAGGATCGGTGAACGTTCGGAGGTAGTTCGGAGGGTATATTAGGTTCGGACAAGGTTCGGAGTGAACAGTAACCTGTGTTTCGAAAATGTCCGATTTTCAAGCGTTCGCGGCTATTCAAAACTCAGTTCAAGCTACGATGCAAACGATGATAAACTATGATAATGAAATTGGAACAAGTCAGAAAGTTCCCAAATTGTTAAAGTTGGAAGATTATCATAGTTGGGTTAAACGGTTTGAAGCATATGTTGACACGAATGACATTGATATGTGGTTATCATTCACTGAGCAATATGTTTACCCTAAAGATGAAACTGGTGAACCTATACTTCAAAGAAAAATGTCTTCTGAACAAAAGAAAGCTTATCAAGCTGAGAAAAAGGCTTATGGTACTTTAACGATGGCTTTGCCTAAAGAGTTACTTCATCAATTTGCTGGTAACTACACATCAAAAAGTCTATGGGATGCTTTGGAGAAAAGATGTGAAGGCAATGACCAGTACAAGAAAAGTCGACAAAAGGTTTTGAAGAAAGAGTTTGACAGCTTTAAGCATTATCAGAATGAAACGATTCCCAATCTGATTGCAAGATTTGCTCATCTAATGAGTGAAATGCGTTTGGTGAATCTTACTAAAGACGAAGCTGATATGAAAGAGAAAATTTTAGAAGCTCTACCTGAGAAATGGGAGAATTATGTTATGATGATTACTCATGACAAGGATTTTCAAGGATTGTCGTTCAATGATTTAGTTCAAAGAATTCAGGCTAGGGATATGGAATTGATGGTGAACAAGTCTCTTCCTACACAAATTCAGAATCCTGCAGTGTATCATGGTGAAAATGATTCTACAATGAATGCTGGGAAATCGAATATTCTTAATTCTGCACCCCCGACAGCATTTCTGGCAGGTAAATCTGAATCTTCAAGTTATTCTTCTGCTGGTTGTACTGTTTCTGTTCCGAGTTCTTCAAATCAAACTGCATTATCTGCTCAAACTGTTGATGATTATAATGCATTAATGTCTGCTTTGGTATCTTCGTATTTTGGTGTTATCACGGGTGCTGTGAGTAATGCTGAGTTAGCTAACGAAGATTATGATCAGATTGATTATGATCATTTAGAAGAAATGGATCTCAATTGGCAGTATGCTATGTTGGTTCGAAGAACAAAGAAGTTTTTCAATAGAACTGGGAAGAAGAGATTGAATCAGGAAGGAAAGATTGGTTTGGACAAGTCTAAAGTTAAATGCTATAAGTGTTCAAATTATGGTCACTTTGCTCGAGAATGTCCAAGTTCTGCAGATCATAAATTCAAAACTGGTCAACATGCACATTTAGTTTATCATTCACCAAATAAAGTTGAGAAGGTTGAGATGAAATCTGCTAATCTTGTTCATGATTGGACCAATACGTTTCCACATTCAAGTGAGTTTGCATGGAATGCAGATACTGAAGCTAAAAGGAATAATTCTAAACCTGCAATTGCTTTGACTGTTCGTCATATTGATGATGATAGCATCTTAACTGATTCTGATTCTTATTCAAGTGTATCTCTGGTTCAAGAAGAATTACCTAGAGTCTCTGAGAGTTCAAAGGTTGAAGAAGCTGAATGTCTTAAATGTAAGAAATTTCTTCAGGAGATTGCAAGTTTTGAACAAAGTCATCAAATTTCGACTGAAGAGATAGTGGTGTTAAAGCAAGAGTTAGAAGATTTTCAAAAGAAGTATTATGAGTTGGTTCATGTTCATGAAGATGTTTTAAAAGAGAAAACAGTATTGGCTGAAGAATGTGAGAAAGCAAAGGCTGAAGCTTTAGATGCAGCTCAAGATTTTGAGAATCTGTTTGAGAAAAGTTATCCGGTTCAGAAAAAGTATGAAGAAGCAACTGCTCTTATTGCTACAACTGCTGTTACTGTTGAAAAGCTTCAGAACAAAATTTCTATGCTTCAAGATGAGAATACTCTCTATCGTGATAAAAATGAAGTCTTGACAAAGGATGTTGAGATTTACAAGAAAAAGAGAGAAAGTGTTCTTGAAGAGTTATTTGCTGAATGTGAGATCCGAAAGTTACAAACTTATGAATATGATGATCTCAATGCAAAGTTCATCAAGTCACAGAAAGAAGTGTTTGATGCTCAACAACAGATCAATGATTTAAAATTGGAGATTTTGGAGTTGAAGCGGCAAGTGAAGAATTGCAATTTATCACCCACAATGCTAAATTTCCTATACAAGCAGGATCAGAGTTCAGATAGTTCTCAGAAAGCTGATGTTCACTTGGTTCCTCAACCAGTGGATTTAACTGAAGTTACTGCTGCTCAGATTGATCCAAAAGATGAATTGCATGATTATTCCAAGTTTGCTACTTCACCCAAGAAGAATAAATCTAAGTCCAAAAAGAAGGAGAAGCCTTTGGGTGAAGCTCCAAAATTTGTGTCAAAGTCTGTTTTGTTGGAGAATGAGAGGATTTTTGATAAGGTTGTGTCAAGTTCTTCATCTGCAACTGAAGAAGACAAAGTTTTGGTTGAAAAGAACAAGTTAAAGGACATTAAAGCCAAATTCACAAGTGAAGCTAAGGCGAGAGAAGCTTCGGGTTCTTCCTCAAGTACTTCAAAGGTTTCAGGCTCCAAACACAAAGGTGTGGGGTTTGTTGTGAAGGAAGAATTGATTCAAACAAAGAAACCGGTGAATGTTGCCAAGGCTTCTAAAGCAAAGAATGCAAAGAAATCACCATCTCAGAAGGAATTCACTTACTATTCTGGAAGATCGTCATCTTCAAGGAGTCCATCTCCTAGGTATGATTCCTCTGATGATTTCTTTGACAATTTTGATTCTGAGCATTCATCTGGTTTAACAAAATCAAAATCATTTTCAAACAATTTTCGAGAAAGACTTTGTTATGTATGTCGTCAACCTGGACATCTAGCTGCTGATTGTCCGACGACTGCATATATCCACAACACTGCCAAATATGTGGATAACAAAGGTCAAATTTTTGATGAACCATGGTCCTCAAAGATAAAATCTAATCGTAAATCGTCTTGGTCTAAACCAAGTACGTCGGTTGAATCTGATTCAGGTTCTGATCAAAAATTTAAACTTTTACAAATTTGGAAACCAAAAGTTGTTTCCAAGGCCAACAATGACTTTGTGGAAGACACCGGGCGACCCGACGATGTTACATCGGGTCGATCCCAAAGCAACTAATGATTTATTTGGTGTCAACAGGTGTTTCAAGAAGACCTTTCAGTGATTGGAAAATTGCTGATTGTGAAATATCTGTTCTAATTAATCTGATTTTCAAAATTAATTGTGTTTTCAAAAAGACTTAATCTGTAAGTGTTCGTGTTGGTTGATCAATTTTTCGTTTGTTTTTTCACTCCGTCTCATTCTGAGGGGGAGTTTGTTTTTGCAAAAATACAAAAATAGTGTGTTGTTTTTCAAATCGTAAAAATGAAAATCTATTCATAGAGTTGTCATTTTTAGGGGGAGAAATTTGAAAAAGACAAAAACATTAAAAAATGCAAAAAGCCAAAAACATTGAAAAATGAGAAATTGTATCCGACATGATTGGGAAATGATGGTACATTGGCTGACATCGTCTGACTCATGGATAAAGTAGAGTGAAAAAGCCATAAGATCATTTGATCGATGTGCAAGGTAGGCTCGGCAAATCAGAAAGTATACAAATGTGATATACACTAAATCTGATGCTTGACCTAGTGGACAACATCTTGATGCATATCTCATGATATATCAAGAAAAAGATATGTGAAAAATAAAATGAGAAGTCACTGTGTATACATGTGTTCATTTTGCAAAGATTTAAACTTGTTTGATTTTCTTTATTTTGTCAAACGATCGGACTTTCTCTGCGTGTCGAAAGACCGACCTGATTGTTGTTCGTTTGACGTTCTGCTTTATTTTCTTTGGTGTTTCGTATAACTCATCGGACTTTCTCTGCGTGTACGGGAGTACCGACCTGATTGTTGTTGAGTTATACAACTTCAACTTGTTTTATTTTCTTATTTTGTTAAATCCGAGGCCTTATCTGCGTATCGAAAGATCGACCTTAAGGTAGACGATTTAACGTTCTTATTTCTTTTTGCATGGAACACAGTTGACTATATCATGGTTACAATCATTATGTGATTAAAATCACAAATGAAATCACAAAAATGTGATAAGCAAAGCATATCTGAGTATGTCTGATAGTGTGGGGTACACTGGTCAATGCAAATCTAATAAATACCTTAACATATCCAGATGTTATGAGTATGATTGTGCCAGAGTTTAAATTTGGACAAAGTATATCTGCAATCGGCATGGCTTATGTGCTATAATAATTGAAATTGAAGTGTAGTTCAGCATGTTATGACCAATATGATCCCAAGTCGTGATCTTTCTCACAAAAGACAAAAATAGTGTCTGATTCTGTATTGTATTTACTTTCTTATCAGAAAATACCAAAAAGATTTTAGGTGTGTTTTGATATAAAGTTTCTAAAAGCCAAAAAGATTTTGTTTCTGATTTGTTTTCGATTGATCAACACGGAATACAACATCATTTTCAAAATCATGATATCTTGGAGTCTCGAAGAGACGTTTTGCACCAAGATTATTTATGTTGGCAGGTTTCTAAGTGGAAAGAGAACATCACAACTTCAAGTCTTCTGAAGATTGTTGATAAAGAGACTACACACGTTGCAATATCAAGTATTCAAGATTGAATTCTTCATCTAGATCGAGGAAGAGTTTGATTGAAGATACAAGATACAAGTTTTATTAAGAGGAGATGATACTGCACATGTCGAGGGGGAGTTTGTTGATACATGGTTCCTGATCGTCATGTGAAGTATCAAATACAAGACGAAGACTCACAAGATTGCTGAGGTCCGAACTCCCAGCGAACCTGGAGTTCGGACGGCTCCGAGCTTGTGGCGAACCTGAGGTTCGGCCAGTCGTGAGTTCAGCCTATAAATAGGTTTGTCTTGTATAGATTTAGGGAGCTTCCGTGTCATAACTTTCTCTAAGTGTACTCTGTGGTCTCTGTGGTTAATACAAGTCTCAGTTGTATTTACTCTTTGTGTTTTACTCGTTTACATTGATTTCTATACGACTAAGTAGAAGATTCACACGCTCACGCACTTTCACTTTCCAAAACGAATAACACCTTTCCAAGGTGCTACTTTTAGCATGACATGATCTCCTTTGAAGAACTTCAATGGTTTGCGTCGATTGTCAGCGTAACTCTTCTGTCGATCGCGGGCAGCTTTCAAACGGTTGTGAATCTGGGTGATTTTCTCAGAAGTTTCATGCACTAGCTTGGGACCTGTGAGTTGGCTATCACCAACTTCAGTCCAACAAAATGGTGAACGACACTTTCTTCCATACAAAGCTTCGAAAGGGGCGGCTTGAATACTAGTATGATAGCTATTGTTATATGAAAACTCAGCTAGCGGCAGATGTTCGTCCCAACTGTTACCGAAATCGATGATACAAGCACGAAGCATGTCTTCGAGAGTTTGAATAGTTCTTTCACTTTGGCCATCAGTTTGGGGGTGATATGTTGTACTCATATCAAGGCGAGTACCCAAAGCTTTCTGAAGGGTTTGCCAAAATCGGGCGGTGAAATGGCTATCTCGATCAGAGATGATAGAAATAGGTACTCCATGACGAGACACAATTTCCTTCATGTAAATTTTGGCAAGTTGTTCAGTGGTGTAGGATTCCTGAATGGGCAGGAAATGAGCGGATTTAGTCAGACGATCAACGATAACCCAAATAGCATCATTTCTGGCTCGAGTCTTTGGCAACTTGGTAATGAAATCCATGGAAATTCCTTCCCATTTCCATTCTGGGATTATAGGTTGAACGAGTAAACCAGAGGGTTTTTGGTATTCAGCTTTGACCTTCGCGCAAGTCAAACACTTACCAACGTATGTGGCGATTTCAGCCTTCATGTTAGGCCACCAATACAACTCTTTCAAACCATGGTACATTTTATCAGAACCAGGATGGATTGAATACCTAGACTTATGAGCTTCATCTAAGACTAATTTCTTCACTGAACCGAAATTTGGTAACCACAGTCTTTCCATGAAATAATAAGCTTCGTCAGACTTCTTGACTAATTGCTTTTCCATTCCACGTAAGCCTTCGTTAGGGATATTTTCATCCTTCGGGGCTTCGACTTGGGCATCACGAATGAGAGAAGTGAGATTGGATTGGATAGTCAATCTGAGGGCACGTACACGGAGAGGTTTCACTCGGTCTTTTCTGCTTAATGCGTCGACAACAACATTAGCTTTACCTGGGTGGTAACGGATTTCACAATCATAATCGTTGAGTAACTCAATCCAACGACGTTGTCTCATGTTCAACTCTTTCTGATTGAATATGTGCTGAAGACTCTTATGGTCGGTGTATAGCGTACACTTCATACCGTAAAGGTAATGTCTCCAAATCTTTAGAGCGAAAACAACGGTTCCAAGCTCAAGATCGTGAGTCGAGTAATTCCTTTCGTGAATCTTCAATTTTCATGAGGCATAAGCAATGACCTTGTCTCGTTGCATAAGTACACATCCTAGACCTTGACGGGATGCGTCACAGTATACCACGAAATCATTTGTTCCTTCGGGTAAGGACAAAATTGGTGCATTGCACAATTTTGCTTCAGAAATTGAAAGGCGGTTTCGGCTTTAGAATTCCAGACAAATTTCTTGTCTTTCTGGGTGAGAGCAGTCAAAGGTTGGGCTATCTTTGAAAAGTTCTCGATAAATCTTCGATAATAGCCAGCGAGTCCTAAGAATTGACGAATTTCAGTTAGAGTAGTAGGTGCACTCCAATCTTTAATTTCTTCAATCATAGAAGGGTCAACATGAATTCCTTTCTCATTAACTACATGACCTAAGAATTGTACTTCACGAAGCCAGAAGTCGCACTTGGAGAACTTCGCGTACAACTTCTCATTCTTGAGTAATTCCAAGATAAGTTTTAAGTGTTGTTCATGTTCCTCTTTACTACGGGAGTAGATCAAGATATCGTCTATGAACACAATCACAAACTTGTCTAAGTATGGCTTACACACACGATTCATCAAATCCATGAATACGACGGGTGCGTTTGTTAAGCCAAATGGCATTACTAGAAATTCATAGTGACCATAACGGGTTCTAAAAGCAGTCTTGGCAATATCTTCTTCACGAACTCTCAACTGGTGATAACCAGATCGTAGATCAATCTTTGAATATTAGCTTGATCCTTGAAGTTGGTCGAACAGGTCGTCGATCCTTGGGAGTGGATAACGATTCTTCACAGTCAATTTGTTTAGCTCGCGATAGTTGATACACATGCGAAATGATCCATCCTTCTTTTTGACGAAAAGAACAGGTGCACCTCAGGGGGAGCAACTGGGTCGAATGAATCCTTTATCCAATAATTCTTGCAACTGATTGGATAATTCCTGCATTTCAGAAGGGGCGAGACGATAGGGAGATCGGGCTACAGGAGCAGCACCTGGAACAAGATCGATTTGGAATTCTACTTGCCTGGCTGGCGGCAGTCCTGGTAAGTCTTCAGGAAATACTTCAGGAAAGTCACGGACGATTGGAACGTCCTTCAGCGTTTTTTCTTTTAATTCCTTACCAACGACATGTGCTAGAATAGCATGACAACCTTTACGAAGGTATCGGCGTGTCTTCATATAGGATATGATATCTAGCTTGGTTCCACTCTTTTCACCTTGAATGATTAGAGTTTCGCCATTCTCCAGCGGGATTTTGACTTGCTTAAGATGACAGATGATCTCCACACGATTCTTCAATAACCAGTCCATGCCAATTACGATATCAAAACTTCCCAATTCGACGGGCAGCAAGTCAATGTTAAACGAATGGTCGGAAAGGCATAGGGAACAATCTTGGAAAACCTTGTCAGTTTCGATTAGACTACCATCTGCTAGTTCTAAGGTGTACTTAGTGTCTTAGGCACATGGGTTGATTTTAAGTATTGGGCAAAAATCGGTAGACACAAAGCTTTTCTCCGCTCCGGTATCAAACAAAACAGAGGCATAATAATTGTTAAGGATGAACGTACCGGTAACAGTATTTGGGTCCTGTCGGGCTTCTCCAGCGTTCATCACGAAGGCTCTTCCACGGGCAGTTCCAACAGCTTGATTTTTCTTGGGACATTGGTTCTTCATGTGTCCAACAGTTCCACAGCCATAATAGGTGCGGGATGGACAGTCTCTAACAATGTGACCTTTGGCCTTGCAGTTGTTGTAATAGACATTACTGCAATCCAGGGTATGATGGAGGTTACACTTTGAACATAGTATTTGATTTCCCGTGGTAGGTCAGACTATGTGCCAAACGAACGGCGGCTTGCAGAGTGGTTGGGTTGGAAGACAACACATTCCCTTGAATGTTGGGTGCTAAACCCCAAATGTAACGCTCGATCTTCTTGTATAGTGGAGTTACCATTGTGAAATCTCTTGGTGTATCCAGCAATATCAGATCCATTCATGGTGAGTCCCCAGAACTCAACTTCCAAACGTTGAAGTTCTTCTCGTGGGCAGTATTCATCTCTCAGTAGTTGTTTCAATTCTTCCCAAGGCATAGCGTGCGCATGGTCAGTTCCGATGGTTTTGGCATGCGAATTCCACCTTGAGAGAGCACCATCAATGAATGTGCAAGCTACAAAATTGACCTTAGAGTGGTCGGGACAGTTACTGATACGGAAAACAGATTCAGTCTTTTCGAACCAGCAAATAAGACCAACAGCACCTTCGGTACCTTTGAAATTGATAGGTTTACAATTTATGAAGTCCTTATAGGTACATTCACAGGCACCTGAAACGTTAGACAAAACCTTGAAAATAATTCAGGGAAATTTAAATTCTCGGGTTTCCAACATTTGTTGAAGGTCTTACCACCAGGAGTACCTTCACCATGGCGTCTGGCGGCGCGATTTGCTTCGTTAACAGCGATGGCATCAGCAATACGTTGGGCGACTAAGGCCTCGACTTGTTCAGCGTTCAGTGGTGCGGGTGGAGGTGAATCAGCTTGGTTGGTTCGCGGGCGTCCTCGGCGTCCAGACATGTTTTTCTTAATTTTACGAATGTAAACAAGAAATATAATTAGACAATATATAACAATATATAGTCTACATATCTATAATGAACAACCATACATGCACAACAACCATAACAACCATACATCCATAAGAGCTACAATGAAAGTAATACAACCACAGTTAATTAATATTCGAAAACATACATCATGACAAACATTACAATTCTAGAACGAACATACCATAATTGTTTCAAAAGTCAGAGGCGCATCTCCATTTGCCAAAATACAACATAGTTTTCATACATTAACTAAACATGATACGAATGCATAACTAGGTAGTACCACTAGTACGGGCCTCTGGGAAATGGTGATAGTGGCGGCATGAAGAACAATCCGGCAACCTGGCTGAGTGAAGCCATGAACGTCTGAAATATCCTCATCGTATCCTCCATAGCCTACATACACATCTGGAGCATCTCCACGATCAACATCATGGTAGTGGTCGAGTCAGAAACATCAGTAAGGTTCGCGTGGAGAGAATCCATATCAAGACCAGCAGCGACGACATGATCCTCGATGGAAGTCAGGCGTGTCTCAAGAGTATGGATGGTGTGATAAGACAACAATGAACGAAGCTCAACAATGACTCGACGAATAGCATCACCATGCCTAGACAAACGTGACTGAATGGAGAGGATGTCGGGCAAAAGGACAGGAATACCATCATAGATGGGTGCCAGTATGAGCAGCTGCTGAAGCGGACGACTCTCCTACCTCGTGGACAGACGAAACAAATGGTGGCTCAAGGACAGATGAAACAATGGGCGGCTCAGGAACGCACTGCCTTTAGGGGGTAGGCTCACCAGCAGGGGCAGTGGACATAGGGCGAGTGCGAATAACAGATTTCCTAGGTGTATGCTTTAACCTATGACCACCTGGAGCAAGACAGTAGAGACGATGAGACGGTGCAGGGGTAGATGAAGGGTCAAGAATACGTGTAGGAGGGTGAGATACAGGAGGGTTAGGGATAGAAACAATGGGATCAGGAACCGACATCACTGCGACAGGAGGGTATAATGTAGCGGGAATAGTCTCCTCGGGCTCATCCTCGTAGAACTCGTCATCTGACGTAATCGGATCCCAGTTGTCCTTCGTAGTGTCAGCCTGAGTCGAATGGTCGGGGAAAGGTGCAGTCTCTGGGACGGGTGAAGACGGCGTGTAGTCTGGCGACCTAGGCACATCATCAGGTGAAGACGGAGTATAGTCTGGCTCTGGCTCAGAGTCAGAAGGTATCACAACGATCTCCTCGTTTGCCATGCTGTGACAATTCCAAGTTATAACAATGATATATATAATACTTATGTAAGGCAATCAACTAAAAGAAAGCACATTGGTTTGCAAGTTGGCACACATACAAGGCAATGCATGAATGCACACACACACAAATGAATGATGCAGAGCTTAGGTTATAGACTAGGTGCAGATCGATGCATCCTAATTCACTATAACCAAGGCTCTGATACCACGTCTGTCACACCTCGAGAAAATGACTGAATGTGGGCATGTGACTGATTTGGCATCATGGTCATGGTTTTGAATGATGACGTCTAATGAACATTTAATTTAACCATTATCTTTTGAAAATATAAGTTTCAAACATTTATTTTAACATCTAAAACCGTGGCAGCGGAAATAAAGTAGTGGTTACATGATAAGTTTTCCAAAAGACATAGTCATGAGATTTATAAACATAACTACCCTAGGGCGTAATGCGTCTAAATCTCCAAAATGAAATGCATGAACACACGGTAGGCAGACCATGATATGACAAGCAGGATCGGAACAGAAAAACATAGAGTTGCAGTCTTTAATCACCTGAGAATTCAAGAATAAAAAGAGTCAACAGAATTGTTGGTGAGTTTCACAGGTTTAATGACACTAAACTGTTTGAAAATATGTTTGAAAATGATTGGCTTGTCTTGATATTAGTTTTTTTGACACTGTTGTTGTAAAGATCAAGCATGAACCTTGAATTCAAAACTAACTGTTTACCCACTCCTGATATTCTTCCCCAAGAACATCGAAGGACCAGAATAACAAATGTACCCCTTGACTATAACCATGGAGTCATGACTAGAGCGACCAAGTTAGGGCAGGGTCGTCAACCCAAATAGATCTACCCACAAGCTATCGTTTCGAATGAACTAATTGAATCCAATTAATAGTGGGACTTAGGCATATAACATGAATCAACATGAATACACAGATTGGGGAAATGAAAAGAACATGCAATCATTACGTCGTACAGTTATCATAATATCAGACAAAATGAAATTTGAAAGGCATTCCTTGAATTCTCCCCCAAGTTAGAAAACAGAAAGATAAAAGGGGCCGTGAAGACTCACATGTTTGAAGATGGATGACAGATATGGTTGGTTGAACTTAGCCTAGCAAACGTCTACAAGGTAATGTTATGACGTATTAGGGTTTGGCTCTCTTGAGTTAGTAAATACGTCACTCAATGTTCAAGGTTAAGTCTTCACTGTTATTACCCGATGACAGTGATGGAAATCCTAGGACATTATTTATTGGCTAATAAATAATATTGAAGTTGGTGGAATTTATTACCTATTTGAATAAATAAATTATAATTAGATTTTCGTGTTTGAAAAATAAATATTGAATTATATGGATTTATTTTTCATTAAACGTTAGAAAAATTATAAATATTAAATTCACTAAGTATTTGTAAGGTTTTGAACCCTTTTGATTAATAAATAAAATCTTTCATTAGCATGAAGAAATGTTTCCAAAAGTATATGAAGTTATATTTTGGTAAAATTAAGTGTTGGTTCGTCCGGTAGTTAGCTGGTTTCACCGGTTTGACCGATTTGACTCGTTTTGTGATGTTTTAAGTTTCCTTAACACTTAGGATTTGTTAGTAGACCTGTTCTAATGTGTTTTAGGGTTCTAAGTTGCCAATTGAAATGATGGATGTTTAACTTGCAAAATTTGACGCTTTCGAGTTACCGAAAGTTACAGTTTTTGTTCGTTTTGCTTATAAAACATGTTTTTCCAATTTTAAACTTTATAAACCATTTTATATGTCAAAATAAGCATGTTTCATATTCTGGACCAGATTCGATTCTTAACCAAAAATGAGTTATAATTTTTACCGAAAAGTCGTAGTTACGATATTTAACCGTTTTGTTTTCAAGTGTTTAACTTCTCAAATTATTTTGTATGTTTGGAAAACGTCTTTGGCAGCCCTAATAATACGTCACAAGTCCTAAGTGGTCACAAGTTTGCCACAAGGCTAATACTTAATTTTTCATGAAAATAAATGATATTTTTATCACAAAAATTCCATGTTTACATTTCTTTAGAGTTTCATGGTTGAATCTTTGATAAACAATTTTATGGCTCAAAGTCATCCTTAAATAACTTTGGGTTCAGTTTTGGAGTCAAAACTATAAGTGTTTGAAAGATTGGAAAAATGTATATTTTTCTAAAGTGACAACAGTTTTATGACACACAGAATGTGTGTCATCTCTGATCAGTGTCCACACTACATGTATTTTCCAGGTGACAGCAGCTTTATGACACGCAGAAAGTGTGTCATCTCTGATCAGTTTTTACAAAACATATATTTTTCATGAAATCCGATTTCCAATCATTTTGTTTATGTATTTCCACCAAATTAAACACATTAGTTCATTTAAAACTTAGGTTATGTCATGATTTATAAACTTTGTCACCATTTATGAAACTTTTAACATAAATGTTCATGTTATGTTCATATTTTTATAAATAAATTGTTTCAAACAATATTCTAGTTTTCCATCAAAGAACATAATGCTACTATTATACAAGTTTGTTAGTAATCATCTAACAACACAACCAAGACTTAATCATGAGCATGAAATTGTGACATTATGTGAATAATTCATGGAATAAGTTAAGAAAAGAAAGAGATTTCTCACTTAAACTTAAACCGGATCGGTAAAGGACTTGATGGGTTGTTGAATAAGCTTCCAAATTTAGCTCCTAACCCACCCTTGATCTTGAATTAGGAAGAAGATGGTGAAAGCATGAAAGATTTGTCATGGATTTTGACAAGAAAACAAAGGATTAGAAAGGTTGTTCTTGAGAGAATCAAGAAAGGAAATGAAGGAATGATGATGATATAAGATTGAGAAATATTTACCTTGACTAGAGATGTGTTAAGGAACTTAGATTGAGGTTGAATGATGGGTGTATGATGGTGGTTGGCGGTGGTTTATGGAGGGCCGAGAGAGATGAGAGAGAGAGAGAAAAGTGTGTGTTTGTTTTTTTGAAATGGTGAGTGGTGAAATGAGGATGGTTAAGTGTTATAAAAGGATGGTTAGGTGGCTTGGTGGTTCGGTTTAAATGAACCGAGAAGGGCTCGGGTTTGGTCCTAGCCGAGAGAAAAAGAGAAGGATGAAAGAAGGAGGTTGAGGTCTTGGTTTGAATCACTTGGTTGCTCTATATCCTTAACCCATGTGTGTTTGAAAAGTGGAAGGAAAGTGTATGTAGAGGTGCATGCCAACCGGTTCAAGAGAAGGAGAGACAAGAGGACATAAGGGTGGCTAGGGGACAAGTGTGTCTCTTCTTTAAGTGGTTAATGTGTTTAACCAAAGGGTCTTAGCTTTGTTGTGTACTTGGCCAACCATCTTGTTCAATATCAAGATGACAAAAATGACTTGAACATGTGCTCATAGGAGATTGAATCCAACTAATGGTTAGGGACTTGGTTGGCTTGGTTGGGGAATTCGGTTAGAACCGAATGGAAGGGAGGAGGAAAAGAACCGAAAAAAAGAAAAGGGAAAAGGATGGAGATGGGTCTCGAACTCGGGACAGGCCGAGAGGAGAAAAAGAGAGAGGAAGAGAGTGGGCCGGTGGCCCAAACCGAAAGGGAAAAGAGGAGGAAACGGGCCGGCTGGGCTGGGCTTGCGGGCCGAGAGAAGAAAGAGAGCGGGCTGGGAGACGGGCCGCGGAAAAAGAAAAGAAAAGGGGAAGAAAGAGATTTGGGCCGGTAAGCCCATTGGGCCCTTCGGGTCGAACCGGGTCTTGGGTCGGGCCGGGTTGAGTCCGGTTTGATTCGACGAGTCTAACGACACTTGTTTTTACAAATGGATAAACGGTTAAAAAAAAGTTGGTTTTTGGCTCGAGAACGAATGATATATATATATATTTATATATATATATATATATATATATATATATATATATATTAATCACTAAAATGATTAAGTGTCGTATTCATTTTCAAGGAATGGGAATGTCACAAGTCTTGATTGTTCATCATGAGATTATGTACGATGATGAACTAAAATTTAGAATTAAATGGTTTGCTCGACGTAATGGTTTTGTGTTCGAATGTTTTGGCGACAATGTTTAATTGCTTGTTTTTTGATAAAAATATGGTTGGAAATAGAAATAGTTGTAGGAATAAAAACTAGTCTTTGTTTGAAAAGAATTGTCGTTTGAATAAACGTCACGTTTGAAATACGTTTGACATAACGCAATAATTTAGAAAATATAAAATAGTCATTTTATATTTAGATTTCACAAAACAATGTTTATGAATTTCTTATTATTGAAGTTCCATTTTGAATAGTTGCGGAACTTTGGTTGATTTCCATTACGGGTAAATGTTGTCGGTTCTAGATTGTCTATGTTTGCACATAAAGTCATCTAATTTAGACAATTTAGCCTAATGCACATAGAATCACAGTTAATTGCACATAATTATAATATTAATGTATACCTGGAAAGTACGAGTTGTCACAGTACGCAACCACTACGGTTCGATGCGGGCACTACACAAATCTGTTGTCTGTTAACATGCGTGCTCATCATCTTCCTACTGCTGCTGCTGCAAATCAGCTTCATCTTGGCCATGATTTATTGTTTCATCAAAACATTATGGTACAACCTGACTGAACCTGTCTAAAGAAGTTACACCTCTAGTTGTGTTAAAACGTTAAAACAATTTATAGTTTCTGTCAATCTTTGCAACATATTTTGTGGCAATTGGTTTACAATAAATTATCTTATGGCAGGACCCTGGTGATCTTGGCACCTTTTTAAGATCAGCGGTGGCCTTTAGATGGGTAATAAGCTAATTCTCAACATTGTTTACTTATACTTTTATAACATTTTAGACACCAAAAATTAATGTTTAAATGTGCTTTTGTTGACTGTTCCAAATAATTAAATATATGGGGTACTAATTTCAGTAAATAAAGAGATAAAACCAATGTTTTTGTGACTGGACCGGACAGGACGGTCGGACTGGTCGGACCGTGATTCGGTGAGTAAATGGTCCGGTTCACAGTATTTGGGCCGTTCTAAAAAAAACCAGGCGGTTTTCGCGGTTTCCGGTTCGACCGCAGAACCGGTTTTACCGGTTGGACCGTGCTTTTAAAAAAAGTCAATTTTGTAAATGTTTCTTACTTTATCCAACGAGACTTTCTCAGTTTATCTTATTTGATATTTACTAAGGGTAAAAACCCTAATCCCCCAACACCAGACAAACACATCGCTCGTTCCCTTCACGGTGGCACCTATGTTCCGCCAAAATCGCAGCAGGCCACAATCCTAATCGATTTCTCCTGGTCATTCACATGTAAAATTGAAGCATAGTGATTCCATTCAGCATTCCCAGTTCACAAAATCGATAGGTTAGTATTTGGTACTTAACTACCTTAATTGTTCATATTTGCTACAAGTATTTGGAACTTAAATTTGGTATAAGTGGTTTGAACTTTGAAGCACAATGACTTGATATTTGGTACTTGAATTTGGTTTCTGGGTTTCTTAAGTTCATATCATAGTGGATAGTAGGAAGATGAATATTTTGTATTCAAGCTTTTTGTGTAGAATGCTAGAAGCTCTTGGTGATCCTTTACCAAGATGGAAATTTTGTATTGCTTTTTATGCACCAAAGTGAATTATTTCTATTTTGATGTTCATATCACAGTGGGTTTAAAATTTCTTATGTTTTGGGTTGTCTAATTTTATTTTGATGTTCATATCACAGTGGGTTTTAAATTCATGTTCATCTTAGTGCTAATTTTTTTTTTCTAATATCATGTTTCTTAATATCTGAATAACAACAATCTTTATAATTTGTACAGGTTTAAGATAGACACAACTTCGGATGAAGAACCTCAATCATAAAATCATGAATCACAGACTTCACAATCAAACAAACGTTTAATGAAGGATATAGCATGGAAATATGTCAGTGAAGGTGTAGATGAAGTGGGAAACAAGCGTTGACTTGTACGTTTTGCGATAGAACTTTTCATGGAGGGGGATCAATAGAATGAAGCAACACCTTGGTTGGGTAAAAGGTAATGTCGCAGCATGTAAAAAGGTTCCCGCGGATGTTAGGTTTCTTATGAAGAATAATTTTGTAGAAAGTTCGTCAAAAGGAAAAGATAACATATTAGATGAAGATCAAGTGCGAGAAACAACTATATCATCAAGATCTCATGGAAAAAGGAAAGCTCCTCTTACATATAGCAACATACCATCATATTTTCCAAGAGGTACACATGATCTTAGGCAGCCTTCAATAAAATCAGCACTTCAAAGTAAAAAAGATTGCATGATACAGATTTAGCTTTTGCTATGTGGTTATATGATGCTTGTATACCAATGAATGCTGTCAATTCTCCTCTTTTCTCAATTGCAATGAGCAAAGTAGCATCTATGGGTCATGGATATGTTGGACCTTCTTATCATGCTATATGTGTGAATTTGTTGAATGATGCTAAGACTTCAGTGAAACTCATTGTTGATTCTTATAGAAAAAATTGGTCAGAAACAGGTTGTACTATTATGAGTAATGGATGGCGGGATGTAAGACAAAGACCACTTATTAATTTCTTGGTCTATTGTCCAAAAGGGATTTCTTTTATTAAATCTGTTGATGCATCGGATATCGAAAGTAATGCAGAGAGCTTATGCAACCTATTTGGAGAAATTGTATAAATAGTTGGCTCTCAGAATGTTGTTCAATTGGTCACTGATAATGCTGCTAATTACAAGGCTGCAAGGAGATTGTTGTGTGAAAGATATCCTTTGATTTGTTGGTCGCCTTGTGCAGCTCATTGCATCAACTTGATTATGAAGGATTTTTCTGAGCTTCCTTTTGTTTCTGATTTGGTTACTCTTGCTTCACGGGTCACTGTTTTCGTGTATAATCATAAATGGCCTTTGAATTGGTTCAGGAAGAGACCGGGTTGGACAGAAATTATTCGGCCTAGTGCAACTCGTTTTGGAACTTCATTTATTGCTTTGAAAAGTTTGTATAATCATAAATCGGATTTGCAAGCTATGGTTACCTCAAATGATTTCAAGAAGATGTTGAAGAAAATGCCAACAGCTAAGGATGTCAAGCTTACTATCTAAAATGACACGTTTTGGCAAAATTGTCTCATAACGGTGAAAATGATGGGTCCAGTTTTGAGATTTTTGTGTACGTGTGATTCTGATGAAAAACCGTGTTTAGGTTATGTGTGTGAAGGCTTGAGTAGAGCAATAAAAGGCATCATGGAGTTGTTTAAGAACAAAACAAGTCTTTATAAGCAATATACTGATATTATTGATGCTCGTTGGGATAAGATGTTGAAGAAAAATCTTCATGGTGCTGCTTATTGGTTAAATCCAGTATTTCAATATGATGAAGATAATGAAGCAAAGAAAAGAGAGGTGTTTGGATCAGTTCTTGACATGATTGAACATAAGTCAACTCAAAATTATTTAATAGTCATAACACAGTTAATGAAGTTCCGTGATCGAGTGGGTTGTTTTGGAAGACCAGTAGCCGTGGCTTCTTGTAAGCGTACTCGTCTCGGTAAGATTAATTTATTTTTATTTTTATTACTGAATTTAATTTTATGAATGAATTGTGATATGCTAAACCTTTTTTTCATTAGATGAGTGGTGGAAATTGTTTGGTGGAGATTGCCCGGAGTTGCAATCTTTTGGTTCAAACCTGGTTATTTTTTATGTGTCAAAATGGGCCAGGTTAACCCTGTACATAGCTTCCCAAAAAGTGAAGTTACAGATTACCAAAATCTAAATTTAGTTGCTTAACGTATAATATGTAACCATAGATGTCAATTTGACCCATTTTCCTGTTGGATACGATTTCCAATTTATTCATGAACTTCACCTTACATGCATTGCTTGAATATGAGAAATATAATAGTGGCATTGGGGAGCTGCCATTCACTGATGTTTCTTCTACAGAACCTGTTTCTGGTGTAAAATAGGTATTTCTTATCCTTAGAGCATATACAATAGCCCATTTTTTTTTTCTTCTTTTGGGTCAAGAATGCTGCTGCCTTGGCAACAACTACAATTACAAGTATACATTTTTTGTTGAAAAATGATATGTATTAGTTTTATTATAATAGGTTATTACAAAGAGACAATTGTTGGTAGCATACGGATTCATTTGTAAACTCATGTTAACTTTTGTAATGTTACGATATATATGACATGCATTATTTTTCTATTAGTGTATTTTATTTTGTATAACGAGGTTAATTTTCATTTAATGTGGAAATTGGTATTATATTAAAAGAATATTTTTATTTTTCTTTTAAAACCATGACGCGCAAAAATGCGTGTCATAATGAAATTTATGACAGGTGCTTCCTTGACGCGCATTTTATTACACGCATTGCGCGTCATCGTTCCCGCGTCAAGAAAGGGATGACCCGCATTTTGCGCGTCAAGAGGCTTCTTAACCCTACCTTCCTTGACGCGCATTTGTGCATCATCTAGACCCTTTCTTGACACGCAAAAAGTGTCCAGAAAGCCCTTTTTGTAGTAGTGTAGGATGCTACGGAACCTCAATAGTTGCATCAAGATTGTTGAGATTCAAATCAGCACCATCCAAGCCCAAAGAGGAAACTGATGAACTAGTACTCGAAAGCAGAACTGACTAATCAACTGGTTCTGATTCAGCTTCATGAAATGTACTTTCATCGCCTTCTGATGAGCTATCATCCTCAACTTTCAGATTATCAGACACTGATGCTAACATAGTAGGAATAGCAGACGAACGCTGAAGATTAAAAATTCATTTTGTAACGAAGAGTACAGAAAAGCATCTTCCTCGTATGAGTTAACAGTTAGAGCACAGTGTTAGAGCATATTCCTATGCTACAGAGTGTCTCGTGTATTGTATCTAAGTGAGCGTGTCATTGTGAGCCTTAGTGTCAACATACCAAGGGCAGCATACCATTCGTACGCTCCATGGTACGCCATCTTGTAAGTTGTCACTATAAATACTAAGTGTTAGAAGACTTCTGAGAGCTGAGTCATTTTACACTTTGTGTTTGTATTTTCTAGAGAGAGAAACCAGATAGCTTTTGATTGTAATCTTCAACTGATTCAATACAAAACTCTTATTTACATTCGTGTTCACTAGATTGATCGAATCATGCAGTACTAAGATCATTTCGTGTCCTTACAAGTGGTATCAGAGCAATCCAGGTTGCTCTACTGCTGTGTTTTGATCAATTTTCGGATTTCTAGTGAGAGAAAGTTTGGGTTTTATTGGTTTTTCATCAATTTTCTTCAATTCCGAGTGATTCTAATGTCAAACTTGATTTCAAAATGTTCCTAGTGTGTTTTCGTTGTATACTGCTACAATATACAATCCAAAACGTCCAAATTCTCAAAAATCAGTCGAAACAGTGTTGGTACGCCGGTTGAATGTCGTGGTACGCTGGATGAACTGCTGGTACGCTGATTAGTACACAAGGCAATCTTCATCGATGGTCCGGAGCAGTTAAGCAGTACCAAGTTTGCTACGTTACTGTTCATTGGTACGTTGAGTTCACTGGTACGCTACTGAGTTGGTACGCTTAAGAGTTTGGGTCCGGTCAAAGTTTTGGTACAGTGGTTAATATTTTGGTCCGCTGAGAGTGTGTTTGGTACGCTGGCAGAAAAGTGGTGTTCACTAAAACTGACGTAACTTGAGAACAGTTAAGAGTAACGAGAGCTAATACTAGCCAAAACAACCGTCTCGATGAGAGCTACACTTTTACTGGCCTAACGGCCAGTAACCTCCGGTTTGACCCCCCCAAAATCCGTTTCTAAGACCTCCGTTTTTGCATCCGAAGTTTTAGATATCGAAAGTTTAGCACAAGATGTATGATTTTCAATCGTTTTCGGTCATGCAAAACACGGTGCAAGCTATGCTTAACTTTGATAACGAAATTGGAACAAGCCAGAAAGTTCATAAGTTGTTAAAATTGGAAGATTATCACAATTGGAAGCAAAGATTTTCTTCTTACATTAGCACAAATGATATCGATTTATGGATTCCAATTTGGAAGCTCTACATGCATCCAAGCGATCAAGGAGATTTTAAAGATATTCACAATATTGATGTTGCTGAAAGACTATGAGCTTGAGCAAAAGGTGTATAGTTATCTTACGATGACTTTACTATTGAATTGTTACATCAATTCAGTACTTGCCGGAAAAGTAAGCAGTTATGGGATGCTTTGTCTGCAAGAAGCGAAGGCAATGATCAATACAAAAAGAGTAGACGAAAAGTGTTGAATAAAGAATTTGAAAACTTTCAACACTATGAAAAAGAAAACATCTCTGCTCTTGTATCCAAATTTTCACATCTAATCAATGAAATGAAAGTGGTTAACATTGAGAAGACCGAGGAGGAATTGAAAGAGAAACTAATGGAAGCATTACCAGAAAAGTGGGAGAATTATGTGTTGTTTCTTACTCATGACAAAAAAGTATTCTGCATTATCATTTCATGTTTAACAGGAAAGCTTTATGCGAGAGAAATGGAAATGATGACCTCACATAATTCAACTGCTCAACTACAAAATCCTGTGTTGTATGATGGTTAAAATTCTACGAGTATCCATGCAAAGTCTAAATCATTTGGTTTTGATTCATCAAATCCAACTCAAACAACATTTGTTGCTAGTCGTGGTTCAGGAAATTCTGAAAATACATCAAGAGAGTGTAGTTTACTAATGACTTCATTTTCTGCAAAAACACCTGATGAACATTTGGCGTTGATTTCTACATTGTTATCTTCATACTATGGGTTGTTGAATTGTGGTTTGCCAACTGCTAATCTAATTGAAGAAGATTTTGATCAGATCGACCCAGATAATCTCGAACAAATGGATATTAATTGGCAGCTTGCTATGCTAGCCCAAAGAGCTAAACGGTTCAGGAAGAAAACAAGATTCAAAAGTTTGAATCTAGATGGTAAAGTTGGATTAGACAAATCAAAGGTAAAATGTTTCAAATGTTTCAATTTTGGACATTTTGCTCGTGAATGTTCAAAGTCAAATGCTTCTTCATCAAAGTCTTCAAAAAATAATTCAGAGTCAAAGGCATTAGTCTCACAATCTAATCAAGGATATGATTAGTCAGACGATTTTAAACATTTTGAAAGTTGATTTGTTGTAAACACATCGTAATTCCGGGGTCTTTTATATAGTTATTTGAGTCAATTTGAGTCAGTTTTTATTAGTTTTAGTTGTTTTTGTTTAAGTTGGGTCCTTGATCTTTATTTATGTGTTTTATATGTTTTTGTGGGTTTCAAATAAAGTCCCATGGCCACGAGAGAAAGTTAGAAGTTAGGAGAAGAAAAGAAGAGAAGAGGCTGAAAATCTGCCCCAGGCGTATCGCCTGGGACCTCACCAATTCCGCGCGATACGCGTAGAGAGAGAGAGTGAACAAAAGCCTTAAGTCGGTTTGACCGACTATCTTGTCGCTTGTGACCCGTAAGCGTATCGCCTACCACTTCTAGACCTCCAAGTGATAAGCTTGGAGGGTGTTTTTCCAGAAACTTAGCCTGATCGATATAAAATCAAGTTAAGAGTTTCAATTCGAGATATCTCGACTTCCAGACGGAAGAGGAGCGTCCAGAGGCGATTTTTAGAGACAAGAGAGAGCTGGGAACAAGGAGAATCATTGGAGGATCAAGAATCAATCATCAATTCCATACCCGGTTTATCTGATTTCTTCTATTTCTTGTTTAAAACTCTAGACTCAGTTATGTTTGATGTTCAACAAATGATTTTTATTGTGTTTTCTGCATTGAACATGATTGTAGGCTAGGCGTTTTCACCTCCTAGACCGTTTATGATGAACAATTAGTATCTATGACTTTGTTTCGCTTTTGACAACTTGATTGGTGTAATGTTTCTATTCAATTCCATTGTTAACATGATAGTATGCATATGATCACCAGAATTAGGGTTTGAATTAACTTACTAAACTGCTTAGCCTGCGAATGTCTTTCGGTTTGGGTTGGGTAATCGATTGCGTGACTATGTGTTTGTGTTTGATTTGATTATCTATCTTGATTATCATAGTTTAGTATTTTAGTGAATTTCTTAAATCTAGTGTGCTGCCCTAGTTAGACAAGCCGGGAGGTGATAGCTAGGTCGGGTAGTCGGGTTGATTAGTGGATTAGGATCACATCGCCATCGGGAAATGGATGCCCTAGGAAATTAGTTAGCTTGCTATTCCGTGTCAGTTGTGTTGATTAGTGGTAGAATCTGCTAGCCTAGGGTGCCTAAGATTGTTTCGAGGGTGGTTAGGTCTAGTTGAGGTTGGATGTACCCATAAGGTGAACTCCTGTCCGAACGTTAGGAATATTTGCTAAGAAGGACTTAAAAGGTGAATTAGCTTCCATCAGAGTTATCATAGCCAGATTAAGTTGTAGGTATTGGTTGGGATTCTAGGTCTAGGTGGTGTCTTTCTCGTGTCTGATTATTTTCTAAGTTCTCTTGCTTCCCGTTTGTTAGTTGCGTTAGTTAATTAAATTCCTCAAATCAAAAACCCAATCTACTCAGTATTTTTATTTCTTAGGTCTAGGTTAATTCTTGTTTTCGTAGTGTCCTAGGTTCGATATCCGGTCTTACCTTAGCTTTACTATAATCCGACAGGTTCACTGCCTTAGGATTCGGTTCGGTTTTAGGTAGTTTCGGTAAAATTAGGTGTGTCTAGGTCTAGGTTAGGTCTAGGTTTCATTAGTTAGTTTTAGGTACGTTCCGAGCACATCAAGTTTTTGGCGCCGTTGCCGGGGACACCTGGCAATAGCAAGATTAGCATAGGTCGTTGTTAGGAAATTTTGAGTCTTTTAGGTTTTTCCGTGTCTAGAGTCTTAGGATTTTCTGCCTTCGAGTCTAGAATTTTAGAATTTTTTTTCTTTCTATTTTTTAATTTTTTTATCTTCCGTTTTATGCCACACACCCGTTCGCGAGGTCCATCTGAGCTTACACCATTCTCTGATCCCGACAAGGACATCCGTGAACGATTCCACGTACTTCGCGTGGAACTCGAGGCGTTCATACTTTCTACCACTCACTCGAAACTGTCCACATCCACTTCCACACACATCCCACGCGACACCAAACGCATTCCATTTCCTGACCTCACCACCATCGCGGCACGTCGCACCGTCCACGAGCAGGCCAGCGCTGGAGTTAACGACGCTTGGTTTGCAATCGCCCAAACAAACATTGCCAACACCATCAATTGGCAAGTTCCATCTCACGTCATCAACGCGCTCACCAATTCTATCCAGTTCCATAGACGTGAAGACGAAGATGCACCGACGCATATCTCGCGCTTTATTCGAATCTGCAATACGTTTGGACTCACAGTAGTCGCGAACGGTACCATCTATCTGCGGTTGTTTCTGTTCTCCCTTACCACTCGATCCGCCGAGTGGTTCAAGATGCTTCCGCCAAATTCGATCGCCACCTGGGACGATCTGAAATTAAAAATCCTGAAAAAGTATCATCCTCCAGCCAAGGCTGCACGTACTCGAGAGGAAATCCACTCCTTCAGGATGGACCCCGATGAGCCTTATTCGGTCGCATACGAGAGATTCAACACCCTTCTGAGCAAATGTCCGGAACACGGGTTGACGGAATGGGCTATTATCGAAAAGTTCTACAATGGACTTCCTTATTCTGTTCAGAAGGAGTTCAACATTTCGGCTGGATGTCACATGATGGAAAAGCTCACTGTGGATGAATGTAAATCACTTTTTGAGAGCTTTGCACTTGCTGAACAGCAGACACCCGGAGATCGGAGAGCCACCTTGGCCCCGACTAGATCACTCGCACCTTCTACATCTACCCGTGGGGTTCATCACATTGGCTCAGAGACCATGACGCCTAAGGAGTTAGAGAACATCTATAGAGCTTTAGAAGAAATCAAACTCCATATTAAAGCCAAATGTGAGCTGTGTAGAGGCACTCACGACACCCGAGACTGCCCGCTTGCTCCCGCTGAGCAGGTCGACTATATTGGAAACCAAAACCAGTTCGGTAATTCTTTCCAGTCCGGGTGGAGGAGTGGCCAGAATTCAGGATGGCGAGAAGGAGGCAACCCACCTGGTTTTCCACAGCTTCAGAAGACTTGAAGTTGTGATGAATTCTGTCCTTTTGAATACCTTGCCAATCATAAATAATCTTGGCGCAAAACTTCTCTTAGAGAATCCAAGATATATGTTTTGAAAATATTTTTCGTATCTTGTGTCGATCAATCAAAAACAAATAAGAAGTAAAATCTTTTTGTTTTTTACAAAATTTATATCAAAAAAACCTAAACTCTTTTTGATTTTTCAAACTTATGTTAAAACACACCAAAAATCTTTTTGTACTATTCCTGAAAAGAAATGAAATTGCAATACAGAAAAAACTCTATTTTTGGTATTTTGCGAGAAAGATCATGACGCGAGATCATATTAGACATAACGCATCTATCACATTTCAATTTCGGTCTTAATCAGCATGCAAGCCAAGATAATCTCAAATAGAACATTTATGTTTATTTCAGCATGCACCAATCATTTTTATCATTTTCAGATATGCTTAAGATAACTTTTGACATGCACTGATAACTCGGCCTCCACTCTATCAGAAATACTAGCAAATCATCATTTTTTTAACATGTAGAAGCAAATTAGCTTTGAGATTTAATCATCCTTGAAGAATCATGCAAAAATAAAGCAGAACCCCAAATACCTAGCAATCAGGTCGGTCTTGTGGACACGCAGAGAAAGCCCAAGTATTTGAGAAAACAAGAAAGCAAAACAAGTTGAAGTTGTATAATTCAACAACAATCAGGACGGTTCTTCCGAACGCGCAGAGAAAGTCCGATGGATTATACGAAACACCAAAGAAAAATAAAGCAGAATGTCAAACGAAAAACAATCAGGTCGATCTTTCGATACGTAGAGAAAGTCCGATCGTTTGACAAAATAAAGAAAATCAAACAAGTTTAAATCTTTCAAAATGAAAACATGCATTCATCAGTATATCTCATTATTCTATTTTTGTCAGAATCATCACATACCATTCATTAAGAAGCAAACAACCAAAGATTATCAGGCAAGCTTTATGTTTATATCTTACTTGCAGATATCAGATTAGTCATGCACATTTACAGATTATACAAGTACCTACAGCCTTTAGACTTAGTCTATCCATGGCAAATAACGTATATGCTGTGTACTATCATTTCTCGCTTCTGTCGAATCAATTTCTCAATTTTTCATTCATTTTTTTTATATTTTCCAATTTCTCCCCCTAAAATTCAAACAAACACTATATTTTTGAATTTTCAAATTGTCTCCCCCTAAAAATATGAACGAAAGAAAATAAAAAACAAAAAGAAAAAGATTGATCAACACTTGACACATTTTTGAAAATGATGTTTTTGAAAAACAGTTTTTTAAAGATAAGAACGATGCATTTTAACTTAAAACACAAGTATCTCACTGTCAGCAATCTCTCGATTACTAACAGGTCTTCTTGAAATACCTGCAAACACTGGAAAACAGTAAGTTTTTAAGACCCCGACCTTCTTCAACAAAATCTGTGTTGGCCGTGGAGACAACTTTTGGTCTCCATTCTTGTTTTGGTTTTATAATTTCTAGTGAACTATTGTCAATCGATGAGTGACAATCAGAACTACTACCCAACTTTTCCGAAGAAATCTTCTTTTTCCAGAAAAAGTTATTGTTGGGTATTGGTTCACTAAAGATAATGCCATCAAGATCAACATACATTGTATGTTTGGCATTTGATGATGAAATGTTAGTTGTCGTAGGACAATTATTTGCATAATGACCCTTCTTACGACAAACATAACAAAGTCTGTCACTAGTTGGATGAATTGAAATTGGTTTTTCAAACTGATCAGTGAGACCTTCATCATGAATTTTTGAAAACACAGGTTTTGATTTCTTTGGTTTGTGAAATTTTGGAAAACATTTTGGAGAATCATAGAAACCCGAATCATCTCCATAACCAAAGATTTATCTTTATGATAAAACCTGTTTGATTTAGCAGAATGAAATGAATCTGAAATGTTACCGCCTTGTGGTGTAGCATCAGATATACAAGAAGACTCTTCAGAAGAAAACTTTTCATCTGGTGAAGATACTTTCTCCTTCCAACATTATGCCTTCTTATCTGAAAACACCTTCTGCTTCTTTATCTTCTTCGCTTTGAATTCCTTTTTGTTGAAATTCTTAGTCGCCATTTCTGTTTCTTCAAATCCCAAACCACCATTTTTCTGTTTAAACTTATCTTGAACAGAATTTGGTATATTATGACCTTGTTTGGCAAGCATTGTAAATTCAGATTTGATTCCTTTCAGGTCATTCGTTCCAGAATTCAATGAATCATCTATCACAATTTCAGAAAACTTTGGCACTGTTACTTTTCCGGGATTTCCATTAAACACTTTTTCTTTCTCAAGAAAGGTAGATTTAGCATCAAACTTCAATCCTTTGCAATAATCAACCACCTTTTTATTCTTTTGAGATTTTGACTTGGTTTTCTTTCCTGAGCTGGTATCAGCAAACTTTGAATAATCATGTTGTTCAACACCAGATGGTACAGCTGGAACAGACATTTCAATGTCCACTGGAGCAGGAAATTGATGAAGACATTCATCTTGACCATTCTTCTCACTCTTTTCCAGCTTATACAGATAATTCAGAAAAGTCGGTTAATTGTTGCAATTTTTCAATTTCCTTTGCAAATCAAACATCTCAATCTTTTGTTCAGATATTTTTATATTAGCTTCCGATAACTCTTTCTGTGAAGCAATGTACTTGTAAGACAATTTGTTATAATCAATTATATGACATTGTCTCAAGCGACATTCTTCCAGAACTTCTGCAGTAACTTTCTCTACCTGTTTCTGATAGTAAACAACATCTTGTTTCAAAATGTTATTTTGACTTTGAATATCACCGTTTTTATCACGCAACTTTGTGAGTTCCTCCTGAAGTTGAATTACTCTATCAGCAACTTCGACAGCAGCTTTACTAACTTTTTCATATTTTTGTTGAAGAGGATAACATTTCGCAAATAAAGCATCAAAATCTTCAACAGCTTCCTTTTCCTTAGCTTGAGCTTTATTGCATTCTTCAACTGATACTTCTTTTTCTTTCAACCAATCTTCCTTAATTTTAGAAAAATCAGTACACGTTGTACAAGAGGAAAATGCACTCTGTTGAATTTTTGCTTCGTAACCATCATGAATTTTATTTTTCCATTCCTCCAATTCTTTTCTCAAAATACTATTTTCTTCAGATAACTTCGCTTCTTTCTTCTCTAACTCTTCAATTTTACCTTGAAACTTCAAATCTTGATCAACTATTTTCTGAGAAATTTTGGACATATGCTCCTCACACTGTGTCTTTACAAAATCCCATATCAGTTTTGCTTTTCGATAATTCCTTACTTGATTTCTAAGAATTATAGGCACAACCAACAGAATTAGTGCAGCAGCCTCTTCATTTTGATCATACGATTTCCTTTCTTCACTTGAAAATTTGTGCATCTCTTTAAAATGACCATCACCATAAGTTGGATACTTATGTTCATTTATAATTGGTAACCACAAATTTTTATCCAAATCATTAACATAAGCTCTAAAATTTGTTGCCCTACCATGATAATCTTCAAGATTTATCAACTTTGACGCATTCTGACGATGACGCTCCACGAATACCTCAATTTCATACATTTTGAAAATTTTGAAAAATTCTGCTTTGTCCGAACTTCCTCCGAACTCTAATGAACCTCCGAACTTGCTCCGAGCTTCGTCCGAACTCGATTGCACAGTCCAAACTTAGACTTGTGTCCGAACTCCTCCGAACTCTCTTTGTCCGAACTTCTATATCATAGAATCACCGATCTTCTCCGAACTCTCTCACCGAACTTCAAGTTCGGGGCAATTCACGCCGAACTCTCTCAGAACTGGGAGTTCGGAGCGGTTATTTTTCTATTACTCTGATCTGAACCTCTCCAAACCTCAAACAAATCCGGACATTTTTACGTTTTTGAGAGAATTTGGACGAGAGTTTTGGTTGGAACTCAGATAAAACCCATAGAAATGTTTTAGAAATGAAATACACTCGAAAAGTTGAAGAATTAACTCATTTTTAATGAAAAACACTCGGTTTTGACAAGAAAACGATCACAATCAAAGGAAACGCAATAGAGCAACCTGGAATTGCTCTGATACCAATTAAAAATGCGTAAAACGGGTCTTACTAAAGGTTTGCTTGATCGTAGAGTGAATACGAGATGTAAATAAAGGTTTGTTTTATTGAAATCAACAAAGACTCAATTACAAACACTCAAAGAAGCTCACTGGAGAAACACTCTCAAACACACATAGTTATGAACTGGTCACCCTCAGTCTATCTCCTACCTCCTCCAATATTCAAGACTAGTTAACTATATATACACGTCTGGTCCGAGCCTCGTCCGAACTCTAAGTTCGGCCGGTCCGAACTCGAGGTTCGGACCTAGTTCGGCCTGCAGCTTGAACTCGTCTTGAATCTTCACATCGTCTCATTCATATACTTCACATGACGCACATATTATGTATCAAGAGTTATAAATAAAATGGCTAAGTATGCTAAATTTTTAAAAGACATGTTAAGTAATAAAAAGAAACTTGAAGCTTTATCTGATATAACCCTTGATGCTAACTGTTCAGCTGTAGTACAGAATAGATTGCCTAAAAAATTAAATGATCTTGGAACTTTTACAATTCCTTGTGTGTTTGGTAGTTCATCTGTTACTCATGCTTTAGCTGATTTAGGTGCTAGTATTAATGTCATGCCATATTTTGTTTTCATGCACCTAGGGTTAGGAGAATTAGCGCCGACTAGGATGATAATTTCCTTAGCTGATAGGTCGGTAGTTAAGCCCAAAGGAATAGTGGAGAATGTGTTAGTTAAGATTGACAAGTTTTTATTCCCTATAGACTTTGTGGTTGTGGATAGTGATTATGATGTGAGGTACGCATTGATTCTAGGTAGGCATTTCCTTAGGACTGCCCGGCGTTAGTTGATGTGTTTGAGGGGACCATCACTTTGAGGGTTGAGAATGAATCGGTTGAGTTTAGGGTTGGTAGGTCGAGTGACAAAAACAACGAATCCGTTTACTTTCTAGGATCTTTCATGTCTATAGTGGATAGTTGTGATAGTTATGTCACAGGTGAGGATCTAGTGGTAGTTGGAAATCGGTTGGAGGGTGAACCGGTTGTTGAGGATAAGTGTGGGGAAGATTCCGGGGGGTTAGAGGAGTTAGGTAAAAATTGTATTTTTTGACCCGTTAGTAGAACCCGGAGATGAATAGGGGTGGGAGAGATGTTGGTGGTTGAGAGTAGTTCTAGGAGAGCCACACTTGGCAATATAGGTGAATTTGAGGATATGATAGTGCTTAGGCCAAGTGTGGGGAGGTTGAAGGTGGTTGTTAGTGAAAATGACCCGGCTTCGAGTTTTCTAGAGAAAATTAAGTTTCTTCCGGGTCGTTATAAGCATTGGAAGGTTAAAAACTCACTGGAGTTATTAAAGTTGGTTGCTTTAATGTTTAGAAAGTTGGTAGGTGGTTGTGCAAGTAGGAACCGGGTGAAATCCAGTAATTTTGTGGTTAAGGATGTGAAATCAAAGCCTCCGGATGGTTTGGGAGGTTGTGTTGATGTTTTGTGCTAATTGATTAAGTGTCCGGGTTGTATATTTTGTAATAGTGGTCTTTAATTTTCTGCAATTTTTAGTTCTCGTGCATTTTGCGTCTTTTCGGTTTCGGTGTTTGTAGGTGATTCGGGAGACTCGAGATGTAGAAAAAGTGATATGGGGAATTTCGGGTGAGTTTTGCAGGTTAGAAGTGCAGTTTTGCTGGAAAAGTTCGACCAAAGGAGTTGATGGGAGAGCAAAAGAGATAGAAATTTTTCAAGGCCGAAATCCCAAAAATCTCTGGAAATCACGTTCCAGACGTATCGCCTGGAAGGTTGGCAGGCGTAGGCGATACGCCTGGGATGGTTTCGACCTGCTGGTTTGGTTAAGTCTTTGTGATACGAGAGAATGGAACAGGTACCCCTCGCGATACGCGGGGGGGGGGGGGGGGTCAGCGACCAGAAACATTTTCTAATTTTTAAATTCTGGTTTGATGGTTTGTTAGTTCTCGTTTTTCCAGGTAAACACCATTTCAATTTAATTTCTCATTTTATTTTATTTCGTCCTTGTTTTTGTTTTTGTGATTTTTTTTCCAGGTAAACACCATTTTAATTTAATTTCTCATTTTATTTTATTTCGTCCTTGTTTTTGTTTTTGTGATTTTATTTTTTCGTGAGTCGTACTAACATTTTGGTCGAGTCGAGTTGTTTTTTTTTTGTCGTTTTACAGGTCCGATGATATTCGCGCATAGGAACTATTATACACTTCAATAGAGGACTTCGGTTACGAGCTCGCTTGCCATTCATTCAAATAAATAATCAGGGGAGTCTGTTCTGCTTTATTTTCTTTTATTGTTTTTATTTTCGTTGCATTTGTTAATTTTATTTGTCAGTGTGTTTTTTTTAATTTTGTTTTATTTTATTCTCATTCCACATTGGGGGCAATGTGTGATTCAAGTGTGGGGATGGGAAGCCTTGCGTCTTTTTATTTTTATTTTAGTGTGTCATGAAAAAAAAAATCACAAAAACAAAAACAAGGACGAAATAAAATAAAATGAGAAATTAAATTGAAATGGTGTTTACCTGGAAAAACGAGAACTCACAAACCATCAAACCATAATTTAAAAATTGAAAATGTTTCTGGTCACTGACCCCCTCGCGTATCGCGAGGGGTACCTGTTCCATTCTCGCATATCGCGAAGACTTAACCAAACCAGTGGGTCGAAAAACCCTCCCAGGCGTATCGCCTACGCCTGCCAACCTTCCAGGTGATACGCCTGGAACATGATTTCCAGAGATTTTTGGGATTTTGACCTTGAAAAATTTCTATCTCTTTTGCTCTCCCATCAGCTCCTTTGGTCAAACTTTTCTATCTCATTGCCCTCAATGTGGCGTCTTTTTATTTTAATTTTAGTGTGTCATGAAAAAAAAGTCCAAAAAATCCAAAAAAATTAAAAAATTATTCAGAAAAATGTCTGAGAATCTGGCTGCAGTTAAATGGGAAATGATAGTACAATCATGATTTGACTTTCAAATTTGGTGTTTAAAATGTTAAAAATAAATAAAAGCTGAAAACATTATTGGTTAGTGATGTATTGGTAGACCCAGCCAACTAAAAAGCTTAAATATCCTAATTGTGTCTGAAAATTTGGAATTAAATGTATATAAAATCAGGATACTTATTGGGTTCCCGCCTTAGATTGAAACGAGGATGCTGAAACTGTCAAAAATAGAAGATAGGTACCTTAATATTTATAGATAGACTTGTCTTTAAAATAACAAGCACGCCTCTGTCTTTTTATGAAAACAAATCCGACTTTGATGGCGCTTCCATGAAAAAAGAAAAAAAAATCCATATTCTATCTCTATTTCTGCATTAGCTGAGCTAAATACCCTATGTGCTACCCAACGGGTTCACTCTCAGTGGATGCTCCTCTAGGTGAAGCTCGTTGAAAAAAAAAAGAATAAATATAAAGCTCAAAAATAGCAGACCATTCATCCATCATTCCACCATTTTAGAGACAAGTATATACTTAAATATTAGGGTAGGAGAACCTAAACGGTTTAAACCTGTGCCTTGAAATCTTGAGATGGAATTAGGCAAAGTTGTGATGTTTGAGTGTGGGATCCATTAGGTTGACTGGTTAGGTAAAAGAATAAAAATTAACACTTTTGAGGGCTATAAAGGTTGGTGGTTGGGTTTAATCGGATCGAAATATCAATAATTGCTACCGGGATGTAAGTCTGCTAATAGAAAAATAAATTAATGAGAAATAATGAATTAGAAATCAATTTCCTGGTTATGATTCCATTCCAGTATTTTTCAAGGACGAAAAAAGAGTCAGTGTGGGGATGTTTGATGTGTTGTAAACACATCCTAATTCCGGGGTCTTTTATATAGTTATTTGAGTCAATTTGAGTCAGTTTTTATTAGTTTTAGTTGTTTTTGTTTATGTTGGGTCCTTGAGTCTTTATTTATGTGTTTTATATGTTTTTGTAGGTTTCTAATAAAGTCTCGTGGCCACGAGAGAAAGTTAGAAGTTAGAAGAAGAACAGAAGAGGAGAGCCTGAAAATATGTCCCAGGTGTATCGCCTGGGACCTCACCATTTCCGCGCGATACCCGTAGAGAGAGAGAGAGAGAGAGAGTCAACAAAAGCCATAAGTCGGTTTGACCGACTATCTTGTCTCTTGTGACCCGTAAGCGTATCGCCTACCACTTCTAGACCTCCAAGCGATACGCTTGGAGGGTGTTTTTCTGGAAACTTAGCCTGATCGATATAAAATCAAGTTTAGGGTTTCAATTCGAGATATCTCGACTTCCAGACGGCAGAGGAGCGACCAGAGGCGATTTTTAGAGACAAGAGAGAGCTGGAAACAAGGAGAATCATCAGAGGATCAAGAATCAATCATCAATTCCATACCCGGTTTATCCGATTTCTTCTATTTCTTGTTTAAAACTCGAGACTCAGTTATGTTTGTTGTTCAAGATAAGATTTTTATTGTGTTTTCCGCATTGAACATGATTATAGGCTAGGCATTTTTACCGCCTAGACCGTTTATGATGAATGATTAGTATTTATGACCTTGTTTGGCTTTTGACAACTTGATTGGTGTAATGTTTCTATTCAATTCCATTGTTAACATGATTGTATGCATATGACGACTAGAATTAGGGTTTGAATTAACTTACTAAACTGCTTAGCCTGCGAATGTCTTTCAGTTTGGGTTGGGTAATCGATTGCGTGACTTTGTATTTGTGATTGATTTGATTATCTGTCTTGATTATCATAGTTTAGTATTTTAGCGGATTTCTTAAATCTAGTGTGCTGCCCTAGTTAGACAAGCCGGGAGGTGATAGCTAGGTCGGGTAGTCGGGTTGATTAGTGGATTAGGATCACATCGCCATCGGGAAATGGATGCCCTAGGAAATTAGTTAGCTTGCTATTCCATGTCAGTTGTGTTGATTAATGGTAGAATCTGCTAGCCTAGGGTGCCTAAGATTGTTTCGAGAGTGGTTAGGTCTAGTTGAGGTTGGATGTACCCATAAGGTGAACTCCTGTCCGAACGTTAGGAATATTTGCTAAGAAGGACTTAAAAGGTGAATTAGCTTCCATCAGAGTTGTCATAGCCAGATTAAGTTGTAGGTATTGGTTGGGATTCTAGGTCTAGGTGGTCTCTTTCTCGTGTCTGATTATTTCCTAAGTTCTCTTGCTTCCCTTTTGTTAGTTGCGTTAGTTAATTTAATTCCTCAAATCAAAAACCCAGTCTACTCAGTATTTCTATTTTTTAGGTCTAGGTTAATTCTTGTTTTCGTAGTATCCTAGGTTCGATATCCGGTCTTACCTTAGCTTTACTATAATCCGACAGATTCACTGCCTTAGGGTTCGGTTCGGTTTTAGGTAGTTTCGGTAAAATTTAGGTGTGTCTAGGTCTAGGTTTCATTAGTTATTTTTAGGTACGTTCCGAGCACATCAAAAGTCCTATTGCTTTGACTGCAATTCGTAAGAATTCTGCAAGTTCATTTGATTCTGAGTTCACTGAAATGCAACATGCATTTATGGTTCAAATTGATCAGAGTGATTCTAATTCTGAAACAAATGGTTCTGAATTAAGTGGTTATGAATCTGTTCGTGAGTTTTGTTCCCAAAAAGACAAGAAGATTCAAGGATTGATAAAAGAAAATGAGTTGTTGGTTGCTGAAAATAAAAGGAAGATAGAAGAGTTGACAGGTGAACTGAAACAGTTGGAAGATCTTGTAGGATCGGTGTTAAACTAATTAACTTAACAAGAAACCCTTCTAATTGCAAATATAACCCTGCGGAATTAAAGTTATATTTCACTTTACTTAAGCTTATATTAATTCTCTTGTATTAATGTGAGTGCTTGATTGCATAAAGATAGTAACAACGAAGTAAGAAATACTCGGCATTATTTGCATTAACTCAAAGCTACACTATTACAAGTTGTTCGAGAACCGTGTGTAAAACTAAGAGCTAATTATGCTATATATAGTGCTAATGAGATCAATGACAGCCATTGATCTCATGTGATCTAATCTAGACCGTATAATATACAGTCAAATATAAACTACCAAAAGCATAAACTTCGACAATCGGAATAACTTGCGTGTGATCAGCATCATACTACTTTGGAGAATGGCTTGGGTAGATTTAGAAGCAAACGAGAAGCTTTTGCAGGATTGGACTAGCTGAAAAGACATCTCAGGAAAAGTCCGGTTGAACTCATTATCTGGTGGATAATCGAGTTCACCCAGAATATTCGCTAGCTGAAAAAATTGCTTCTTCCGCTTGAACTCCCAGTTCCGCTTGAAGTTGAGAATTCCGCTTCAACTTCAACTTCAGCCGGAACTTAACAAAGCAGGATTTCAGCCGGAAATCTCCTAAGCGACATATTCCTTACAGATCTAATTCAAGAATTGTCATCTCAAATGGAAAAATTTTCAGAGTTTAAACAGAAGTTGTTGAGAAAGAGTTAAAGTTTAAATGTGTTGAAAAGGATTTTCAACAGAAACTCACAAATTTATCTGAAGAAAATGCTGAACTAGTCAAGGAAGTTGAAAAATGGAAGGTGGAAGCTGAGGATGCTGCCAAATGATTTCAATAATTTGTTTGAACAATCCAAGGTTAAGCTTGATATGCTCACCAAGTCTTCTTATGAACAAGCTGCCAAAATTGAATCATAACAGATTGATATGGAAATGTTGCTCGATGAGAAGTGGGAGTTAGTAAGAGTCAATAATTTGCAAAATGCGAATCTTGATATTCAAAATAGAAATTAAGATAAGTTGAAGAAAGAGTTATTTGCTGAACTAGATAATTTGAGATTGCGAAAATATGAAACGCACAAAGTTACTAAGAGGTTGATTGCAATAGAGAAAGAATTGGCTGAAGTTCAACAAAAGATTTCAGATTTGAAGATTCAAGTAATTGATGCAAATCATCTATTGAACAATGTCACCAATTCGCAATCTTTCACAAGCTTTCTAGAAAATGATGAAAATTTTGAGAAAGTATTTGATAAGACAGTTTCACCTCTTGCAAATATCAAAGAAGTTGTCAACATTCTCAAAGAAACAGTTGAAGAACGTGACTACTCAAAGTTTTCTAATTCCAAGTCTGAAGAAAAGAAGAAAACAAAGAATCAAAAGAATGGAAAGCAAGCTGAACAGAAATATGAGATTCCTAAAACTTCAAAGTTTGTGTATGGGTCTTCGTCCTCTGAAGAAGAGAAATCAGCTAGTCAAATCAAGAAGATTCGTTCCAATGCTGACATTAATGAAACAATCTTCTATGCTCCAAAAGATGTTAACAAAGTCAAAGTTGAGTTTACTCGTCTTGCGAAGAACGAGCATCAATCATCTGGTTCTGAAGAAAAGATTTCAGGAAAACATGTTGGTTTAGATTTCAATCAGAAATTTGCTAAAGATAATGATTCTAAGATTCAAAAGCAACAGAATTTGAAGAAGGTCAATTTGAAGTAAGTGAAGAAAGATGTGTTTAAAGCTGAAAAGGCTCAACCTGAGAGGTTTTACAAACTCAAAGGTTCAGAACAATATTTTCTGACAAAGAATTCCTGCTTCATTGTGTTGATTCTCAGAAAATATTAGAAGTTTTTGTGAAGAACGCTAATCCGAAGAACAAAAAGAAGCAAACTACTAAATATTCTTCTGGAGGATCTATCTAAGTATAAAGAAAAGAAGAAAAAAAAGAATCAAAAGAATGGAAAGCAAGCTGAACAGGAATCTGAGATTCCTAAAACTTCAAAGTTTGTGTATGGGTCTTCGTCCTCTGAAGAAGAGAAATCAGCTAGTCAAATTGAGAAGATTCGTTCCAATGCTGACATTGATGAAACAATCTTCTATGCTCCAAAAGATGTTAACAAAGTCAAAGTTGAGTTTACTCGTCTTGCGAAGAAAGAGCATCAACCATCTGGTTCTGAAGAAAAGATTTCAGGAAAACATGTTGGTTTAGATTTCAATCAGAAATTTGCTAAAGATGATGATTCTAAGATTCAAAAGCACCAGAATTTGAAGAAGGTCAATTTGAAGTAAGTGAAGAAAGATGTGTTTAAAGCTGAAAAGGCTCAACCTGAGAGGTTTTACAAACTCAAAGGTTCAGAACAATATTTTCTAACAAAGAATTCCTGCTTCATTGTGTTGATTCTCAGAAAATATCAGAAGTTTTTGTGAAGAACGCTAATCCGAAGAACAAGAAGAAACAAACTACTAAATATTCTTCTGGAGGATCTATCTAAGTCTAAAGAAAAGAAGAAAACAAAGAATCAAAAGAATGGAAAGCAAGCTGAACAGAAATCTGAGATTCCTAAAACTTCAAAGTTTGTGTATGGGTCTTCGTCCTCTGAAGAAGAGAAATCAGCTAGTCAAATTGAGAAGATTCGTTCCAATGCTGACATTGATGAAACAATCTTCTATGCTCCAAAAGATGTTAACAAAGTCAAAGTTGAGTTTACTCGTCTTGCGAAGAAAGAGCATCAACCATCTGGTTCTGAAGAAAAGATTTCAGGAAAACATGTTGGTTTAGATTTCAATCAGAAATTTGCTAAAGATGATGATTCTAAGATTCAAAAGCACCAGAATTTGAAGAAGGTCAATTTGAAGTAAGTGAAGAAAGATGTGTTTAAAGCTGAAAAGGCTCAACCTGAGAGGTTTTACAAACTCAAAGGTTCAGAACAATATTTTCTGACAAAGAATTCCTGCTTCATTGTGTTGATTCTCAGAAAATATCAGAAGTTTTTGTGAAGAACGCTAATCCGAAGAACAAGAAGAAACAAACTACTAAATATTCTTCTGGAGGATCTATCTAAGTCTAAAGAAAAGAAGAAAACAAAGAATCAAAAGAATGGAAAGCAAGCTGAACAGAAATCTGAGATTCCTAAAACTTCAAAGTTTGTGTATGGGTCTTCGTCCTCTGAAGAAGAGAAATCAGCTAGTCAAATTGAGAAGATTCGTTCCAATGCTGACATTGATGAAACAATCTTCTATGCTCCAAAAGATGTTAACAAAGTCAAAGCTGAGTTTACTCGTCTTGCGAAGAACGAGCATCAATCATCTGGTTCTGAAGAAAAGATTTCAGGAAAACATGTTGGTTTAGATTTCAATCAGAAATTTGCTAAAGATGATGATTCTAAGATTCAAAAGCAACAGAATTTGAAGAAGGTCAATTTGAAGTAAGTGAAGAAAGATGTGTTTAAAGCTGAAAAGGCTCAACCTGAGAGGTTTTACAAACTCAAAGGTTCAGAACAATATTTTCCGACAAAGAATTCCCGCTTCATTGTGTTGATTCTCAGAAAATATCAGAAGTTTTTGTGAAGAATGCTAATCCGAAGAACAAGAAGAAGCAAACTGCTAAATATTCTTCTAGGATCTAATTCTACTCCTAAGAGCCCGACATCCAAATAGGTTCATGATCATCGATTTCAGGTATATGATACTTTTTATGATCATTTTGGAGATGTTCATTTTTGTGAAGATTTGCATAGACAAAAGAGAAGAAATGTCAACAATCGCTTGTGTTATAACTGCAGACAAAAAGGGCATATGGCAAAAGACTGTCCTTTCACTGATGCTTCTACTCAAAGAAAAGGAAAGGTTTCTTTTGTTGGTAAATCTGCCAAATATAGATTCATTGATGAATATGGCAGAATATTTGATGAATATCAACCTACATTTTTCAAAAGTCAGGGAAGATTTATTCCTAAATTTCGAAATGTTCCATATGTAGGTTGTTCGTCACATTCCACTGTGACTAGTTCATCAAATACTGAATTACCAACACAACAAATCTGGAAACCTAAAGTGGTTTCGAAGGGTAATCAACACACTGGTCGACCAGAAGCGATTCGCTTCGAGTCATTTATCAACTGACGTGTTTGACTAGAGTGCAGGTACTTCTATAAGACCTATCGGTGATTGAAAAGTTGCTGATAGAGAAGTATTCTGCTGATTTAATTTAAATTACATGTGATATCAAATTTCAAAACTGAAATTTTTCTGAAAACTAAAATTGGAACGTATCCATGTCCCAAGGTCAATTTTCTTTCTTTAAGGCATTTTGTATGTTGTTTAGGGGGGAGAAAATTTAAAATATCAAATATAGTGACTTTGTGTTTTGTTAAAATGAAAAATCCAAAAATAGAGTTTTCATTTTAAGGGGGAGAAAAACAGAAAAATACAAAAAACATTGAAAAATGAGAAATTATATCCGACATAATTGGGAAATGATGGTACATTGGCTTACTAGTCTGACTCATGGATAAAATAGATGAAAATCCATAAGATCATTATTCGATGTGCTTGGTAGGCTCGGCATTAAATCAAAAAGTATTCAGATGTGATATACATTAAATACTAATGCTTGACCAAGTAGACAACATCTTGATGCATATCTCAAGATATTGAAAAGATATGTGAAAAAGAAAATGAGAAGTCGTTGTGTATACATGTGTTAATTTTGCAAAGATTTAAACTTGTTTGATTTTCTTTATTTTCTCAAACGATCGGACTTTCACTGCGTATCGAAAGATCGACCTGATTGTTGTTCGTTTGAGGTTCTGTTTTATTTTCTTTGGTGTTTCATATAATTCATCGGATTTTCTCTGCGTATACGAAAGTATCATACTGATTGTTGTTGAATTATACAATTTCAACTTGTTTTATTTTCTTATTTAGTTAAATCCTAGGCCTTATCTGCGTATCGAAAGATCGACCATAAGGTAGACGATTTAACGTTCTTATTTCTTTTTGCATGGAACACAGTTGACGATATCCTAAATACAGTCACTACGTGTTAATTTACAAGTGAAGTCACAAAGTGTAATATAAAAAGAATATATGATTATGTCTGATAGTATGCGGTACACTGGCCAAAGCAAATCTAATCAATATCTTAACATATCCAGATGTTATGAATATTATTGTGCCTGAGTTTAAGATGGAAAAATTATACCAGTAATCGACATGACTTGTGTGCTGAAGAAATTAAAATTGAAGTGTAGTTTAGCATGTTATGTTCAATATGATCCCAAGTTGTGATCTTTCTCGCAAAAGACAAATATAGTGTCTGCTTCTGTATTGCATTTATGTTTCATATCTGAAAAATTCCAAAAAGATATTAGGTGTGTTAAAGCATAAACTTAGAAAAATAAAAAAGATTTTAGGTGTGCTTTGATGTAAAGTTTCAAAAAGCCAAAAATATTTCTTTTCTTATTTGTTTTTTACTGATCGACATGTGATACGAATTCAAATTTCAAATCTATATCTTGGATTCTCATAGAGAAGTTTTGCGCCAAGATTAAATTAATTTTCAAAAGAAAAAGAAAGCCGCGTTTCTGTCTTTTGAAGTTGCAGGTTATGTATGTCAAGACTCAAGCATGGTGCAAGCTCTATTTCTGACAAGAAATTTCAAGTTGAAGATGAGATGCAACAATGCTGAAGATTGAAGACTGTAGTTTAGTTAGCACAGATACACTACATGTTAAGGGGGAGTTTGTTAGAGCATATTTCTATGCTATAGAGTGTCTCGTATATTGTATCTAAGTGAGCGTGTCATTGTGAGTCTTAGTGTCAACATACCAAGGGTAGCATACCATTGGTACGCTCCATGGTCCGCCGTACCAATTGGTACGCTAGTTGGTACGCCAGCTTGTAAGTTGTCACTATAAATACTAAGTGTTAGAATACTTATGAGAGCTGAGTCATTTTACACTTTGTGTGTGTGTTTTATAGAGAGAGAAACCAGAGAGCTTTTGATTGTACTCTTCAAGTGATTCAATACAAAACTCTTATTTACATTCATGTTCACTAGATTGATTGAATCATGTAGTAGTAAGATCATTATGTGTCCTTACACAAAAAGAATTAAATAAGCTTTTATAGTCAAACAACCAGTTTAGACCCGTCCCCGCCAGTGGCTCAGTGTAATCTTGACAATCAACATTCAACCACTCTTCGACCATTTCAGGCACAAGAATGAACACACACTTCAATGGATATTCATAGCGAACAAGAAAACGTTCGACTACCTTCTCATCAATTGTTCGAAGAATAGTACACGGAGAACCAAAAGGCTCCAAAACTATAAATTTGGCTTATGTCCAATCAAAAGATGATAACAAGTTTTGTTAAAACGTTTTTTTAATGTCAAAACACGATTCAAGACATAACATGCTATTGCAACTGCCTCACTCCAGAAAATAATTGGAAGTCGAGAATCAGCCAACATTGTTCTTGCGGTCTCGATAATCGTTCTGTTCTTTCTCTCTGTTACGCCATTCTGTTGTGGTGTATATGGCGTGTTGAATTCATGATAAATACGTTTCGATGCATAAGACTCTGTCATACACATATTCTTGAACTCAATGGCATTGTCGCTTCTGATGCGACAAACTTCCTTCTTTTATAAAGATTCAATCTTCAAAATTTTACTCTTAATAAGATCAGGAATCTCGTCTTTTGTATTCATGAACATCACCCATGAAAAATGCAAGAAGTCATCCATGATCACCAAACAATAATATGCTCCTGAAGTACTCCACACATTCACTGGACTCAATAAATCCATATGAAGGAGTTCAAGTGGAGTATCAATTAAGTTTAGTCGTTTAGAAGGATGAGACTTCTTCCGTTGTTTTCCTTTCTAGCACGAGACGCACACATCATTAAAAATAAATCTGTGCTTTGGAACTCCGTCTACCGGATCATGATTTATAAGCAAATTCATCTTCCAATAGTTGATGTGCCCCAAGCGGCGATGCCACTAAATTGAATCTTTCTCTGTTAATTTAGATAAGAAACATGTTGCAGCAACAGTTGGAGACGCCTAATTCATATTTAAAACATTCAAATCTCGATACCGGGGTGCATGCATAACAATCCAAACGTTCGGACACTACTAGAAACAGGACATTCCTTGACGCGCGAACAATGACGCACAGTCTTTTCTTGACGCGCAAAAAAGTGTGTCATAAGAAACCTGTCAAGAATGGAAAGATGACGCGCATTTTTGCACGTCATAAATTTCTTTCATAATTTATAAAATGAAAAAACATGGTGGACATTTTTTTGCGCGTCAAGAAATTCTAGAAATTCTGTCACTTTTTAATTTTTCCCCGCCCAAAAAGTCCACCCAATATTTAGCCCTAATTGTAAGTATATCCAGCCTTTTCCCCTAAATTTGTTCTTTCTTCTTTCCCGCTCTCTCTCAAAACATCGAGAAAATCCACCGGAGATAGATCAGCCAATTGATTTTCAGTGGAAGCATGATGAAGTTTGATTAACTTCTTTTCAAAATAGTCACGAATAAAATGATACCTGATTTCAATGTGCTTAGTCTTTGAATGCTTGACTGGATTGTTGGTGATGCTGATAGCACTTGTGTTAACTGCATACATTGGTGTCTCCATGAAGTTGATACCATAGTCCATCATCTGAATTTGTATACATAAAACTTGACCACAACAAGCTGAAGTTGCAATGTATTTTGCTTCTGCTGTAGAGGTAGAAACACATGTTTGCTTCTAACATTGCCATGAGACAAGTCTGTCACCAAGAAATTAGTAACCACCTGATGTTGACTTTGTCAAGATTGCATCCTCCATAATCACGGTATGTGAAAACTTTCAGATTGAAATCATTGTTCTTAGGATACCACAACCCAAGTCTTGGTTGTCCTTTGAGATACTTAACGATTCTTTTCACAGCATTCATGTGGGATTCTTTTGGTCCAACTTGATATCTAGCACATAAGCAAACACTGAACATGATATCAGGTCTGCTAGCTATTAGATACATAAGAGATCCAATCTTAGCTCTATTAGTGTGTTCATCAACTGGTTCACCAGTCACATCAGATGTTAACTTGTGTGTAGTTGAGATGAGAGTTTTAGCAGCAGAGGATGATAACATATCAAACCTTTTGAGCATATCCTGAACATACTTTGATTGATTCAGGAAGATGCCCTCTTTTGACTGCTTTACCTAAAGTCCTCAGAAGAAAGTAAGTTCACCCATAGTACTCATTTGAAATTTGGCTTGCATTAGGGTCTCAAAATTTTTACACAGAGCTTCATTTATTGAACCAAAGATAATGTAATCCACATAAATTTGGACCATCAGAAGATCCTTACCAACAGTTCTAATGAATAGAGTCTTGTCAATAGCTCCTATTTTATACCCATGTTCTAGCAGATAGCAAGAGAGAGTCTCACACCAGGTTCTTGGAGCCTGCTTAAGACCAAATAGAGCTTTTATCAGTTTGCACACCTTGTTTGGATGATGTGGATCCTCAAACCCAGGTAGCTGACATACATAGTCTTCTTCATTCAACAACCCATAAAGAAAAGCACTTTTTACATCAATTTTTTATACATGGAAGTTTTTGAAAGTAGCATAGGCCAAGAAGATCCTAATTGCTTCCAATACTGGTGCAAATACTTCATCATAGTCAATACCTTCTTCTTGTGCAAAACCTTGAACAACTAACATTTCCTTATTTTTTACCACTATTCTGCTTTCATCTTTCTTGTTCCATACACCCATTTAGTTCCAATAGGAGGTGGTGCATCTTCTGATAAATCTACCAGTTCCCAAACTTTTTGTTTGTTGATTTGAAGTATTTCATCTTGCATGGCTTCAATCCAACTATTTTCTCTCATTGCTTTAGTTACATTCTTTGGTTGAACCTGTGTCAGGAAGCATGCATATAGACAGAAATTAGTATTTGTAGTTTTGCTTCTTGTTATCATAGGTGCTTAACGCTCTCGAATGATGTTTTCCAGGGAATGAGACTTCATCACTCTGGAATTGTAAGATGGTGGGAAGTCATGACTAAAATTAGGCTTAGGTGTGTTGATAGGAGTTTGTTCACCCATTAGCTCTAATTCTGAAATTTGTGAAGAAGAAAAGATTTCTTAAAATTGTGATTCAGTAGGTTTAGAAATATTTTCATTTGACTCAGCTTCAACTATTGGAGTAGGTGAACTTACTTTCTCATTCAAGTTTTCAAAAGTATGAGAGCCTAAGTTATCCCAATTAGTAGGAGTTGAGACCAAATTCTCTGCAGTATCATCTTCAGTTTCTTGATCAATTTGTGAATTTGAGTTTCCATGTTCTTATAATGCATCTTTATACATGAGAATAAGGGTTTCATCATTAAATTCATCTGTTTGAATGACATCTTGAGGAATGGGAGTCCATCAGGATTGAACTTTATGATTGCTCCTAGAGTCAAATTGAACAGTTTTTTGGTACGAACGGCTTTCTGCTTACTGATGAGAAAAATGGAGGATCAACATCTTTGAAGCTACCATTGTCAGTAGTAACCTGAGGTACATTTACCTGCACATTATCACTAGAAGCCTTCTCAACACTTAAGTTTAAAGCATTGGTTAGTGAGTCAATATCAAATAACCATGAGGGCCTAGATCTAAAGTTGTTCTTTGATTTTTCATTAAAGAAGACATTAATTTTTTCTTTAATAATTTTAGATCTAGTGTTGTATACTCTATATGCTTTTGACACACCAAAATATCCAACAAAGTAGCCATCATCAGCTTTTTCTGCAATTTTGACAGAAGCTCATTGGTTATTAATATTGTTATAGGACAGCCAAATGATTTTAGAAAATAGATGTATGGTTTCCTTTTTCGCTAAATTTTATAAGGTGCCTTGTTTTGTCTTTCCACAATCAAAATTTTGTTTTGAACATAGCAAGCAGTGTTTACTGCTTCGGCCCAAAAGGTAACAAGTAATTTTGATTCAGCCAACATTGATCTTGCAACTTCAATAAGAGTTTTGTTTCTCCTCACAGCAACACCATTTTGCTGAGGAGTTCTTGTTGTACTGAATTGTCTAACAATTCCCTTGTCTACACAAAATGAGTTTAAAAAATGGTTTTTAAACTGAATGCCATTATCACTTCTATCTATTTTGACTTTTAACTTTGATTTATTTTCATGTTGAGTAATCAAGGTTTTCAAAAGCTCGGGAGTTTCATCCTTGGTTGCAAGGAAGAAAACCCATGTATATCTTGAAAAATCATTAGTTATTACAAATTAACAAGATTTCTTTCCCAAACTCATTACCCTTGTAGGTCCAAAGAGATCCATATGTAATAGTTCTAAAGGGCTTGAAATTGAGTTTTCAACTTTGGGCTTATGAGAAGATTTATATTGCTTACCCTTTAGGCAAGAAACACATTGCTCTATACATGCAAACATTTTGTTTGGTAAGCCTTTAACCAACCCAAATTTTACCAATTTATTCATGGTTTTAAAGTTTATATGGACTAGCCTTCTGTGCGAAAGGTTCAATTCATCTACTGAGGCCTTGGATATTAGGCAGGTGATACCATCCTTAGATGTAGTATGTGCCATATCTAGAATGTAAAGACCATCCTTTCTTAGTGCTCTGATTAAAATCATGTTATCGGGAATTTTAACACTAGGCTTAAGGATTATAGCCTCATACTCATTAAACAGAACATTCAACTTCTTGTTACACATTTTTGAGACACTTAGAAGATTGAAGTTTAGTACCTCAACAAAATTCACCTTATCAATGGGATCTTTCCATTGCTTACTGTCCCTTGTCCATATATTTGTCCCTCAGTGCTTCCAAAAGCAACTGGTCCACCATTAACTCTTTTTGAATTTTTCAGTAGGTGTTTATTTCCTGTCATGTGACAAGAACATCCACTATCTACAACCCATATGCTATCTTGAGATTTATTGGATGTATCCTGCACATATGAAACAAATGAGTTATTTTATTAGGGGGACCCAAGCCTCTGTTTTCTTGGGTCTACCCATGGTATCATACTTATACTTTTTTAGTACAAGTATCTTAGTTACTTCCTTTGAATTAGATGATCCAGCCTTTGATTGATCATTTATTGGAAGATTTGACTCACTTTAGGAATATGAAAAGTACTCTGATCTGACTGGAAATTGATTAGTTTTAATCTTTCAGCAGCTTTTCTTTGCTTATATTCCCTTTGTTTTCTGACCTTTGATTATTCAAAATATTTTGTTTCAGATTTGAAAGGTTGATCATAAAATTTTGACTGATTTCTTTTAAACATATATTGATTTTGGTCATTAAAAACATCTTCTTCTTTTTCAAAATAAACTCCAGGTTTGAATTTCCTTGCATTAGATGTAAAATATCTTCTTGAGTCATTTTGGTCTCCCGAGGTAATTTTTATCTCGGGATAAAAACTTTGGTCGTCCGAGGTAAAACTTACCTCGGGTGCCTATTTTCTTTCTCTATGAGCAGGCATTCTCCAAGGATTTGAATTTGCATAAGGTCTAGGAGATACATTGTATTCCTGTTTCTCATGATCATCATTATCAATGAAAATTGGTCTGTGCTTGCCAATGGATCCTGATTGACGAGATCCTGAGTAATCACTCGAAATCCCGGAGTAAAATTTTGCCTGGTGTTCAAACTTCTTTCTAGAATAAGTTTGATTTTGAGAATTTAACTTCTGACAGTGTTTGACCTTTTTACAGTTGGACCATCAAAATCATCTATTTGTCTCTCTATTTGACTTTTGACAGTTTGACTTATTTTCAAAAATGGATTATGATAACACTCAACTGCCATGTGACCAATTTTGTCACAAATGATACATACCTTTACCTTCTTGGTTTTGGGAATTTCATCAATTAGTTCTGAGAAGGTGACTGAATGTGATTTCAATTTGTTTGGAATTGTCAAGTCAACCTTTTCAGATTTGTCAATAGTTTTCAATTAATTGAGATTTTTTACTTCATTTTCAGATGTGCTACATAACTATGGTTTAACAGTTAATGAGAATACCTTTTAAGATGTATCAGCTTCTGATTTTATTTCTTTTGATTTGAAGTATAAAACAGGAATCTCATTTGAAATATTATTTTCTTTGGCAGTATTGATGAGAGGTTGATTGGGAGCGGTTAAATGTGATTAATTCCATGATTTTATGTGTTTTAGCATGTAGAATATGGGTACTTTGAGTTTGTGATTGATTTCAGGTCCCGCATGCATAAAGGAAGCATTTTGGATGATTTATGAGATCTAAACGGATGTTCAGAAGTTAGGATTGATGATCGGTACAAAGTTTGGAAGCAATTGGAAAAAGTTCAAGACAGGGCGCCCCTGATGCCATCAGGGCGCCCTCCACTGTGTGAAAACAAGCAAGACAGAGGGGCGCCAATCAGCAAGCTAACCTCCAGATTTTTCAGACAGAGCGCACTGTGCGCCCTATAGAGCGCACCGTGCGCCCTCCTCGACGCAATTCCGGATTTTTTTCCTTTTTTATTGGTATTTAAGCCATACTTTTAGGTTTTCGAAAAGACTTTTGATTCCAGCCGTTTTTGGGGTTTTAGAAGGCGATTTTGGCACTCAGAACACTTCCGGATTACCAGGTTTTCATGTTTCAATTCTTTGTTTCGATTAGAGATTTTGTTTGGATCATGAATATGAGTTAGCTAAACCACCCGTGATTCTCTCCGGGTGTAGAGTTTATTGATTGAAGGATTGTTTCGTGGTTGTTTACATTCTAGGATTGTTTTAGTTGGTAATTCAAGTCTGGTTTTCTTCTTGTAAAGAACTCACACGTCATAGCCTTTAACTATGAATGGATTTGTTGATGTGCACGCTCTGACCAATTAAGTTAGTTCTCACATTTTCACAAGATTAAACCTTCGCACAGTCCCTCTTAAGGACTTCCTAGTAATCAATCAAGTACAAGCCAAATTTCATAAGCTTGAACCCGGAGAGGATCATCTTTTCTCCATAAGTTTTCAAACCTAATTTCAGTTCAAATTTACATTTTTCAGCAATTGCTAAGTTTAGTCTTTTCAGAATTAATCCAAACCAAAGAATCAACTTTTTCACTTCGTAGTTTTTAATCTAGTTATAAATACAATCAATTGGACAACATCACCAACCACAAACTCTTCGTGGTTCGACACCCTGCTTACCCTATCTAATAAGGTAATTAGGATCACAATTCTTCTATCTTTGATCGGTACCTTCGACGTCGATCAAATTTTGGCGCCGTTGCCGGGGAGATTGTGCGCTTAGTGTATTATAATTGATTGTTTGAAGAATCTTATTGTTATTCTTTTCTATTTCGTGCTATACGTGGTGTGTTGTAGTGTGCAGGTGACAGGTACTGTATGCGTACTCGGTTCTCGAGTAAAAAGTCACCACTTTTGTACGATCCGGAAATCGAGAAGACAGCAAGGCAGAACAGAGTTTTACATCGTGCGGGGTTGCTGGTAACCTCTGTTTCTCAAGATATTGAAGAAGCGGCTACAAGCTCATCTTTAGCACAATCATTTGCAATGGATGACCAACTTAATCAAGATGATCACTACCACGGGGTAGACAATCAGGGGGTTCAGGATAATCAAAACCAAAACAACGAAGCCCCGGTTAACCAAGGTGGTGCAGCTCAGCAACCACCTCAAAACCAAATCCCGCCACTTGTAGGCGAATTTTATGTACCCAACAACCAAAATCAGGGTAACCCGCAGGATAATCAAGCTGGAGGAGCACCACAATTTATCCCACCTCAACAGAACATTCCACCTCCACAACAACCACAATTTCAAATGCCCGTTAACCAACATGCTCGAATCTACGATGAGCCACAGTTTAGATACAGACATAATGACAACCATTCCGATGATGGCAGTCATCACAGTGAACCGGGTACAGCAGATGGGAGTGAACGCAATCAAGATGATTTTGGCCCACCGGGGTTCGAGAATCAATTCCATCAGAATTTTCAAGGAGGTTATGGAGGTGGACAACAAGGATACAATTATGGCCACCAACAGCAATATCCACCCTATCCACCTTATCAACCCTACCCACCTCAACAAAACCCACAATACCCTCAATATCCACCACAACAGCAATATGGTCAAGGATGGTATGGAGCAGGTCAGTTGCCATTCAACAATTATGGCGGAGGGTACTATAATCCGCAAGCACCAGTTGCAGGAGGGGTTGACATTCATTTCAGACCGATAGTCATGGAGAACCCGTCTCCCATAGTTACTCCTCACAGAAATGGTCGGTCATTCGAGGTTAGACCGGCATACTTTGCATCCATTCCTACTTTTAGAGGAGGAGCCACTGAAGAGCCCTATGAGCACCTCACAGAGTTTAACACCATCTGTAGTACAATGGGAGGGCAAGGTTTTACATTGGATGAAGTTAAGTTGCAGGTTTTCAGTTTCTCATTGAAGGATCGAGCAAAACAATGGTTCAATTCTCTACCGTCTGCGAGCATTCGAACATGGCAGGAAATGCAACAGATTTTCTTAAATGAGTACTTTCCAAGGGAGAAGACGAGTGAGTTGCGTACTGCTATACGCACATTTCAGCAACAAACGGTTGAAACGTTATATGATGCATTCACTCGCTTCAAGGAGCTTTTGAGATCATGCCCGCATCATGGAATTGATAGATGGGAGCTCGTGAATGCTTTTTATCACGGGTTGACTCCAGAAGAAATGAGGTATGTAAATTCAACAAGTAATGGTACATTTCTAACAAATCATGCGGATGCAGATTGGGCCCAGTTGGAACGGTTGAGCAAGAGTTCTAAGGCTCAAGCTACAGCAAGTAGAAAAGCAAGGTCAGCTTCTGTAAAATCAACAAGTGAGTCGGATACAACAGGTAGAGTTGCTGCACTGGAACGAAAATTGGCTAGCTTAACCAACCAAGGTGTGAAGGTGGTTGCTCAAGTTGCTCAGAAATATGAGGTGTGTGAATGTTGTCACGAGCTTGGGCATTCATTTGCTAATTGTCTATCACAACCGGCTCGAATGGAGGAGGTCAAAATGTCAAGCATCGATGAAGAGATGTACGCCTATGGTTATCAAGCGGGCCTCAGAAATCAACAACCTCTCTTATATGGCAATGCTAGTAATCAATCATACCAAAATTATCAACAGAATTATAATCAAGGAGGATATCAGAAGGGTGGATTCAACCAGGGAAGGATTCCACAAGGGCAACAACAGGGTGCCTCAAGAAATTACCAGTCTCAGCAAGGTCAAGGTTTGTCTCAATCCCATAAACAAACTGGAGTTGTAGTCGGGGGTGAAACAACGAAATCTAAAATGGATGAGATGGTGGAGATGATGAGAGATTTTAAACAACAAGCAGATAAAGACCGGACGGTTTATGCAAAACAGATGTCTCAATTGGCTGAAGAGGTAGCAAGGCTTAATGGTGAGGCAAATAAAGGTAAGCTTCCTAGTGACACAGTGACCAACCCGTCCCATCAGAGTGTCAAAAACACAAGAACTGCACAAATTGGTGCAGTGGGTACATCTGAAGGTGAGGAGGTGAGTGATGCGGAAGAAGATGGCGAGTTTAGATCACCCCTCATACCAATCGGAATTGGAGAATTCGAGACCAATCAAGCAATGTTGGATTGTGGAGCCAGCATTAGTATCTTACCGAGAAGCGTATATGACGAGTATGATTTGGGGCCTTTACAAGAAACTAATACCACCGTGGTGTTAGCAGATTTTACACGCAAGCGGCCCCGAGGGATTTTAATGGGGGTAGCAGTCAAAGTTGGGGAGTTTTACTACCCTGAAGATTTTCTGGTGCTTGACTATGCACCTACGATGAAGGAGAGGCAACCGAGGATTATATTGGGAAGACCATTCTTGGCAACAGCAAATGCTCAGATTAACTGCAGAGATAGCACAGTAAGCATGTCATTTGGGAACCGTAAGTTAAATTTAGATATG
>JBCNJP010000008.1:46206815-46438751 GCA_039602395.1 Deinandra increscens subsp. villosa
TCTTTGAGAACTTTTGATAACCATTCTGAGCCACTAATTTTCAGGGGGGGGGGGGAGCATTCAAATTCATTGTGGGGGGGGGGGGGGGGGGATTTCCTTATATATAACTTGTGTCTCAAAATGGTTTTCAAAAGTTCTCAAACCCAATTGGTTCTCAAATGATCATCTCCCTATATATATATAGTGAAAAGTTTATTGTAGACACCCCCATAAGTGTAGACAGGTAGACACCTTTTTTCACCATTAGATCTCTTGATCTAACGGTTGTAATTAATTTTCTTTTCTAGTTTTTTTCTTTTTTCTCTTTTCTCATTATTCAGAAACTTTAATATGTGAAAATACATGTGAAAGTGTGATATTTCACATGCAAAGTGTCTACAATGAACCTCACCCTATATATATATCATAAGTGTAGACAGGTAGACACTTTTTTTCACCATTAGATCTCTTGATCTAATGGTTGTAAGTAATTAATTTTCTTTTCTAGTTTTTTATTTTTTCTTATTATTCAGAAACTTTCATATGTGAAAATACATGTGAAAATGTGCTATTTGGATTTATGTTAAATTAATAATAATCCTTATCTCTACTTGGGAGGGAACATTATCCTCAGGGGCGAATTTTAAGGTGTACCAGCAGTGACCTCGGTCACTGCTGATTTTTTATCCATAGGTATCGAGTATACGTGTTTTACATGGAATTTTTTATATATATATTGTGTCGGTCACCACTAAAATGTGTATTTAAGAGCTATTAAATTGAAGAGATTAAAAGAGATGTAGAGAATTGAAGAAAGAAAATCAAAATTGAATGATTCTTTCTAAACTTCCGGCCGGCGACCTGGTGCTGCGGAGGGAAGAAAAATGTGGGGAGAAGAAGAATTGTACGGGATTTTGGAAAGAAGGGCAAAAGTGTTTCTACTAAATATATATAATATTTAACTAGGATAAAAAGTTAAAATTAGATTAAAATAATAAAAAATATACATGCTACATGACAAAAGCTACAATCGTACTATTAAAGTTTCAAATTTTATTGAAGTACAAATTACCTGTTTTATTTTTATATGTTTACATTAAACTTTTTTTTTTCTTATAAGTTATAATTGTTTTATATTTTAATTTAAATTAGTTTACTTATTTCATAGTTAGATAAACATACTTTAACACCTACTAGCTTAGCCTAGTGACAAATGTGTATAACAATTTATCAAGAGGTCTTGAGTTCAAGTGTCACTTGTAAAAATGAATAATAAATAGGAGTTACAAGTTGGGCTAAGGGGTTTTCTCATCAGTGATGAGTTTTCTCCTGATGGGTATTGGAGATGATCGGATTGGTGGTGTAATGTCCCCGCTAGTCATCAAAATTTGTTGTTAAAAAAAAGAAAGATAAACCTATTTTATTTCAAAAAGTTTTATACACCGGCTAATGATTAGTAATCAGTAAATAACATAGCTGATGAGCAATGACGAATGTAAGAAAACTATTGACCCTCCAAACAAAAAGTTCTAGTTCCACAACTGACTAACTTCTTTTATATATATTGAATCGGTCACCAGCACAACAGTGACCCCTGATCACTGCTGACAAGTTTGATTCGGATGGCATAATTGATGAATTTAAATCTCTTAAAGGGCATCGAAGCTGAGCTATAAGGTACTCATAAATTTATTTACAGCTTTTATTGTTTGTGACTCGACCCAGATTCGATATTTTTTGTTTTTATTGATTGACCCGACCCGAATTCGTTATTTTTATATATATTTTTTGTTTGACCCGACCCGAACCGAACCGGACCGCCGATCTAAACATAGACTTCAAAACATAGCAATAGGAAAAAAAAATTGGTCGCTTAACTTTCGGTCACCCAAAAAAAAGTCAAGCTCCACCACTGATTATCCTCTAGACAGGAGGGTTATGCATGGGGTCGAACTTTTGGTCCATATATAGGGGGAAAAGAACGAAAAAAATAAAAAATAATATATATAGGTGGAGATTATGGGGAATGTTAAAGGAGAGGAAGTATTTAACTGATTCATTATTGGCATGATCATATTATACACGAAAGTTCGACGATCAAGATCTTCTGCAATGGTTGGCATTAGCTTCGGCTCTCCACCAGAAGTACCCGAGCTGCAACATCCCCCAAAAAAATAAATAACTATTAGCCATTACATTCAAACAATAATTACATCTTAGCAAGTCATGACTAGCTAGCTATAAGCGTACCTACCTACATAACATCTCCACTATGGGGTGACCAGAAATGAGAGAAGAGTCTTCACCATTAGCAATCCTTTGGATATAAGGACAAATGTCTTTGTATGTGATGACTGGCACCTTCTGCTTAAACACCAATACATCATCATCCATTGACGCTCCTTCTGTCATGTACTTGCGTAGGTATTCAGTCGTTCTGTTTCTTGTTAAGATTGCTTTAAGCAGATCTTCTTGCACTTTATTAGCTTCTGTAGTTAGCCTCTGAATCTCCTTCAAAGCCTCTTCTCCTTTGTATTCCAGTTTCTTTCCGTCCATTGAGGGCTGGCTTGGCTAAGTAAACAGGGGGCAGGAGGTATGTTATATATATATGGTTGGAAGTAGTTATGGGTTATATAACTGAAGAGCCAAGTTGGGGTATATATATAGTTGTTCGGGTGTGCTAATGGTTTAATGTTCTTTGTTCTGTACGTACAATAATAAAGTAAATATATGAGATATAGTATATAGTTGTACTTGAGATTCTCTTCTAATTATATGTAGGCAATATATCTTTCTTATCCATTCCGTGGGATGCTTGATATTCCAATTTGAATGAATATGACTAACTTTTAATGTTCCACTATTTATTTGTGAATTCTTAAGTTTTGTATGAGAAAATCATTCAAGTGACCGACCTATTTGATCAACCTGGTGTATAAATTAGTCTTTTGATAAAATTTCATCCATATACACTATTCCAGTCATGATTTTACTATTTTCTTCATTTTTATGCATTACATGGGCAAAATTTTGCAATTTGGCGCTCAAATTGGTGCGAATTTGGCTTAAGTCACAAGTGAGTTAGATGTAGCATTTGTGTGACAACCCGTATATTCCAGGTTAACTTTAATATTATATTAACGTGCAATTTTCTGATTATCTATGTACATTAGGCTTATTTTGTTCAAATTAGCTGAACTTGCGTGCGAACGTAGACAATTAGGTCCGATAACATTTACCCGTAGTAGAAATCAACTTAAAGCTCCGTGCCAATTCAGGATGGAACTTCAATAATAAAAATATAAAATATTCATTTTATATTTTCATAACATTACGTTACGTCGTAACGTATTCAAAACAAGTCGTTTATTCAAACGACGAGTTCATTTCAAAAACAAAGTTTTATGTTCATAAAACTCAGTCATTTTATTCAAACAACACTTTATTCTCACTTAATAATCTAAATATTCGTTTAGATTTAAAACGTCAAAATTCAAAAACAATTAATGTTAGTGTCGAACAAAACTTATTTCAGACCATTCAAAAACATCAAAGTGACATTCAAAAAATCATCAAACATCAAAACATGTGACAATCAAATTATGTCCGTTCGAACAAAACACGATGCTTATTTTTATCCCTTTTATATTTATATAAAACTCGTCCGGATATGTGTCAAAAATCAAGTTTTTATTCGTTTATCGTTTTGACTCAAACGAAGTGTCGTTGGACTCGTCGGATCGACCCGGACTCAACCCGAGACCCGAATCGGCCAGTTAGCCCAATGGGCCTACTGGCCCATTTATTTTTCTTTTCTTTCTTTTCGGCCCATTTCCTTTTTTTTTGGCCCGTTTCTTTTCCCGGCCTAGCCACCGGCCCACTCTCTTTCTTTCTCTTTTCCGAATTGGGCCTAAGCCCATTCTTCTTCTTTCTCTTTTCTTTCTCACGGTTTCTTCTTCTTTTCTTGTCCAAATTCAACCAAGCCCCAACTAGTTCTTAATTTACTAGATTCTTGGCACCTATAATCACAAGCCTAAAAACATTGTCCCTAGATCCTCCTACTTGTTTACTAGATATTAAACAATGTTGTTGCTCAAAAACATAACAAAACACAAGATCCTTTGGGTAAACCTTGTGACCACTTACACACCCAACATTCTTGTCTCCCTAGCCACCTTCTTGCTCCCTTTGTCCCCTCTCTTTGCCGGTTCTACATGCACCCACATACACACCCTTTTGTTCATTTTTCAAGCCAAAAACAAGAGAATCAAGTCAAGTTCACTCCTTCTTTCTCCTCTCTCCTTGCTCTTGGCTCAAGCAACCAAACCGAGCCTCCCTCTTGGATCATTAAAACCGAACCAAGCACCACCACTTAACCTCCTTTTTATAACATTTAAACACCTCATTTCTCACTTAACATTCCAAGAACAAACACCCACATTTCTCTCTTTCACTCCCTCTATCTCTCGGACTCTTCTCAAACCACCACCACCACCACTTTTTACCATCATCCACCACTCAATTCAAGTCCCTCATACCTTCTTGATCAAGGTAAATCACTTCTAACTTCTCATTTTTCATTAATCTTTCATTTTCTTCTTATATTCTCTCATGAACATCTTTCTAATATTTTGTTTTCTTGTCAAAACCATGATCTTTCTTTCATTCTTTCATCATCAACGTCTTAATTCAAGATCAAGGGTGGGTTTAGGAGCTTAACCGGAAGCTTAATCAACACCCATCAATGTCACATACCGATCCGGATGAAGCTTAAGTGAGAAACCTTAACTTTTCCTTAAGCTTATCATCATTATTATCCATATTATGTCACAAATCATGTTCATGATACAAGTCTTGATGTTATTACTTGTCGATCCACTAGCAATCCTTGTTGTTAGTAAAATTTCATACACTTTGATGGAATTAGATTATGGCTACACTTGTGGTTTTGAAAAATATTTGTTATTATTATGTCTTAACATAAGTAACTATATGTTGTAAAAAGATAACAAAAATCATTATGAAACATGATATTCTAAGAAAGTTAGTATATGCTTGTTTTGATGAAAAGTCATGGTTTATAAGCATAGACATATATTTTGACTAAATATATATATTACAAAGTGTTACATAATATGACACTAGAAAATGTGTGTCATAAAATATGTATTGAAAGTCCACATAAAATCCTACAAATTATCATTTGTTTAGTATTTTGACATATTAAGTAATAATAATCATTTTATAAAACATAAAATGCGATTTTGTTAAAAGAAATACTAAACATAAAGATACATTTCAAGTAATGTTTTTATGACTTAAAAATCATATACTATGGATTTATAGTAAAAATGACAATGACAAATCTTATGATGTGTTTCAGGCTTTAAAATGGTACGTTTATAAATTACATACAAGATTTTAAAAGTCGCATTTAGACCCAAAACGTTACACGTTAAAAAAAAAGGATATATTCTGGACCCGAAATACAAGTTTTCTAATCTATTTAATATAAAAATTCAGACACAGCATGGTTCTGGTCCAAAACTTAAAGTGTGATCGTTTTTATGTATAAAAATGTTTCCTGAAGTTCAAAAATGGAAAATAATGTTTTAGAGGCAAACCGGACAAAAACTGTGACTTTCGATAACTCAGAAATACTGATTTTTGCAAATCAAACCACTGCCGACAAACTTGGTAATTTAAAACCATAAACCACATTAAAACAGCCTCATAAACATTTCCTAAGTGTTTAGGAACTCGAAACATCATAAAAAAAGTCATTACGGTCAAATCGGTGAAACCGGCTCACTACCGGACAAACCCACGTTCAAACTTTACAAGATATAACTTCTTATATTTTGAAATCATCATTTCACAAAGATAGATATATTTATATGTGTCAAATGATTTTTCACAAAAACACAACTAATACAGTGTATTGACGCTGTGACAACCCGTATATTCCAGGTTAACTTTAATATTATATTAACGTGCAATTATCTGATTATCTATGTGCATTAGGCTTAATTTATTTAAATTAGGTAAACTTACGTGCGAACATATACAATTAGGTCCGACAACATTTACCCGTAATGAAAATCGACTTAAAGTTCTGTGTTTATTCAAACTAGAACTCCAATAATAAAAATACAAAATATTCATTTTATATTTACATAACATTACGTTACGTCGTAACGTGTTCAAAACAAGTCACTTATTCAAATATTGAATTCATTCCGTTCCAAAACAAAAGTCTACATTCATTAAACTCATTTATTTTATTCAAAACATTATTTCACCTCGACAAAAATAATCTTAACATTCGTTTACATTCAAACATCAAATCCAAAACTATTACGTTGTGTCCGACGTAATCCAAACATAACGTTCATTCGAACGACAATTCATATCACACAATAATTAGTTTTAATCCTAGAACCATTTCAATCCTAACTACATTATATCTTTCACCAAAACAAATATTAAACGTTGTCACCAAAACTTCAAACAATAAACGCTCATGTCGAGCGAAGTTGTTATTTCTAAACGATAGTACATCGTCAGTGCATAATCAAACAACGAACAATCAAGACTGTGACATTCCCGTTCATTCGAAATTAAACACGACGCTTATTCATTTTTTTATTGATTTATATATAAAAATCATTTGTTCTCGAGCCAAAAACCGACTTTTTTATCCGTTTATCGTTTTGACGCAAACGAAGTGTCATTGGACTCGTTGGATCGACCCGGACTCAACCCGACCCGACCCGACCCGAGACCCGGTTCAGCCCAGTGAGCCCAATGGGCCTACCGGCCCATTTCTCTTCTCTTTCTTTCCTTTTCGGCCCAAACCTTTTGGCCCATTCTCTTCGGCCCATTTCCCCGGCCCGTTCTCCTCCCCTTCGGCCCACGAGCCTAGCCCAGCCCGGCCCGGCCCCCCGGCCCACTTTCCCCTTTCTTTTTCTTTTCCTGGCCCGTCCCGACTTCGAACCCTACTCTCTCCTTTCTTCCTTTTCTTTTTTTTTCTTCTCCATTCGGTTCCAGCCGAACCAATCAAACCAAAAGCCTCCCAACTCCTTAACCCCCATTAGTCTAGTTACTAGTTTTTAGTTTATCACCACATGTCTAATATAATCTTGTAGCATAGATATGGAGCAAACTTATCTCCATTAATACAAGGGGACACAAGATCCTTTGGTTAAAAGGATTAACCACTTACACCTCCAACAAAATTGTCCCCTTAGCCACCTTGTGGTCTCCTTGTCCCCCATTCCTTGAGCCGGTTTTCATACACTCACATACACATCCATTTTGAACTTAAGTGCTAGCCAAGGATCAAGAGAACTCAAGTGGTCCAAGCCATAGTTCCCTCACTTTCTTCCTCTCTTCTTTGCTCTCGGCTAGAACCAAACCCGAGCCCCTTTCACGACTCACTTAAACCAACCACCACTTCTAGCCACTTCATATAACCACTCAAACCTTTTCATTTCACTTAACACATTCAAGAAACAAACACTCTCATTCTCTCAACACTCCCTCTTCTCTCGTCCCTCCATAAACTACCGCCAACCACCATCTTTCACCATCAACCACCACTTGAATCAAGCTTCTAATACCTTCTTTGACCAAGGTAATCCATCAAGAACTCTTATTTCATCATCTTTCTTTCATTATTTCTTTCTAATCTTTCAAGAACAACCAAACTAATCTCTTGTTTCTTGTCAAAAATCCATGATCATTCTTCCATTATTTCATCATCATTTCTTTCAAATTAGAGATCAAGGTTGGGTTAGGAGCTAAACTTGGAAGCTTATTCAACAACCCATCAAGTCCTTTACCGATCCGGTCTAAGTTTAAGTAAGGAAACCTCTTTCTTTTCTTGAATTATTCCATAATTTATTCATATAATGTCACAAATTCATGTTCACGATTGAGTCTTGATTGTGTTGTTAGATGATTACTAGCAAACTTGTATGTTAGTAGCATTATGTTCTTTGATGGAAAACTAGAATATTGTTTGAACCAATTTATTTATAAAAATATGAACATAACATGAACTCTTATGTTAAAAGTTTCATAAATGGTGACAAAGTTTATAAACCATGACATAACTTAAGTTTAAATGAACTAGTGTGTTTGATTTGGTGGAAATACATAAACAAAACGTTTGGAAATCGGATTTCATGGAAATTATATGTTTTGTAAAAACTGACCAGAGATGACACACATTCTGCGTGTCATAAAACTGTAGTCACCTTGGAAAAATATAGGATGTACAAAACTAACCAGAGATGACACACATTCTGCGTGTCAAAAAAACTGTTGTCACTTTAGAAAAATATACATTTTTCCAATCTTTCAAACACGCATAGTTTTGACTCCAAAACTGAAACCAAAGTTATCTAAGGATGATTTTTAGCCCATAAAAGTGTTTATCAAAGATTCAACCATGAAACTCTAAAAGAAATGTAAACATGGAAATTTTGTGATAAAAATACCATTTATTTTCATGAAAAATTACGTAGAAGCCTTGTGACAAACTTGTGAGCACTTAGGACTTGTGAAGTATTATTAGGGCTGCCAAAGACGTTTTCCAAACATACAAAACACTTCGAGAAGTTAAACCCTTAAAAACGGAACAACTGGATACCGTAATACGACTTTTAAACGAAAAATATAACTTATTTTTGAATAAGAATCAGATCTGGTCCAGTTAATATAACATACTCATTTTGACATATAAAAGTTGTCACACCCCGGTCAACGGTGTCGGGTGTGAGCCAGAATGGAATCATAGTCGAGGATACATAGAACAACTTCTAATAATTTAAAAACTTCATAAAACATTAATTCATTTCATTGCAGCGGAAAAGAGTAGTGGAAACGATAATGTCTTACAATTTAAAAACATAAGTCTTAAACAATTATTAAAAGCATGAAACGGTTGAATTGGATAGTCGGGACTATGACTCCAAGGACAGGTCCGATAGTATACGTAAGCCCCATTTGCATGTCTTCAGAGAGTCTCGTCAATTACCTAAGAAATCATGAATTTAAAACGGGTCAACATAAAGTTGGTGAGGTTCACAGGTTTATGACTCATCAGTTAAACAGTTGTAAAACAGTTTTCAGTATACTTAAATATTATCAGGGTTTATTGTTGTGGATGTATGATCTCACCTGAACCTTGATTTCAAATACTAACGGTTTACCCACCCAGCATCTCTTGCCCAGAGATGTTAAACAGAGCAGAATAACTGACGTGTACCCCCAGACAATCCGGAGTCAGAACTGGAGCTACCAGTTAGGGTAGGGTTGTCAACCCAAATAGATCTATTCACTAGCTATCGTTTCGTACAGAACTAATTGAAATCAATTAATGATGGGATTTCGGTTGTACAAACGTTTATAACGATAATGTACCAAATTGGGCAATCAGTAAGAGAACAAGTAGTCATACGGCTAACAAATAAACCATAATATTAAGTAAAAGCATTTAACAGTTTTCATGATTTCTCCCCCAAGTATAAAACAGTTAAAAGGAAAAGGGGCCGTGAAACTCACAGATTCAGCAGATAAGCGGTAAATAAGCAGTGAAAGACGGTAGCACGTAACGTCCTAAATCATTTAATAAACATATGCATAAGGTCTATGATCATTTGAGTAACATAAGTCACCCAAGTGATACCGGTCAAGTCTTGACGTTTTAAGTCCGTTTGTGTCTTTAGAAACCCGTTAACTTGTATTCATTAAATAAATACGTTCATGGTTATTATATTTATGTTCAATAAATATAACCAAAGAATAATCATTTCTAATAATTCAATCAAGTCTTGAATATGGAGTTTAAAAAGTAATAATAATGTCTATTATTATTTTCACAAGTTCGAATAATTATTAAATAATTACTTATTTGATTTGTTAATCTTGCAAGTTATAATTATTTTAAATAATTATGATTAACAATCCTTTGGTGAATAAAACATGGTTTATATCTTTTGCATATAATTATTTGTCAAAAATAATTATTAGACGTTTGTCTTTAAAACATAAATCTTTAAAAAAAACATTCAAAGTTTTTAACATTTAATCATTTATTTTTCGAAAGCGTTTAATATTTCATTTTCATGAAATATATGTTTCTCAAAATATCTTAACGACGCTTGGATTTATATAACGTTGTCTTTATAAAACTTGACTTTTATTTAAAATCTCCAACGAACGTTAGTCCATTTTGGTTACTTGTTTTCATCAAGGTAATATTAAAAGTCCATGTAAACATTTAAAGTCAATGATTTGTCTTTGATTTATTTTTATAAAATCTTTTATAAAAATATTTCTTCCCAAATGTGACTTTTTATAGAAAATGTCCATTTCTAGCAAGTTTTAAGAAAGGTTAAAACTTGTAATAAATCCAAGTATTTATGTCAAATTAATCATTTGACATAAATATTATTCTTATTAAATCAAGTAATAAATTTTATTCTTTTTGCCCAATCATTTGTAACACATTAAATATGTTACATGACCATTTTAAGAAATATATTCTTTGGTCCATTTTTATAAATCACTAGTTACTTTAGTGATTAAAGTTTATTTCTAATGTCCATGATTTAGTTCATTTCTTTTGTGTAATGTAGCTAGTTAACTAAATATAACATGGTTTATATTTTTATTAACTAATACATTAATATGTCACATGAAATAATAAACATATCTACTAACATAATCATGTTAGGACCAAAAAAATAATTAATCATTTACTAACACTAATACATGTGTTAGGACCAAAAATAAATAATAAATCTACTAACACTAATACATGTGTTAGGACCAAAACAAATAATAACAAGTAATATTATTTAGTCTTTGATTTTCCATATTTATATTTATGAAGAGGCTTGGGTTTGCAAATAACTAACTAAGAAATCCTTGGATCTCTTAAGATCATGGTGCACTTAAGCTACTATCCATAAGGGTTCACTAAGTGTTTCACAAATGATCTTGATTAGAAATGGAGATTAAGAAGAGAGTTTGAGTTAGTCATTTTTGCAAACCAAGCATTCCAAAAGAGAACTCAAGTTTATGATCTAGATTTATAAGTGTTTTTAATAGGTTTGTTGTCAAGACTTGAAGGCATTTGGGTGTTAGAAAAGTAAGGAAAAGAGTGAGTTAGAGGACTCACATGAAGAAGAAGAAGATTGGTGAGAGTTGGTGGTGGTTGGCGGTGGTCCGACGGTGGCGGAGGGCGGCGGCTGTGGTGGTTCTCGGCGGCAGGGGGTGGCGCCGGTGGTGGGGCAGTGGCTACCGGTCGGCGGCAGTGGTGGAGGGGGGGGGGGCCGGCCGGTTGGTCTAAGAGAGGGAGGGAGAGAGTTTTGAGGGTGTTGGGTGCAAGGGGACATGGGGGGTTTGTCTCCCTTTTTATAACCAAGATTAACATCATTAACCATTGGTTAATGATGTGTTGTCAAGTTCTCAAAGCCTCCTAATTTTAATCCAAGAGTAGGTTGTGTATTTATAAACTTTCAAGTGTTTTATAAAAGTTTTAACACTTTTATAATTTAAATGGTGTTTAGGAGTTTATAAAAATTGCAACTTTTTAAAATATAGCCCAATTATAATTAATCCAATTGAATGGTGATTTTTATTTTTATAAACGTTGTTGATCCAAGTTTTATAAAAATATTAATGGGTTAAAGAGTTGAATTAGTTTTATAAAATTTATAAACTTAGTGGGCTTTAAAACAAATTTAATTTGTTTGTCATTGGGCCGAAGCCCAATTGGTTTTAAAATGAGAGAATGGGCTGAAGCCCATTCGGTTTGGGGAGTGGGCTGGGCCGAAGCCCAGTCGGGTTGGGCCGCGATCGGGTCGGGCCGGGTTCTCGGTCGGGCCGGTTCTTGGCTTGGGCCGAGATTAGGCGGGCCGCGAGAAAGAGAGATGGATTGGGTCGTTTATGGCCCAATACGATCTGGGCTGCGGGTCGGGTTTCCGGTCCAGGGAAAATACTCGGTGCGTCAAGGCGAACCTTTGGTTAAATTTTCGGGTCGATCCGAGTTTATTTGGGCTTAATGGGCTTACCGGGCCCAATAGGCTAAACGGTTGGGAAATTTGGCTAAGTCTTGACAACATAACACTTCTCATAACGGTTTTAGTTCATAAAACGTTCTATCAGTTTATATCGGTTTGGTAAAATATAAAATGTCAAATTTTATATTATAATTTTCTTATTATTAAAATTCCATTAATAATAATATGTAACATTCATAATTCACAGTTTTTCAACGCGAATTTTATATCAGTTAATCGTTTATTTATTCACAGTTAATCATAAATTTTAAAGCAGTAAATCACGTAATTTTAACGAAATTAGAAGGTCAACAAAAGTCAACGGAAAGAGAGTTGACCTGATTTTTGGTCCGGTTGTCACAGAATGGTCGAGACTCTTACAAATGGGTGTCTGTTGGCTTTATATGCCTAAGTAACGACATTTTCCGATATTACTATCAGGTACGATTAAATAGTTTACAATTAACTTTTAATGGTTTAGACGTTCTGATATGAAATATGACAAAAGAGATTGATGGATTATTTGTGGAATAATTAATGATAAGTTATTTATTTGATAAATAATTATACAGAAATCGGGAATTAAATTATATGTTAATTTAATTGATTTTTTTGGATATAAATAATGGCTTAAGGATGTCATTTATAGTGTACCTGAAAAATCTAAGAAACCGCAATCCCGTGGTTCTCTCTTTGTGCAACCCTGTGCCGCTCGTCCCTCCGTCGTCCCTAGCCACTGTCGCAAGTCCAAAATCTAATGCCAATTACCTCCTCCGTGAACTACAAAATCCTACTTAAGGTTTTTCTAGTTTGTGCTTGTTTTCGTGCGGAACCAGCTTTAGTGACTGGATCTATTGCTACTAGGTGTTTCAGACTTATTCTTACAGGTGCCAACTTGCTGATCAGGTATAATCCTAAAACATTAAATGGTTATTTTACTTTTATTTTCATATTTAGATGCTTAATGGGATGATCCAAGTAATAGCCAGAGTTGACAGTACGAGCGTGTTTCCGTTAACCCGATTTGTTTTCCAAAACCCGCCTATAAATCTCAGCAACCATGTCATTCTTATGCAGTTATGCCAAATAAAATAATAAACATTCTTAAAACCATTGGAGTCCATAAAGAACACAATTATTGGTACAAACGCTCTTAAAACTATTGCATCCACAAGATATATTGGTTATATTCTTATTTTCTTATGTGAGTTGATGAAAAGAAAAAATAAACATCATGTTACAAACCTCGGAAATTCCAGGTCATTTTCTGCTCCCATATATCCAATGAACATGCATTACATAATTCTTGAGTTTAATTTGCATGAATTAACGCGTTGCATGACATAGTATATCCATTACATTCATATCATGCATCGGTAGTTTAGTAAATTACCGGGTAACACACGCGATCTAACCGACACACAAATGTTGATGACGTTATCTATAATAGGTGAAATAAATATTTCTATAAATATTAAGTGCCTATTAATATATCTTTGTGATTTTAAATATATTTACTTTTCATTTTAAATTTAAAATGAACGTTGCGCTTTACTATTATTTAGTCGGGCCTAAACGAACACAACTATCACCAATGAACCGTTTAATATCAAACACTATTTTAATAAATTGGTTTTAATAAAATGAATAATTTTTATTTTGTTCTTTTATTACCGGCTATACCGAAAAATATCTGATTGTCACCAAACAATTAGATAAATACCTGTTTAATTAAAACTTACATTCCAATCCTCTTTATATTAATCAAATCGACCACTTGACATATACTCGTCGTTTTCTTTTTTAGCAAGAGCTTACTTGTATTTTCCATGACATTGACCTTGCCTCGTCACTTTAAGAAGAATACAAACCCACATCTCTTCTTCCATGTAATTGACTTTGAGTAACCATGGAGCATAAAATATGCTTTCCACTTTTACCCATATCTTTGCATTAAGATCATATATATTAAACAAGATTAGACTCTTTTTCTTCTTCTAGGCACAAGACAACTCATGGGTAAGTCCTATGCGTGCAACATTCTTCTTTTGGCCATCACACACATAAACCATCTTTTTTTTACTCTTTAAATGGGGCTAAGCCTTAGAAACTTTTCACATCTTCAAGTCCTCCATCACACACTACAAAATTTCGGATCCACAAGCAGCACAAACCCATCCCATACATCTATATTTTTAATCCCAAACATCACTCAAAAACCTTAGTTTAGTTCAAGGAACTACACCATAAACCCACCCAAACACTCTATCTCTCGGCTCCATTAACCACAGCCCCTAAACCCCTTTCTTTTCTAACCTAAACTCATACACAAACCTTATTTCAACCCTCACTTTCGGTTCTGTTAAAGCAGCCCCAAACAGCCCCATCGTGATCCATATCAACACACAAAAACCCACTATTTTCGACCTCCAAACTCGCTGTTCGTGAGCAGCTAGAAACAACGGCATTACACCCTTTCTCCAACCATAAAGTCCTCAAGAAAACTCATCCAAAGACCCCCCAAATCGCGCAAACACAGCGGCCCAAAAACTCTTCCTGTTTTCGCATAAAATCATGAAAAAAAACCTCCTTCCGGCCCAATTTTGTGATATTTGAAGACTTGATGAAATAGCAGTTTATGATATTTGGTGGAACTTACATAAATATTTCTGTTGTAAAGATTCATGTTACAAAATATACATAAGTGTTGGTTAACTTTTGTAAATTGAGGTTACATAAGTTAACCGGTTTGTTTAAAAGAATAACGGTATTTTTAACATGTTATAAAAATTTATCTAAATTAATTTTGGGTAAACAGAATGTGTTTTAGGCTTAATTGAAGGTTTTGGGCTAAAATATTTTGGGGCATTCCTTATCATGTTATGTCATTTTCTTGAAAAACATTTTCATTCCACTTAGCTTCCGCAATTATTAAGACTATTTAAATGTAAACCATATTGCAAAACTTCTATTTCAGTATGTCTTTCAAAACTCATGTAGTGCCGTTCAATATAACATGTGTGTTGATGATCCATGAAATCACGACCCCACAGAAAAGCCGATATGGATGGGGTGTGACAGATTGGTATGAGAGCCACAGTTATAGCGAACTAGTTTGCATTAGTGGGCTTCGACTATAGTTGTAGTTCATAGCCACTTCATTGCATGTCATTACATACATTTTCATACTTATGTCATTGGATATACAATATGCCCTGTCACAAATACTTCACCTATATCCGATCCACTTTACAAACCGACACCGAGGAGGACGTCAATTACGCTACAGATAAAGGCACAATTGGGAGGAGTCCACTCCTACCATTGTACATTACAGAGACTCCTTATCTTCGGAGGAGAGCATCAGGACAATGAAATCTTCACTACCCTGCAAAAGGCTTGCCGACACTCAGCGAGAATGGAAGAGTAGGGAGAGAAAACGCTCGACTATCGAGTAGGGTGAGTCATCTCGCATAATCACTGCCACTGATTAGCACTTTCATTGAGCAGGTTGTGCCCGTGCTGGTGGCATTCTATTCCTCTCACAATCATACGCTCCATATCGTTCAGATTGATGCTAAGGATCTCCAGGATTAGGATGTGGAGGCCACGAATCACCATCAACCCAATTTTAACAGACGTCTATTGACGGCTAAGGAGGGTCGTTACCGGAACGACTAGGAGCTCCATTCAATGTATCACCAATTCGGAAAGCCCAGGGCCGAATCAATGCTAAGGAAGGAATATTGTCCTCATAACAAACTATAGCTGTTCGGACATGAATTCCGGAACTTCACGATGAAGGATGCTGACATCGTGGGCTATACCAATCGTTTCTACGAGCTGTGTCGGTTATGCCCGACAATGGTTAAACCTGAATACAAAAAGATAGAAAGGTATATCTAGGGACCGGCCCCTCATATTCAGAGCATGGTCACATTTTCTGTTCCATAAATGATTCGGGATGCCGTCCGACTGGCACATCACTTGACCGATCAGGGAGTACGTCAGGGCACTATGGGCAAGAAAACAACAGTGGGAAATCAAGAGGCCACTTCCAACAGCAAATCTGGGGAAAATGTAAAAAAATAAAGTGGAATAACAAACGGGGAAGAAACCAGTCTGACCAGAAAGCTCCTGAGATAGTTAAGGCTTTTTTACGACACCTGTTGATCCATCGAAGAAGCCAAGGGTCGTCTATACCGGTTCCTTACCCAAATGAAACAAATGTAGTTTCCATCACATTGGCACATATGAAAGTGTCGGTGCCAGAACTGCAAGAGAGTCGGCCAGAGTAGGCCTGTGCATTCCTCAAAAACCGGACCGGCCCGGACCGAACCGGCCCGTGAAATAAACCATGAATGTACATTTTCAGAAACCGAATACCAGCCCGCGAAAATGAAACCCGGTCCGGGACAATAACCGGTATAACGGTTCAGTTTCCCGTGAATTTTTTTTGGACCGTCAATAAATATAATGGGCTGCCTTTTGGCCCAATCTGGTTACATTTTCAGAAACCGAATATCTGGCCCAATCTGGTCCGGGACAATATAATGAACCATAATGGATTAATGGCCTGCCTTTTTTTTTGTAGCCTAAGGCTGTAGCCGAAAACATTCCAAGTATTGCAAATATTAACCTGTACTTGAAATTCCAACTTCCAAGTATTGCAAACATTCAAACATGCAAGCTGCAAGCAATTTGCTTATAACCTATTAACCTGTACTTGAAATTCTGAAATATGCAGTAATGCAAATATTTCGAGCAATGAACCAATATTCCAAAACATTCAAGTCTAGTAACATCAAAAACATTCAAAAACATTCAAAAACACCCAAGAGGCCAAGAACATTTAAAAACATCAAGAACAAATTAAAAAAGTCACAAACATTCAAAAACAATATTCCAAATTTCCAATGTCTCGAATCTTCATTCCAATCTCATTGACTCTATCTTCTCATTGACATCTAAAATAATTAAACGATTAGTAAAACATCAAACAATTTTGAACGTATGTAAATAATCATAAAAAGTATTACCTTTATCAATATCATCATATTTTTCCAACTCATCTATTTCTTCATTACTTTCGATTTTCCCTTTCGTTTCTTTTCTTTCACTTCGGATCCAATCTTGTGAACAAATTAACGCTTCCACTATTTGAGGAGATAAGGAACTTCTACATGGCTCTATGACTCGCCCGCCCGTCGAAAAAGCCGACTCGGAAGCCACGCTTGAAATCGGAATCGCCAATATATCTAAAAGGATTTATTTAGTTACATTACTAGTTGAAATATGAAAATGGAAATAATATAAATAGAATAATAGATTACGTAACTTTAGCCATTTTAGCTAATGTTGAATACCTAGCCGCGTTAAACTTCCACCATTGAAGTATATCAAAATCTTCGGTTTGCTCTTCCACCGCATCCTTGAGATACTTTTCCAATTCACTTCTCTTTCCAAATGTTTGAGTACCTATTTGTTGACTCGATGCAAACTTGCTCATCCATGAGTTTTTACCCGATTGAATAGGACGAACAACATTCTCTTTCCGAACGGGATACTTGTACCCTTTTGATAAATTTTCTCATACTCAGTGACTAGTAATTGCATCTCGGGTGTCACTAAACCAACCTTTTTATCTAGAATCTCTTGATATTTTGACTCAAGCATATCCTTTCTGTTCGGGTAACTAATTTCAATTTCTTCCATACAAGTACATGTTGTAGGAAGAAGTTTCAACCTCGGGTCTAGTATCGCTGCAAACTCAAAGATTTGGTTAATCTTTCCTCCGGTATCTTCAAAGTATTTATCAAACTTTAAACTCATTGCATTTAAAGTATTCCTTATATCAGGAGTATTATCCACACATGTTCTAGTCAACTCGGCTAACTTGTGAGAAATATCCTTAACTTGAGAATAATGTTCATGCGCAATGACATACGTTGAACAAGACACTTCTGTAGTTTTCACGCTGAAAATTTTAAGCAACTCTATGACTTTTTCCACATACTTCCAAACGGTTGAACAGGGGACTACATCTAAGGATTTACGAAAATCCTTTTCCCTAACTGCATATAAGTCAAAAGCCTTTTGAAAAACGGCAGCTCTTGCCAACATCTCATACGTGCTACTCCACCGCGTTGGGACATCAAGTTAAGGATATGAGCAAGACATCTAACATGAAGATATTTCCCTCCCCGCAGTAAGCCTGGTAAGTTACATGATAGCTCTCGAACAGTTACATCATTCGCAGAAGCATTGTCAAGTGTAAACGACATCACGTTTTCAATTCCCCATTCAGTCAAACAGTTTTCAATCACACTAGCCATTGCATCACCCTTATGGCTAAAAATTGGCTTAAAGTTTATGATTTTTTTGTGGTAATTCCATTCATCATCAATCCAATGTGCAGTGAGGCACATGTAATTGATTCTTTGGATCGATGTCCAAGTGTCGGTGGTGAAAGATACTCTAGGTTTGTGTTTAATGAAATAACTCTTCAATTTTTTTCTCTTCTAAAAAATATGCAGCAATATCACGAGCTATCGTATACCTAGAGGGAATCCTTACGTTCGGACAAAGAGTGTGAACAAAGTTTCTAAACGCCTCTTGTTCAACAAACGAAAATGACAACTCACACTCTATAAACATCTTAATTAAAGCAAGTCTAACCTTTGTCGGATCAAACTTCCATGCAGTAAAAGTAGGTTGACTACCCTCATCCTGTTGCGCATTTATCTCTGGTTGGTCTTTTGCTAAATTAGTCGGGTTTTTCGTACATCTTTTGTAATGCTTGTTTAGACCATTTGTTTCATTTCTTGAGGAGTCCGCTGCAAAAGGTTTATTACAAAAATTACACCTAGCCTTTATTTTCCCATCTTTATCTTTGTATTGCTTGCCAAAATACTTCCAAAAGCCCGCTTTTTTAGCTCTTGGTTTGTATTTCCTTTTTTCGCCGACTTGTTTAACGTCGGAGACGTTGTCTTCTTCCGTTCCCTCCTCGTAACTGTTCTCATTCGAGTCACTATCTTCTACTACATGTGTCACACCCCAAAAAATCCAACGCGCGACAACGCACCGCAGGGAGCGTGACAAACCGGGATCGAACACATTAGCCATACGAACAGTCTATATGCAATGTAAAAGTAAAACCAGAGTAAATGCGTTTTTAAATGCGGAAGCGTAAACGAAAAAAGTTGTAATAAATGTTCAAGCGCCAAAACATGCGCAACCCAAAAGATAATTTATTCGAAAAGTTTAAATGTCTAATATGCATGCATGGGGATCAAAATCCATAAGTGGTGCATCCTAATCCGTGACAAGCAATCCAGTTTAGCGACCTGAGAAATAACATGCTAAAAAGTGTCAACACAAAGGTTGGTGAGTTCACAGGTTTAATCAGTTCATCAGTTTAACAGTTCAGTAAAATCCAGATAATATATCAATAGCTAGCTAGGCTATTTTCAAGAAATCAGTGCACGTTCGACTAGTTTAACTAGCTATCCAGTTACTGAAGCTCGACAAGTTCAATTGTGCCTCGTTAAGACTAAGAAGTTTATAACACCCGTTCGATATCCAATCGTGCCAGAGCGACTGACCCGGGTGGGGTTGTCAAACCCAGTAGATCTACTAAATAAGTTCCCGCTGATGTCACATTGACAGTAACTATAAAGTGAGGGCTTTAACATAAGTGTGCCACTATCATTCAGGTGATATATATCTAACAGTTCAAGTGTTTGCATGTTAATCTCCCCCAACAGGATTAAAATAAGTAAAATGGGGCCGTGAAACTCACCTTAGGTTGCTCGGCAAAGTTTCCAGACAAACAGTTAATTCAAGTAGCAAGAACGAGTCTTGTGCAAGCAATCAATCACCTAACGAGCATACGAGTATAAGTGTGTGTTCTATATCTAAAAACTATTAAATCTAACGCGAACGACAAAAACGAATGATCGTGGAATTTAAAACAAGTCGAGGATGGCACCTGTGCCAAATCCGAGCGATTATCGAAATACGCGAGTAAATACAATATATATTAATATTATATGTTATATGGTTCAAGGGTTTCGAAAATAAATAAATATTTATTTAACTAAATGTTCGAGTGACGTTAACAACGAATTTTGCGAGGACAAAGTATATTTATATATATTGAAGGTTATCATAAAAATATTCGATTATGTCAATAAAAATCCAACGTCATATGTTTATATATTTTAGTCTACTCAAAATATATATTTTTACCTTTTTGTAAAACTAGAATTTTTATATCAATATATATATATACATAGATATTAGAAATCTATTTTTAATTAAAGATATCAAGTTTAACATATTTTATAACTCAAAATATGATTTACGAGTCTTAAGTATCATAGATATATTTCTACGGGTTTAAGACACGACAAGAAACAATTTCGGTACAAGTTCTAGTGGGTAAAGGCTCAAAAAATGCAAAATAAAAAGCAAACAGCAACCATGGAGGTCGCTGGGTTCGAACCCGCGACCTCTGTGTTATAACACAGCAATGTTACCACCCGGCCAGCGCCCTGATTGTGTTACTGGTCCGCTGGAATTTCTTTTGTGTAGTAGCGCTGACCAGAATCAGGGTTTAAAGAAAAATCAAGAAACAAAAACGCTGGCGACGGGACTCGAACCCGCGCCCCTCGCGTACGAGTGCAGTGACCGAACCAGCCTGCCAGATTGGTGTCTGGTTTAACTCTCGCAACAAAAAATATATAACACATACATTCCTGACTTCATCTTCTTCACTATGAACTCCGGTGGCCGGAGTTTTATTCCGGTCACCGGAAAATCCCGAAAATACACCATAACACAAAAAAATGTGCGATTAACAAGCAAACATATTTACCTCGTGTCGGAGATGCTTTACGAGATGATTTCGAACCCAAAAACAAAACCGAAGACAAACCGCGAACTCCGAGCACGATCACAGAACTCGAATCCGATTGTTCCTGGTTGCTCCTCGGAGACTCACGACCTCAGTGGTGATCGAAATGAGGTCGAACGGTGATGATTCGGTGGATTCTTGCTTAGTCGCCGGAAAAACGAGAAAAAATAGAGAACAGAAGAGAGGGGGTTGCGAGAGAGAGGCTGGAGAGGTGAATGAATGAAATGATATAGCTCTATCATTGAATCAAAATTTATGGTGAATTGAAAACGGTCGAGAGGTGATGATGATCGGTCGAAACCGATCATCGGTTCTTCTCTTTTAATTCCCGTAACCGAACGGCAAATCCACAATTGGATTTTGACAACATTAGTCCCTCCCCATATTACCTTGAGAGGATCAAGTTTGGTTAAATACACGAATAGTCCCCCAGGTTTGTATAACTAAAAAGAAGGTTTGCTAGGTGACCAAACTGGTCCCTCAAGGTTTGTAACCACTAACGACCTCTAACGAAGGTTAACGGAGGAACAACTAACGATGAATATGCGAGGAACGTCAACATATACAAATCGTGAAACATTTATAAGAGAAATATAAACTTAAACGACTGCATAAAATCATAAATAATAACTCCACTTCTTCATTCAATTTCACATAAAATCATGGGTTTTAATTCTATAACTTATATATATTTAAAATACATAACTCCATGATTAATAACTTGTAATTAGAGTCTTTAAATTACATAAAATCATAAATGTGATTAAATTATATATTTTTATCATCTAAAATCATAAAGTATAATTGTCGTAACGTATGATTTACATAAAATCATAGAACAAGAATATCAAACGTCAAATCTAAGTGCATGCTCGTTTAGTGATTACTACACAAAACCCTAATTTACTAAAGTCAACAAGTCAACACATAAATGTTCACACAACATTTAATATGGTTTTACGTTCAGTTAATGCTAGAAAATGACCTGAAAAGTCGGATTGTCACAACATGCATCTGTACACAAAAATCAAAATCAAATAACCAAAAGTATTTCACAATTCAGTTGGATTAAAAATGACAAAACCAACCTACTAAGTATTTCACAATTCAGTTGTTAAAGTCTTTAACAACTTGGATACTTGTACACAAAATGACAAAAATCAAATAACCAAATACTTTTCACAATTCACGTAATTAACCATTGTTCTTGTCTTTCCTATCCACTGTTCGATCCTTCCTAAGTTCCTATTATCAAATAACCACTATTCAATCCTTCCTATTTTTCACAATTCACGCAAGCACTCACACACACACACACCAAATGTTTCACGTCCAGCCATACATAATTTACTTATAGTTTTGATCTATTCATTCCACTACACATCTAGTGTTAACTCATTGAATTAAGTAGTAGAACTGGTGGGTGTAACTAACTAAATTTCAAACTGTTTGAGATTATTAAGAGTTGATGCATTCTGAAACAGAAAGTGAGCCACGAAGGATGGAAAACCACGACGATAAGATTCACCAGGATGGAAAATTAATCATTCTAAACTATAAACAGGATACTAACCTCTTGTGGATCTTTTGAGGAAGATGGATTTGTAGTCTTCTTAATCGTTTGACTTGTTTGAGTGCTCTGCGTGTTCGTCATCTTCAATGAAATCGCTAGGGAAAAAGACTTTGAATCGTGGAATCGTGGAAGTAGGGAGGTAGGGTTCTTCCTCCTGTAGATTGAAACCTTGAATCGTGGATTGAGACTGAGTAACTGGATGGTCGCTGCTAAGCCTAGAAATCAGGAAGGAGGTTTATGGAATATGGATGGTTTTTAGGAAATAGTTAATTTTAGAATAATTAAAATAAATCAGTAAATCGACTCCATATTTGAAATTGGACCGAAGAACAATGCTAATAGTGGAAATGCTCACGTGAGGGCATTTGTGGTCGGGAATGCAGAGGCACACCAGTACCCGAACATTGTGACGAGTACTTTCCACTTAAATAGTAACTATGCTACTATTTTGTTTGATACGGGTGCCAATAAAAGTTTTCTATCTAGTGACTTTAGTGCCTTACTCAGTGTTAGACCAACTGCTTTAGCCTGTAATTACGCAATAGAGTTAGCCAAAGGCAAACTAATCGAAATTGATAAGGTGTTTCAAGGGTGCATTCTGAAATTTGGCAAATCATTCCTTCATCATTGATTTATTACCAGTAACACTTAGAAGCTTCGATGTAGTGGTTGGGATTGATTGGTTATCAGAGAATCAATTGGAGATTGTTTGTGGTGAGAAAGTTGCTCGTATACCACTCCCGAGCGGCAAGACACTCTCGAATCAAGGAGAAAAGTGTGGGTCGAAACTAAGAATCATTTCATACATGAAGGCTCGAAAGTGCTTATGAAAAGGGTATCATGCAATTTTGACCCACGTGACAGAAAAGAAGAGTGAGGAAAAGAAGTTGGACAAACTCACTTAAGACCGATACCCCTACCCAGAATCGATGACCTATTCGACCAGCTGCAATGGTCTACTTATATTCAAAGATTGACTTGCGTTTAGGGTATCACCAACTAAGGATTCATAAGAATCATGTTCCTAAGACCGCCTTCCAGACTAGTTACGGCCATTACGAGTTCATGGTCATGCCATTTGGGCTAACCAATGCACCAGGCGTATTCATGGACCTCATGAACATGGTGTGCAAGCCTTACCTCGACAAATTCATAATTGTTTTCATTGACGATATTTTGATCTACTCACGCATTCAGGAGGAGCATACACATCATTTAAAATTGATCTTGGGGTTGTTGAAGAATGAGAAGTTGTATGCTAAATTTTCCTAGTGCGAAGTCTGGATTCGCGAAGTACAATTTCGGGTCACGTGGTCACCCAGCAAGGTATTCACGTGGACCCATCCAAAATTAAAGCAATCAAGAACTGGGAAGCACCTAACACTCCTATTGAGGTTCAACAGTTTCTGGGTTTGGCTGGGTACTATAGAAGCTTTATTGAGAAATTTTCAAAGATAGCGCAACCATTAACAACTCTGACCCAGAAGGATAAGAGTTCGATTTGGGAGACAAACAAGAATCAGCTTTCCAGCTATTGAAGCAGAAGTTGTGCAGTGCACCCATTCTATCTCCACCTGAAGGGACAGATGGGTTCGTGGTGTATTGTGACGCGTCTTACCAAGGACTTGGGTGTGTATTAATGCAACACACCAAAGTAATCTCTTATGTGTCACGACAATTAAAAGTGCACGAGAAGAACTACACCACCCATGACTTAGAGTTGGGAGCTATAGTTTTTGCGCTCAAGATCTGGAGGTACTACTCATACGGTACCAAGTGTACTATTTTCACTAATCACAAGAGTCTCGAGCACATATTTGATCAGAAGGAGCTCAACATGAGACAACACAGATGGGTCGAACTACTTAACGACTATGACTACGAAATCCAATATCATCCTGGTAAGGCAAACGTAGTAGCAGATGCCTTGAGTAGGAATGAAAGAACCAAAACTTTAAGAGTTCGAGCTCTGGTAATGACCATTCAGAAAAACCTTAGAAGCCACATTCGACAGGCTTAACTGGAAGCACTCAAGGAACCTAATCTGAAAGATAAATCATTACGAAGTATGGACAAACAATTTAAGGTTAGATTTGATAATACCTGCTACTTCATGAATTGGATTTAGGTGTCGAGCTTTGGGAACCTAAGGGATCTAGTAATGGACGAAGCGCAAAAGTCTAAATACTCATTTCATCCGGGCTCGGACAAGATGTACCAAGACTGGACACTATTAGTGGCCGAACATGAAGGCTAACAATGCCACCTATGTTAGAAAGTGTCTGACCTTCTCAAAAGTCAAGGTTGAATATCAGAAGCCGTCTGGATTACTTCATCAGCCTAAGATCCCACAGTAGAAATGGGAGCAGATCTCTATGGATTTCATAACGAAGTTTCCCAAGACGTTTGGTAAATGTGATACTATTTAGGTAACTGTTGACAGGTTGACAAGGTCGGCACACTTCTTGCCAATTAAGGAAACCAACAAGATGGAGAAATTGACCAGAATCTACCTCAAGGAGGTTGTCTCGAAGCATGAAGTACCACTCTCCATCATCTCTGATCGAGACAGCCGATTCACTTCCCGATTCTGACAATATTTGCAAAAGGCGTTGGGTACACGTCTGGATAGGAGTACAACCTATCACCCGCAGATAGATGGTCAGAGCGAGAGGACCATTCAGACACTCGAGGATATGCTTAGATGTTGTGTGATTGATTTCGGTAATCGTTGGGACGATCACCTACCACTAGCTAAATTCTTCTACAATAAAAGCTATCACACGAGTATAAAGGTTGCACCCTTAAGACACTTTATGGAAGGGAGTGTCGGTCACCGATTTGTTGGACAGAGGTTGGGGATAGCCAATTCACTGATCCAGAAATCATCCATGAAAAAATGGAAAAGATTGCCCCCAGTACATAATAGGCTAAAGGCAGCACGTGACCGTCAGAAGAGTTATGATGACGTGAGATGGAAACCATTAGAGTTTCGGGTGGGAGACAAGGTCATGCTCAAGGTCTCTCCCCGGAAAGGAGCTATCCATTTTAGTAAAATGGGTAAGCTAAACCCAAGGTACATAGGACCTTTTAAAATCCTGACTAGGATTGGTCTTGTAGCTTACGAACTCTGGTTAATACCACGAGAACCCGACGATGTGTCGAATCTAAAGGAGTACTTAGTGGACGAAACGCTCGTCACACACCTCACGAGAACCGAAAACTCAAAATAGGAAAATACTACGGTAACCATGTAAGGCAGATCACTATTATGGGTGCACACATAATCATAATTTGTAGTGAATGCGAATCCTAGTAAACCCTCTTGTGTGAGTGATCATACTTGGTCCAAACTCCAAAATTTCAAAATTCCGTCTATTGGGATGCCTATCATGATGAACCCCAGCTAGGCTAAAAGCATTTTACAATACTGCGGGTTACTAATCAAAACATGTCTATTTCATTTTGCGGTGGAACACATAGGAATCATGGGTCGCAATTTCAAAAGAATGACACAGAATCGCATTCCTATAGTAGAGGTATGCTAGGACTCGATATGAGTACTAGAGTCTACTTGGGAACATGAGGATCAGATTAGGTGCAGGTATTCGTAGTTATCCAAGACTGCACCTACAACAGCTGACGTAAATTGAATTTCGTGACGAAATTCTTTTCAACAGGGAGAGTATGTGACCACCGTCGGAAATTCCAGTTAATTTTTCACTCCCGATATATCCAATGAACGTGCATTATATATTTCTTGAGTTTAATTTGCATGTAATGCGTTGCATGACCTAGCATATCCACTACATTCATATCATTGTTCGGTACTTTAGTAAATTATCGGGTAACACACGCGGTCTAACCGACACAAGAACGTTGGTGACGTTATCCATAATAGGTGAAATAAATATTTCTAAAAATATTAAGTGCCTATTAATGTATCTTAGTGATTTATAATATATTTACGTTTCATTTTTAATTTAAAACGAACGTTGCGCGCATTACTATTATTTGGTCGGGCCTAAACGAACACAACTATCTCCAATGAACCGTTTAATATCAAACACTATTTTAATAAGTGGTTTTAATACTTGTTTAATTAAATCTTACAATCCAATCCTCTTTATTTTAATCAAACCAACCACTTGACACATACTCATCGTTTTCTTTTTTAGCAAGAGCTTACTTGCATTTTCTATGACACTGACCTTGCCTCGTCACTTTAAGAAGAATACAAACCCACATCTCTTCTTCCATGTAATTGACTTTGATTAACCATGGTGCATAAAATATGCTTTCCCCTTTTACCCATATCTTTGCATTAAGATCATATAAATTAAACAAGATCAGACTCCTTTTCTTCTTCTAGACACAAGACAACTCATGGGTAAGTCCCATGCATGCATGCAACATTCTTCTTTTGGCCATCACACACATCAACCATCATTTTTTTACTCTTTAAATGGGTCTAAGCCTTAGAAACTTTTCACATCTTCAAGTCCTCCCTCACACACTACAAAATTTCGGATCAGCAAGCAGCACAAAAACCCATCCCATACATCTATATTTTTAATCCCAAACATCACTCAAAAACCTTAGTTTAGTTCAAGAAACTACACCATAAACCCACCCAAACACTCTATCCCTCGGCTCCATTAACCACAGCCCCTAAACCACTTTCTTTTCTAACCTAAACTCATACACAAACCTTCTTTCAACCCTCACTTTCGGTTCTGTTAAAGCAGCCCCAAACAGCCCCATCGTGATCCATATCAACACACAAAAACCCACTATTTTTGACCTCCAAACTCGTTGTTCGTGAGCAGCTAGAAACAGTGGCATTACACCCTTTCTCCAACCATAAATTCCTCGAGAAAACTCATCCAAAGACCCCCCAAATCGCGCAAACACAGCAGCCCAAAAAATCTTACTGTTTTCGCATAAAATCATGAAGAAAAACCTCATTCCAACCCAGTATTTCTGACCCAGTTCACAGCAGCCTCTCAGCAACCTTTCGGTTCCATTTTTCAGTCCTAGAACACTTGTATCTCAGGTATATAACTCACCTCTCGACCCCCTTTCGTTTCGGTTAGAAAACAGCCCCGAAAACACCCCTGTTCTGACCCGTTTCGACTCCGAAAACTCACTTATTTTTCAGTTTCTACATTGTTTTGATACAACAGCGAAAACTACTTTATTTTAAATATATGGAACCATTCTCAGGTCCTAGAACAAATGCTCAAGTGGTGGTCGAGGTCCTTGGTTCCTTCTTTCAACATCGTCACTCTTTTACGTGAGAAAACTCACTTTTTCCTTCATATTTTTCATGATATTTTAAGTTGATTATTTATGTTATATATTAAGTATCTTGATGAGCCTAACACACTACAAATGCATGTGAAGTAAAAAACATAAGACTTTGTTGCTTAAAAATCTCGGTTTTAAGACACGTTGATGAAAACATAAATAATGATTCAAAGGGTTAAGTTGGTGATATGTTGTTATAATATGTGTAGGATATTAAAAATGTATATACACCATTTTATATACACTAAGCACTTTATAAAAATTTATCTAAATTAATTTTGGGTAAACATAATATGTTTTAGGCTTAAATAAAGGTTTTGGGCTAAAATATACAAAGTTGGGCTTTAAAATGGAAATTGGGCCCAAAACAAAGTATCGGGCCTTTATAAAACCTAGTTTGGGCTTGAAAATACACTGTTGGGCCTTATGTTGGTTATTGAGCCTAACGGGTTCAATTTGGCCCCTAACGAGCCCAAACGGTGTTAAACGTCGTTTTCACAACTTATTAGGTTAAGTAATGTCAACCGCTACAAAAATGATATTCGGTTTCTAAAACCGACACCAAACGTGAAAAATGTATTTTTAGAGTTATAATATTCAAATGTGACATTTTTGGGTATTTGACTAACTCTTGAAATACATAAGTACAAATATATTAAATATATATATTTCATTACACGACGTAAGACAAGTCGAGTTAGGTAAAAGTGTTCATAAACTTCATACATAGGAAATATAGTTTATGTTTTTGAGCGTCTTAAATACATTTATATTTCGGTACACGTATACAAATCACCAACGTGTCATCCCCAAACGTTTTTACAAATCACATGCAACCTGAGTAGTGTTGGGTGGAAGGTTACATCACCTACTTACTTATATTCACATACTGAGACATATGTGTCTAAAAACTGTTTTAGGGCATGCTAGATTGGCATACATTTTGTTGCTACATACAGTTCATCACTCACAGCTTCAGGTGACTTTCACGGCCCCTTTTCAAATTTACCTTGGGGGAGAATTAGATGCATTTCAAATTACGTTTACATCTTGACACAATATACTTAAATGATACGTACTGATTACCTAAGACCGTTTACATATATCACATTAAGACCCTTCATAACTGGACCGTTAATCGTTATTATAGCGAGGTGGTGATGGATAGTACTATCGGGTTTGACAAACCATACCCGCGTTAGTCGCGCTAACTTTGGTTTTAGGCCAATACGGGTATATTATTGGCCTAATTTTCATGCTCATGTTAGTGATAACATGTTGCACGGGGGTATTTATTCAGTCGAGCGTCGGTTCCAATGACTCATGGTAGTGGTTATTGTGTAGGCCAACACATGTCATGTAAAGTATTGATTGTGGTCCATTACAAATTATTTACACTTACATTAACATTACAAACCTGTGAATTCACCAACATTATTGTTGACCGTTTAAGCATGTATTTCTCAGGTAAGCTGCATTACATCAACATGCATTCAGGAGTCACCATGCTATGAGTGCATATTTTGGGGCATTCCTTATCATGTTACGTCATTTTCTTGTAAAACATTTTCATTCCACTTAGCTTCCGCAATTATTAAGACTATTTAAATGTAAACCATATTGCAAAACTTCTATTTAAGTATGTCTTTCAAAACTCATGTAGTGTCGTTCAATATAACATGTGTGTTGATGATCCATGAAGTCACGACCCGCGGAAAAGCCGATGTACACCTTATATTCTTTCATATACAACACATCTAAAAAAACTTTAATAAAGTCCTACACAAATTACAATTATCCAAAAAAACGTCAATATAAGTGTTAATCAAACTATATTCAAAACAAACAGCATTGGAGTGTTGTATGCATCAAGTTCTACATCATTAGCGTTAGTGTGTGACTTAAGTTTTAAAAACCGGTTCAATTATCGGCCTGGTACTCGAGGTTCGGCTAGTTGAACCGTAAAAACCGTCAGTTAAAAAATTAGCTCCGAATTAGACTAAACCGAACACAGCCGGATCGGCTTAGCTTTCGATCACCGATTCAACCAGTTCAACCAGCCGGTTCAAAGTGGGTTTTTAAAACATTACTTTTTTTTATTTCTTCACGTACGCTTTCGTTTTATTCACTTGTTTTATTGTGGCCTTACATTAAAATAATCAAACCTTCTTAAAGTAAGAAAAACATGATCAAAGTTTTCATTAATCGGATAAGAGTATAAACGCAGATCAAATAAGAAATGTGAACCTTTCGTTCACGAATATTTTTTCTTTCTCTTTTAGATCTAAGATTTATATCTATACTATATATATTAGTGATGAGTGAGGTGTCGCTAGTTGTGGCGGAGCCATAAAATATATTTTTTCTTATGAGATCGTTTTTTTTCAGAATTTGTAACGATATGAAATCAAGATATTCATGTTGGGTCGAGAAAATCATTTTTACTCAATTCAAAATTTGTAGGAATATTGATTTACACAAAATTCCGTGCACTCACTCTAAGGGAAGATTGAAGATTAGGGTGTCCTCCTTTTAAACCGCCTATTAAAAACCTAGTTTGGAGAAAATAAAAAAATGAAAGAAAGGAAAAAAGAAAAAAATTAAGAAGAAAAAAAGGAAAAAAGAACGGAAGAAAGGAAAGGAAAAAAGAACACAAATTAAATGCTTCTAGAAAGTTTCGAACGTGGGAAATTAAGAATCGCGTTAAGAAAGTATGGAGGAAACATTGAGCTGCTTTTTAGTTTTCTAAATTCATCAGGGTCAAGTTTATAAAACTAATAGGGCCAGTGAACATTCTGGTTAAATAGGCTTCATTACCTCTGTCCCGGGTCGCGCGATCCTCCGAGTAGCACATCACAATAACACACACTGACAAAACGGTTTAACATCTAATTAGTGAAATATCATATATATTTAAATGTTTTATAAAAATTTATAATTAAATAAAGTAAAAATGATTTTCAAAATTTTAGTTAAAGATCATTACATAATTACATTTCTTTAGTAATTTTGCTATTAGTTGCTTATTCGGTTACTTAATTTTTTTTTTATAAAATAACATAATAGATAAAATCCATTTTGCTCCCTTAAGCTCTTATTTTTTTTTAATACAGGACAAGTTTGTTATCCTCAAATTTATTATACCAACAATGTATTACACTGGATGTCTTAAAAAGGATATAATTAATAATTTCAGATATAATTTTAATATATTTATATGCATATTTTTAATCTTAAACGTATAAATCATTATATATTTGTAAGATATGTATAAACGTAAACTGGACAGAAAGGTAATTCATTTAGATGTTAAAACTTATGAAAATAAATTTTAAATATAGAAAATATAAACATAATAATTGTTGAATGCACGATAATAAAGAAGGGTGTGGTATGTACCACCTATCATTGATTTTAATTTATTACTCCCCCCCCCCCCCCCCCCACCACCACCACCCCCCCCCCCCTATCATTGATTTTAATTTATTACTACATATCTTACAAGTTTGTTATCCTCAAATTTATTATACCAACAATGTATTACACTGGATGTCTTAAAAAGGATATAATTAATAATTTCAGATATAATTTTAATATATTTATATGCATATTTTTAATCTTAAACGTATAAATCATTGTATATTTGTAAGATATGTATAAACGTAAACTGGACAGAAAGGTAATTCATTTAGATGTTAAAACTTATGAAAATAAATTTTAAATATATAAAACATAAACATAATAATTGTTGAATGCACGATAATTAATGTGGGAGTAGCCCACTTGGTAGAGGCTTTGTCCTCTTAGGTGGAGGTCCTGGGTTCAAACCTAGACAATGGTGTAATTTGGTGTGTAAATATTACTTTGCTGTTCAAAAAAAAAAAGTTTAATGCACGATAATAAAGAAGGGTGTGGTATGTACCACCTATCATTGATTTTAATTTATTACTCCCCCCCCCCCCCCCCCTAAATTTATACATAAGTACAATTCAAAACTTTTAGTTTTCTTTTTTTTTATATTTTAACCAACGGTGGTTTTAAAATAGTTTTTTTGAATAATGTTAAAGGTTTTATAAAAAAATTAAAATCGTTTTTAATCATTTTTTTTAGTTTTTATTTAAAACATGTGTTTTAAAATAATATTATGAAAATTCTTTATAAAAATAAATTTAAAAAAATAATTTTTTTTTATAAAATGTTTTTGTCATTTTATTAAAAACAATTTGTTTACAAAAAATTGTTTTAGAAAAAGCATTGTTTAAAAATAGCTTTCAAAAATATTTTTTATAAGAGTTTTTTAAATAAAATGACAAAACGTTATATAAAAAAACCAGTTTCTAAATAAGTTCTTTTAATCGGTTTTTGAAAACAAATTTTTGTTAGGATCGATCTTCACTAAAAATCCAAACTTTGAATATGTCAAAGATAAGATGTAGAGACGGGATGATGACAATCTAGTATAACAACAAGAAATCTGATAAAGTAGTCGAATGATTCCATTAATCGAATGATTACAATAAGAAATCATAACAAACAACCTCATATCTCTTATAAGGAATCAATGGCCACCTTGGGTTGAGCTCAAACCTAAGGTGAGACTCTTTCAAACGAAGGATAACTCACATCTCTCAAATGTCAACCTCTAACAAATGGAGCCTAAGGCTATGTTTGGCGCACTAGCTGAAAAACTAGCTGCTAGCTGATAAAAAACTCTAAGCTAGCTGATAAAAAATAACATTTGGTAAAAACTAGCTGATAAACTAGGTGAAAAATATAAAATGACATAGAAGTACATGTATATAAATAAATTAAAATTTTAAAAACAAAATATTAGGGAAGGGTAAAACTGAAAATATTGTAAAAGCTAGTTGAAATGCTACGCCAACTAGCTTTTCAAAAGCTAACTTATAGGCTAGCTTTTAGACATTACCAAACGAGGTTTTTTTTTTTTTAAATAAAACTAGTTTTTTTTAAATACAACTAGTTTTTTTTAAATACAACTAGTTTTTTTTTTAAATACAACTAGTTTTTTTTAAAAGCCCTATTTGATAACGTCAAAAAGCTAGCTTATAAGGTAACTTATAAGCTAGCTTATGGCGCGCCAAACACGGTCTAAGTCCTCTATTTATAGTGAGAGTCATGTTTCACTAACCCACTAACTAGTAAAATACAAATAAATAAGCAAAACTACAGATAAAATAAATATTAATTAAATCAAAGCTGATTTAAGTAATATGAATCTTACATGCTCGAACCCATCTTCCGTTGAATTTTACGTTGACCGTTAACTCGAACAATTGACTTATTAATAAAACGTTTTCAGTCCTAACTTTGCAAGCTTTAATCTTTACAACCCAGTCTCTGAATCAACCAAATGTTGCCGAAACAGATTTGGTGGTGTTAGTCACCGAGATTTAGCTCCAACATATTCCCCCTTGACTGATGCTTCCAAATCTGTCAAACTAGTAAAGAACCGCTCTGTCATACATCTTCAATGGGCAACTGATAAACCCAAGACTTTCTGTTATAGAAATTCCCCTCTGAATAAGCTTATCTATGTTCTCATTTCTCCAGTCAGAACCATCTTCAACCTTTCGGGCACTTGGTTCACACGGTCGAGTAAAATACTAAAGGCATGTGATTAGCGTCCAAACCACAACAAACTGAATCAGATGAATCAATCAATCATCATAAATACTCCAACTTCATATAATTGGCCCGATAATCCAAATCCATAATTAATTTCCTCTTTTCTCTAAATCCCTCTAAATGACATTTGGTGGAACCGTAATAATAAAGTATTAGAGTGTCGAACCATTCCGCTCGATTTCCTACAAAAATCGGATCAAAAATCTCGAAATCGAAGAATCAAGTGAAAAAAGCGTAAGCGGGATTCTAACAGTTGTGTAATATCCATAAATAAAGCACGTGTTCCGCGTGACTATGGGTTATAAGCAATAATAAAGTTCGATTCAAGTAACTGGTGAAAACATCACAAAAAACGTCTCTTTAATTGAGAAAATGTGCCAAATCGGAGTAAATCCGAGATCCCGAATGCAATCGTGAAAAATAACCGAAACCGAGTTTTCATAATTTTGGGTCTTTAAAATGAGCCGGGAAAAATATTCCGTGAAGATTCCCGAGTCATACCGGTAAAAACGGTAAAAGGTAAAAATAATTTGAGAAAAATCAACAATTTTCTTCAACTTAATGGCCCTTCATTACATTTAACGGAAAAATCAGCATCTTAAAACTAAAACTACAGTCCACTCCGTTAGTCTTGTTAGCTTTGTTAGGCTTTAATAGAGAAAAGTCCCACATTAACGGAATATTCAAGAGGAGAGAGGAGAAAAATCCTTGTACAACTATGGAGACCCGCCAAGCCAGCCAGTGTCTCCTCCTTCTTCCTCAAACGCACACCACATCCCCGAAACCCTAATGCTCGACTGGAAAAATCAAAAATCGCCGGAGCTAATTGAAAACCAGTGAAACTCTACTAAACTCCACGGAAAATACATCATCATGCTTCATTTTCGATCTATAACTGACTTGTACTATCAAACTTCACCGAAACTCGATCAAATGAAAACCCAAAAGTTGACCGTAAGGAGTTTAAAGATGACCGTATAGGGAATGCAAAGACCGTATGGAATGCTTCTCTACGGTCAAGTAGAAGACCTTAAAGAGATGGAGATGGTCTTATGAGGTTGATCGTAAGGAGAACTCAGTAGGCGATAAACAATGGAGATGATCGTAAAAGGTCTGAGTTGACCATTTACTAGAAGAAGACCATAAAGGCAATCTTCATAAACCCTATAAATTTAAGGAACGATGAATGTGTTTCTGGTGACTTTCCGATGCATTTTTTATCCAACAAAACTCATGGAAATCATAGATTCGTGATTATAGCTTGAAGGCACTTGTAAGACGAGATTATTCTGGCCACAAACAACTCGAATCATAGCTTCAAATGGATCGAATCAGCCACGAAATTCTGGAAAAATCAAGAACATAAGGAACACCTTAAAACACACACCGGTGTGTGTTTTCAAAAATCAGATCAAATCTTTATGATCTAGACGAAACCACTGCTTTCAGTGGATCTGGAATACATTTTCCACTAAGAATCATGCTTCATTTCATCAAAATCCGACCATTATAAAACCGAAATTAGGAATCAAACTGTCAAAATCTGTAAAAGGCCCCCCAAAAATGTGAAAACCCTAATTATTCCACTTTAAGCTTCTGATATCATATTTCTCACTGATTCGAACCCGTCTGTAAATCTCAACAGCCAAGTCATTCTTATGCAATTAAGCCAAATAAAATAACAAAAGTTCTTAAAACCATTGGAGTCCATAAAAAACACAACTATTCGTACAAATTCTTCGTATAATATAATAATTTGCATAAACAAGATATTTTGGTTATATTCTTATTTTCTTATGTCAGCTCATGAAAAGCAAAAAAACAAACATTGGTAGATGTCAATGAATGAAAGATTAGAAAACAAATCAAACTTTTGACAAAAAAGAAAAATTTAACCGGTAAACGCGGAAGGTTCAATCAGATTTACTATTCAAGTTTGTAAATATATAATATACATGAAAAAGGAAAAAGTGACCATAGAAGCACCTTTACCGTCAAATCAGAAAGAAGTAATGAAAAGTGAGTGAGGTTTGAATCTAGATAGTGAATGTTTTTATTGATTCTTAAAAGTTACAAGTGAATTGGTAAAAGATACAAAAGTCCTTAATCTAGGTCCAAACTTGGGTATTTATAGGCCACCAACTTCGCTTCTCTGACCTTTGGCTCGGATCTTGTCTCAGATCCTCGTCCTGCATACACCTGTAAAACCACTGTCACTTACCCGAGGACTTAGATGCACGATGGTCGGATGTGAAGACACATCCGACAATCTCATCTATTCATCAAGTCCCCAAGTCTATTAAGTATAATGTTTAGGATTAATAGACTTAACGTTATAAAAAAGTTGAATTCGAAATTTTTAAATCTTATTCTTTACTTTTGACGATTCACCTTCACACATCCGAAAACATGATGTACGTGCTTGTACAGTACCATTACTTCATACTTTATGTCCCATCCAGTAAATTTTAAAAACTTTCCCTATAAAAGCACACCCGATTCTCATAACCCCTTTTTACCTTCAAATTTACTCCGTCTTAACTCCCTTCAATTGCCCTAAAAAATTCCTAACTTCATCTTCTCTACCATTATTAGGTCAGTTCTTCCCTTCCCCCCCCCCCCTTTTTTTACAACATACCTTCCCTCTTTCAGTCTTTCGTTTTCTACCTTGCATAATGTCATCATCGTCTAAATCATCTAACCCGGAACCACCCCCTAAGATCGGCGATTCAGAACCAGTTTCAAAAACTAGTTCCTCAAAACCTGCTCTGAACACCGAAAACCCCAAAACCGAGAAAATCCCTACAAAGCATAACCTAGATATATCATTTTGTTTGATTTCACAAGAAGATCTTGATGCATTTGTCGAAGATTTTCAAATTCCTTTGAATCTTAACCCTACCTTACCTCCCGCCAAGAAACCCATTTTCCCTTTTCCAAAAAACAAAATCGGGCTGTACTTTGACTTCTTTAAGCAAGCAAATTATAGGATTCCCTTTACCTCGTTCCTTCTTGGAGCCCTAGATCATTTCGGAATTCACATTACCCAGTGTAACCCGCCAGGTTTGTCCATTTTAAATCATTTTGAGTTATCATGTCGAGCCCTAGGAATTCCACCCAATGTTACCTTGTTTCGTGCCTTTTACCGTCTTACTATGGCTAGAAATTGGTACACCTTTGAGAAGAGACGAGATCTGAACCCCATTTGTAGCAGTGAACCTCCCACAAATCGCTTGTGGAAAAATCAGTTCTTTTACCTTGATCATACATGCGTCCCATCAACCATGATTTGGCGTGATCCCAAGTTTGCCATTCGTGATGATGCCCCAAAAAAGGAAACTGTTAACCAAAAGCATTTTACCCTTATAAGCGAACTTTCATTTCCGGTTCGCAAACTTCCTGAAGCCATTCTGGTTGCTGCTCAAATTAGCACAAACTGGCATGCTCCTCACTTGCGACCTTCCTTCTTTAATGAGGGCGCTAGTGAGTCTTTCACCCTACATCCCTCTCTTTGCTTATCTTACACTGCTGTTGCTCTGTTTGTTTGTTTGTTTTTTTTATAAAGGTTAATGCAACCTGACAACTAACTAACTATTACGTTTTTATCAGAAATGGATCTGTCCGGTGTATTGAAGCTTAGAGACTTTTCCTCCCTAACTTTCGAACCAGCGAAAGATCCTCTCGAAACAGCCCCCGTTACTGATCAAGCAGGCGCAACTTCCAGCAACATGATCATTCCTGAAGCAACTCAACCCGAAACTCAAGAAAATGAATCAGCACAAAATCCCCCTATAGTCACTTCCAAAAGAAAGAAACATACAGCCAGAGGTCACCATGAGTCTCCCAAGAAAGATGAAGCACTTGTCAACAAGAGAAGCAAGAAAGATCTATCAAAAAGAACTGAGAAAACAACAGACGCAGATGCTCCCATCGTGACCACCCAAGGTGAAAAACCTAGTCAGAAAGATGCTAAGGAGGACCATGTCCCTCGACGTTCCCCTAGGCATAATGCTCAAAACATCTCATCAACCACCAATGATGACACCCCCACAAGCGAAACTCAGATGAGTCGCCTTGCTGATGTTGATTCTCCACCTGGAAACGCAAGTTTCAATTTTGAAATACCCAAAGGTTCCCTCCTTAGTCCACCTAGCTTGTCTCACATGATCACTAGCGATGATATTACTATGAACGAATATTTTTCTACATCTCCACCAGCTACTTTGGAAATTACCGAAGAAAACCCGTCTATCATTCACACATCCGATCATACCATCATTCCACCTGTTCATGCTAACCTTTCACAGGTTCTCATGTCTTCACAAACTAACCTCTCAAGTTCGAGCATCTCCACATTCCTTCCCTCTACTCAAAATGAAATTAAGTGGTTGAAGAATGAGTATGCCCTAGTCAAGACAAGGAGAACCGCAGGATACAACTTGGGAGAATTGTTCCTTCCCAACTGGAATATCAGCAACAAAGATAGTTTCTCAGATCCTGTTACAGCAAAAAACATGTTTCTGCACAACTCTACCCCTAACGACGTAAAGTTTCTCCAAGGTCTGCCTCCTTCTGTGTTAGCTGCCCACATTACTGCCATTCAAGCTGAAGCCCAGTCCATCTTACCTGAACTATACAACCGATGGATTAGAGCCGAAAATGCCAACTCCTCAAGTGAAATTGCTCAGATGCAAACCTCAGCCATGCAGAGCAAGATTCAAGGTCTAGAAAAAGAAAAGATCGCTCTTGCTAAAGCAAAGAATGATGCCACACAAAAGAAAATCATGGCGGAACTTGCACTGAATGAAGCTCGTTCAATGATAGACATGCTGAAGAAGCAACAACTAATCCTTGAAAAGAAAAATTCTGACGCCTTAGAAGAAAAAGAAACTTTTCTGCAAGAGAAGAAGTTGCTCAACGAGCAAACGCAAAAGATTTCTGATGGTAAACCCCCCATTCCTTTTTTCATAATACTCTACCTTTTTATAACCCTAACACTATTTACAACTTTCTCTTCTTGGTTTTCTCACCTTCCCAGAAGTAACTTCTTTGAAGGAAAAATTGAACCAGCAAAATCATGAATTTGAGGAAGAAAAGAAGGCTCTTGGAAAGAAACTTGAGATACTAACCGAAGAGAAGCATGCTTTAGAGAATGACAAATCTTGGTTGCTGAAAGAAGGCATTGACGCAATTGTGAGAAAGCTGTTCAAAGACCCTGACATGATATCTGCTGTTGGAAATATTAACAATGCAATGAATGCATGCGGTGTTAACGAAGGTTTAATCCTTGGCTTCCAATATGCAAAGATGCCCGCATCTTCCGTGCTGACAACAAAAGAATTCGACAGGGATGCCAACAAGAAACTTTCAGAAGCCACTGAAGCATTCAAACAATTACGCATCCCATTTCTGAAGCAACTTCTGGATCTGCATAATGCTCCTCTTGAAGTAATCAAAGATGCTGTTCTTGGCGATGAATCATCCCACCATGTCAACAAATCAGGATACGCAACCGACTCTCACCCTACTCCTTCTGGTTCTGTTTGATTACCAGACGCATTTCCTTCCCCTATGCTTTTGAAAAAACTTTTGAATTTCCACAAACAATTCCCACTTGCATGTGGATGATCTCTTTATGCCTGTATGTGTAAGGCTTTTAAACTTTGTCTATTACCTGCATACCTGAACGATTGTGTGCTTCCGTTTAATATGATTACCCTACGTGTGCCTTTTTTCTTGAAAATTTGCGAAGGGAATATATTTGCATGTTTGATCAGACATGCAAATATAAAGATTTTATAAAAAGAAAATTTTGCTATCTTTCTAAAATGTGCCTCATGTGCATAACAAGTTTAACCATGTAACATGTAATTCCTGATGTTTCGATACATAATCGATCTTGTCGAACTGGAACATATCCAATCCTGAAACGAAACGCATTCACTTTACTTGGTTAGGCCATAATAACTTCGTTCGAACCATATTCGATATAATAACTTCGAACATATCCATTCACTAGTCGAAACATATTCAACCCGTCACAATTAGAACATATCTAATTTTTTGCCTAAAACATATTTAAGTAGTGTAACCGGAACATATCCAATGTTATTAAAAATGCACTTGCATATGACATATTCACAAATAAAAGTGTAAACTCATATTTGTGTAAGGCAACGAGTTTTTGTTATTCATATTGAGACATACTCAAGTTTTTACAAAACCCTCATCATACTCACTGTAACTGTAAAAGAATCACAAGTACAGTGACTCAGCTTTACGAAATTTCTCACATTTAACATTTACACATGGTATTTCCGCAAGTGAATGCCATTCCATGACCTAGGCAAGACCCTTCCATCTCCATCTTCAAGCACATAAGAACCTTTACCCAAGACTTCTGTAATTTTATACGGCCCCTCCCATTGAGGTGTTAACTTTCCCAACTTCAAGACTTTGCTAACATCGTTATTACGCAAAACTAGGTCACCCTCCTTAAAGTAATAAATCTTTGCATGTGCATTATAATATCTTTCCATTTTTGTTTTATACTTCCCTTCTCTTATCGCCGCAACTTCCCGTCGTTCCTCTAACATATCCAAATTTTCTCTTATCAATTCGTCATTATTTCCAGGCTCAAGCATCCTTCGAGTTGGTATCCCAACTTCCGCTGGTATCACTGCTTCTGAACCATATGTCAAGCTAAAAGGTGTCTCTCCATTAGCTGTTTTTGGCATTGTTCGATAGGCCCACATCACATGTGTCAGTTCGTCAACCCATCCGCCGCCTGCTTTCCCGAGTCTCATTTTGATGCCTTCAACTAGACTTCGATTAGCCCGCTCAACCTGTCCATTCGCTTGAGGATATGCAACAGATGCAAAAACCTGTGTTATAGCCAACTCGACACACCATTCCCTAAAGGGGTTATCAGCAAACTGCTTGCCATTGTCGGAGATGATGTATAAGGGTAACCCAAATCTAGAGATAATATATTCCCAGACAAATTTTTTCACTTGCGCCCCAGTGATGTTCGCAACTGCTTTTGCTTCCACCCATTTGGTGAAGTAATCCACAGCCACAATTAAAAATTTAACCCTTCCCGCGGCTTCTGGAAATGGCCCAACAATGTCAATACCCCATTTTTGAAATGGCCAAGCTGACACAATTGGCACCATTTCATGTTTTGCCTTCAAACTAACTGGAGCAAATCTTTGGCACTCATCGCATCTTTTAAGTATGTCACTAGCGAACTTATGCATATTAGGCCAATAATATCCCAATAGGATCAGCTTATTAACCACCATCCGAGGGCCCATGTGATCACCACATATTCCCTTATGAACCTCGTTAACCACATAGACAGCCTCTTCCTCAGTTAAACATTTCAACAAAGGACTTACATACGTCTTCCTATATAACAACCCTTCCTGAACTTGGTACTGCAAAGATTTAACCTTTACTTTCCTGGCCTCCTCCTTCCCTTCTGGCAATCAACCCGTCATCAAGTATTCATATATTGGTGTATACTGAAAAAGGAAAAAGTGCCTAATGGAACACCTTTGCCACCAAATCAGAGAGAAGAAATTAAGAGTGAATGAGATTTGAATTTAGAGAGAGAAAATGTGTATTGATTCTGATAGTGATCCAAGTAAATTGGAAAAGATACAAAAAGATCCCTATTCTAGGTCTAATCTTGAGTATTTATAGGCTCGCGATCACGTCCTCTTGACCCTTAGCTCGAATCTTGCTTCAGATCCTCGCCTTGCATATACCTATAAAACCATTATCACTTGCTCGAGGACTTAGATGCGCGATGGTCGGATGTGAACACACATCCGACAATCTCATCTATTCATCAAGTCCCCAAGTCTATTAAGTATAATGTTAGGATTAATAGACTTAACGTTCTAAAAGAGATGAAATTTGAAAATTTAAAATCTTATCTTTTACTTTTGACGGTTCGCCTTCACACATCCGACATCGTGCTATATGTGCTTGCACAGTACAACCATTTTATACTTTATGTCACATCTATCTTTTCAGGAAAGTTTCCCTATAAAAGCGCTTACTCAATTCTGATAACTTCTTTTTTACTCTTAAATTTACTCCGCCTTAACTCCCCCCCATTTACTCCAAAATTTTCGACTTCATCTTCTTCGCCATTACCAGGTTAGTTCTCCCCCCCCCCCCTTTTTTTTTATAACAGCTTTCTTTCTTCCATCTATTCTTTTCAATCTTGCATTATGTCATCATCATCCAAATCTTCCAGCCTTGAACCATCCTCTAAGGTTAATGATTCCGAATCAGTTTTAAAAACCGATTCTTCAAAACCTGCAACGAAACCCGAAAACCCTAAAATCGAAAAAATTCCCACAAAGCATAACCTGAGTATATCGTTTTGCTCAATTTCCCAAGAAGACCTTGATGCATTTGTTGAAGAATTTCAGATTCCCTTGGACCTTAACCCTATTTTACCTTCTGCCGAAAAACCCATTTACCCTTTCCCAGCAAACAAAATTGGGTTGTACTTTGATTTCTTTAAACAAGCCAATTACAGAATTCCCTTTACTTCGTTCCTCCTTGAAGCCTTAGATTACTTCGGTATTCACATTACCCAGTGCAACCCACCAGGCTTGTCTATTTTAAACCATTTTGAACTAGCGTGCCGAGCCTTAGAAATTCCTCCCAATGTTACCTTGTTTCGTGCTTTTTACCGTCTTACTATGGCTGGAAACTGGTACACCTTTGAGAAAAGGCGAGACCTGAATCCCATTTGCAGCAGCAAACCTCCCACAAACCGCTTATGGAAACATCAATTTTTTTATCTTGATCACACATGCGTCCCCACAACCATGATCTGGCGCGATCCCAAGTTTGCCATTCGTGATGATGCTCCAAAAAAGGAAACTGTTAACCAAAAGCATTTTTCTCGCATAAGTGAACTTTCTTTTCCGGTTCGCAAACTCCCTGAAGTCATTCTGGTTGCCGCTCAAATTAGCACAAACTGGCATGTTCCTCACTTACGACCTTCCCTCTTTAATGAAGGCGCTAGTGAGTGTTTCACCCTACGTCTTTATTCTTTGTTTACTTTGTTATACCGTTTTATTTTACAAAAAACCAACGCAACCCAGCAACTAACTAACTGTTATATTCTTTTTATCAGAAATGGACCTGTCTGGTGTATTGAAGCTCAGAGATTTTTCCTCCTTAACTTTTGAGTCAGCAAAAGATCCCCCCGTGGCAACTCCTGTCACTGATCAAACCGGTGCCACTTCCAGCAATGTGATTATCCCTGAAGTGAATCAACCCAAAACTCAAGAAAATGAATCAGCACAGAATCCCCCCATAACAACTGCCAAGAGAAAGAAGCATACTGCTAGAGGTCATCATGAGTCTCCCAAGAAAGATGAAGTTCCTGTGAATAAGAAGAGTAAGAAGGAGCCCCTGAAAAGAGCTGAAAAATCAACAGATGCGGATGTTTCCTCCGCAACTACCCAAGGTGAGAAGCCCAATCAAAAAGACTTAAAAGAGGATCACATCCCTCGCCGCTCTCCAAGGCACAATGTTCAACACATCTCATCAAACATCAATGACAACACCCCCACAAGTGAAACTCAAATGAGCCGACTTGCGGATGTTTCTTCACCACCTGAAAGTGCCAGCTTTAACTTCGAAATGCTCAAAGATTCTCCACTTAGTCCACCTAGCCTATCTCATATGATCACCAATGATGACATCACTATAAATGAGTATTTTTCTACATCCCCACCAGCCACCTTGGAAATAACTGAAAAGAATCCTTCTTTCATCCTTGCATCCGATCGCACCATCATTCCCCCTGCCCAGGTTAACCCTTCACAAGCTCTTATGTCTACCAATTCGAACCTTTCGAGCTCGAACATTTCTACATTCCTTCCATCTTCCCAAAATGAGGTTGAATGGCTAAAGAATGAACTTACATTGGTCAAAACAAGAAGAACTGCAGGGTATAACTTGGGAGAATTATTTCTTCCTAGTTGGAACATCAGCAACAAAGATACTATTACAGATCCTGCCACAGCAAAGAACATGTTTTTGCATTGCTCCACCCCAAATGATGTAAAGTTTCTTCAAAGTCTTCCCCCGTCTGTGCTAGCCGCCCGCGTTACTGCTATTCATGCTGAGAGTCAATCTATCATACCTGAGCTGTATAATCGTTGGATTAGGGCTGAGAACGCCAACTTATCAAGTGAAATCGCCCAGATGCAAAACCCGGTCATGCAGAACAAAATACAGGGTTTAGAAAAAGAAAAAGTTGCACTTGCTAAAGCAAAAAATGATGCTTCTCAAAAGAGAATTATGGCGGAACTTGCACTGAACGAGGCCCGGTCAATGATTGATATGTTGAAGAAACAACAAATGATTCTTGAGAAGAAGAATTCTGACACCCTATCAGAGACAGAAACTTTGCTGCAAGAAAAACAATTGCTCACTGAGCAAAAGGAAACAATTTCTAATGGTAAAGCCTTTTTCCTCTAACTCTTTTCTGCATAAAATTCTGTCTTGGTGTATTCCTAACTTTTCCCATGACTCTCTTTGTTTAACTTTTTCGTCCTTCCAGAAGCATTTCTTTTAAAGGAAAAATTGAGCCAGCAGCAACATGAATTTGAAGAAAGACAAAAGGCTCTTGAGATGAAGCTGAAAATACTAACCGAAGAAAAGCAAGTTCTGGAAAATGACAGATCCTGGTTGTTAAAAGAAGGTGTTGATGCAATTGTGAGAAAATTGTTCAAAGATCCGGACATGATATCTGCTGTCGGGAATATTAATAATGCTATGAATGCATGCGGCGTGAATGAAGGTCTAATTCTCGGCTTTCAGTACGCAAATATGCCCGCTTCTTCTGTACTGTCAACGAAAGAATTCGACAGAGATGCCAACAAGAAGCTTTCAGAAGCCACCGAAGCTTTTAAACGTCTGCATATTCCGTTCCTGAAGCAACTGTCGGATCTACACAATGCTCCTCTTCAAGCAATCAAAGATGCTGTCCTTGGCGATGAACCACCTCCTCATGCTGACAAACCTGGATCCACAACCGACTCACATCCTACACCATCTGGTTCTGTTTGATTACCCAGCATCTTTATCTTCCTTATGCTTTTTGAAAAGACATTTAGTTTCTTGCAAACAATACCCACTTGCATGTGGATGATCTTTTGATGCCTGCATGTGTAAGGCTTTTGAACTTTGTTTGTTATCTGCACATTTGAATGACTGCATGCTTTTGTTTAACATATTTACTCTATACATTTTCTCTTCTTTTTTTTTTTATAATCATCATATTTGCATGTTTGATCAGGCATGCAAATATAAAGATTGTTATAAAAAGAAAAACCTATTATCTCATTAAATATGCCCCATACGCATAACAAAATTAATTATGTCAAATTGACTTTGTCATATTGGAACATATCCAACCCTTAAAACGAAGCATATCTGCTTAACTCAGTTAGACCATACTAACTTTGTTCGAATTACATTTGTTATAACAATTTGGAACATATCCATTTATTTAGTCAAAGCATATTCAACTTGCTAAAATTAGAACATATCTAATTTCCTTGCTTAAAACATATCTAAGCCGCTTGATCGAAACATATTCAATACTATAAGAATTTGCACATAGCACATTCACACATGAAAAGTGTTAACTCATTTTGCACAAAACAATGAGTTTCTGTTATTAATATTGAGTCATACTCAAATTGTACAAAGTCTTCTTTATCATATTCATTAGTACTATAGAAGAAATATAAGAAACAAAGATTTGCTTCTGTAGAATTTCTCACATTAGCCATCTACACATGGTACTTCCGCAAGTGAATACCATTCCATGACGTAGGCAAAACCTTTCCATCTCCATCTTCAAGCACATAAGACCCCTTGCCTAAGACTTCTGAAATTTTATACGGTCCTTCCCACTGAGGTGTTAACTTCCCAAGCTTCAAAACCTTGCTAACATCATTGTTACGCAATACCAGGTCCCCTTCCTTAAAGTAATAAATCTTTGCATGAGCATTGTAATACTTTTCCATTTTTGCTTTATACTTCCCCTCTCTGATTGCCGCAACTTCCCGTCGCTCTTCCAACATATCCAAATTTTCCCTTATCAAATCATCATTATTCCCCTGTTCAAGCATCCTTCGAGTTGGTACTCCAACTTCTGCTGGTATCACTGCTTCTGACCCATATGTTAAACTAAAAGGTGTCTCTCCATTAGCTGTTTTCGGCATTGTTCGATAGGCCCAGAGCACATGCGCCAGCTCATCAACCCATCCGCCGCCTGCCTTCCCTAATCTCGTTTTGATGCCCTCAACTAAACTTCGGTTAACTCGCTCCACCTGCCTATTTGCTTGAGGGTATGCAACAGATGCAAAAATTTGTGTTATAGCCAACTCCTCACACCATTCCCTAAAGGGTTTATCTGCAAACTGCTTGCCATTGTCGGAAATGATGTACAATGGTAAACCAAATCTACAGATAATGTATTCCCAAACAAATTTTTTAACTTGTGCCCCAGTAATGTTCGCAACTGCTTTTGCTTCCACCCATTTAGTAAAATAATCCACAGCCACAATTAAAAATTTTACTCTTCCTGCGGCTTCAGGAAATGGCCCTACAATATCAATACCCCACTTTTGAAATGGCCAGGCTGACACTATTGGCACCATTTCGTGTTTGGCTTTCAAACTAACTGGGGCGAATCTTTGACACTCATCGCATCTTTTAAGTATATCATTAGCAAACTTATGCATGTTAGGCCAGTAATACCCTAGCAAGATCAGCTTATTAACCACCATCCGAGGGCCCATGTGATTACCACATATTCCCTTATGAACCTCACTAATTACATAGACAGCCTCTTCCTCAGTTAAGCACTTCAACAAAGGTCCCACATACGTCCTTCTGTATAACATCCCCTCCTGAATCTGATATTGCAAAGACTTAACCTTTACCTTCCTGGCCTCCTCTTTCCCTTCCGGCAACCGTCCTGACATTAAGTACTCATATATTGACGCATACCAGACTGGTCCAGTCATAGCCACATCCGATACTTGCTTCTTTAATATTGAGGGTGCATCTAACACTTCAACTCTTATTTCCTTTCCCAAGTGTTTAAAAGATGTGGAGGCTAACTTGCTTAAAACATCGGCTTTTTTGTTTTGACTTCGAGTCACATGTGCAACCTCACATTTGTTAAACTCCTTCATCAGAACCTTGACTTGATCCAAATATAGTGCCATCGCAGCACTTTTGGTTTCATAATCTCCACTGATGTGCTTTACCACTAATAGCGAGTCAGTACATACTTGCACCTCATGCGCCTCTAACATCTTCATCATCCTTAACCCTGTTTAGCAAAAACTTGTGAATACGTAATACTGAAAAAAGTTAACAAAGAATAATAAATTTTCCTATTTTAATTCCCAAGTAACCTGCCAACACAGCCTCATACTCAGCCTCGTTATTTGAAACTCCAAAATTAAACCTTATAGCATAAGTCATTTCATCTCCATCTGGACTTACAATTAATATACCTGTAACTTACAATACAACAGAGTTTAAATCTAAAATTGATATCTTGTTCAATATGCAAAAGATAAAAATAAACCCATTATTTCAGACGAAGAAACTAAGAAAATCTTACCTGCACCTGCCCCTTCACTTCCGGTTGAACCATCTGTAAATAATTTCCATGACAAAACTTTCTCCACATCCAACACAACTGTTGATTCTTCCGGACTTACGGGCATCTCAGCTAAAAAATCAGCAACCACCTGACCCTTGACAGCAACTCGTGACTTAAACTGTATGTCAAATTGACCCAACTCCACAGCCCATTTAACCATTCTTCCAGACATTTCTGGTTTCCGCAACACTTGATTTATTGGATAAGATGTCAATACTTCCACACAATGTGCCTGGAAGTATCTTCGCAAACGCCTTGTAGCCACAACTAATGCAAGTACCAACCTTTCCATCGGGGCATACCTCTGTTCATAATCTTTCAGTACCTTACTTACATAGTAAACTGGCATCTGACCTTGCTCTCTTTCTGCTATCAATACTGCACTCACAGATCCTATAGTTGCCGCTATATACATTTGCAGTGTCTCCCCTACAGTTGGGGCTGTTAAAGTTGGCAATTCGGTCAACACCTTTTTCAATTCTGCAAATGTATCTTCCGCTTCTTGCGTCCATTGAAAATTTTCTTTCCCCAAACACTCTTTTAAAACTTTCATGAAAGGTAATGACCTCTCAGCCGCCTTAGCAACGAATCTATGTAATGCGACTAATCTTCCGTTCAAAATCTGAACATCTTTTACCGAGGTTGGCGACCCCATCTGTAATACTGCTTCCACCTTTTTTGGACAAGCACGTATCCCTTCATTAGATACCATCATCCCCAGAAACTTTCCACTCTGCATACCAAAAGAACATTTCTTTGGATTCAATTTCATATTTATACTTCGTAACTTTGCAAATGTTTCCTCAATGTCCCTGAACATACTATCCTCCTCCCTGCTTTTAATCACAATGTCATCAACATACGCCTCCAGATTTCTTCCTACCTGATCCCGAAAGGTTTTATCCATTAACCTTTGATAAGTTGCCCCCGCATTTTTCAACCCGAAAGGCATCTTGGTGTAACAAAACAACCCCTCCCTTGTGATGAAAGTGGTTTTATCCTCATCCTCTACGGCCATCTGTATCTGATGATAACCTTTATACGCATCCAAAAAGCATTTCCACTTAAATCCTGTAACCGAATCTACTTTCCAATCAATCTCTGGCAATGGATAACAGTCCTTTGGGCACACATTATTTACATTTTTAAAATCAATACACATCCTCCAGGAGTCATCTGGCTTTTTGACCAACACGGGATTTGATACCCAATCCGAAAATTGTATTTCTCTCAAAATGTTTGCTTCTAACAACTTATCTACTTCCGCTTTCACAACTTGCGCCCGTTCATTATCCATCCCTCTCTTCCGTTGCTGGAACGGAACACTTCCTGGATACAAAGCTAACTTATGTTCTGACAGATGCCTCGGTACTCCAGTCATATCAGAAGGTTCCCACGCAAAAACATCCACACTTTTAGTTAACAAATCATATAATTTTCCCCTTGCATTCCCTGTCAATCGATCTCCAATTTGCAACTGCTGATCTGGATACCTTGGGTTAATTGCCCACTTATCCATTTTCATAATTGCTTCCCTATCTTCTTTTTGCGTTTCTGGTAACCGAACAGCACACACCTGTAAACACCCATCAGAAGTTAAAGATGCAACCCCCCTTGGTGTTGGAAATCTTATCATCCCATGAGTTACCGATATTACTGCCCCCAATTGACTCAGAACTGGCCGCCCCAAAATAACATTATGAGAGGACGCAGCACTGACCACCAGGAACGTAACTTCCAAAGCCCGAATCTGCTCCCCCACTCCTATAACCATTGGCAAAGTAATTTTTCCCAGAGGTCTAACCATTTCCCCCGAAAATCCCATTAAAGGAACCCTTGATGGCACCAACTTTTGTTGCACCTCTACCCCCATTTTCCTGAAACACTGCTCATACATTATATCAACCGCACTCCCACAATCCACATAGACCCTTTTGACTTCGTAAGTTGCTATCATAGCAGCTACCACCACAGGTTCCTCTCTTGCCATCTGCCTTAGAAGTGGAGGAAAAGTAATTTCCTGATACTGCCAATCATCCTGCTTACTTATCTTTTTCTTTTGAAACTTTTCCAACTGATGACGCTTTACCCCAACCATATTAATCACCTTAGTTGGCTCAGTAACCCCTTTTAGAACCTTTACTAAATGCCCCAACTTTCCAGACCTTACTGGCTTTATCAATCTCTTTCTTTAATGCCCAACATGCATCGGTCGTGTGGCCCCTATCTTGATGAAAATCACAATACTTGTCGAGATTCTTCATAGGAGGAGCTTTTATTTTTGGAGGAGCCTGAAACTGAACACGCTCAGTCGACAAAATTTCACTTGGAGTTTTAATAAGTTCTACAAATTTATCATGCCGAGTCGAAACATAACCGTTTCTTGACTGAGCTCCAGCATATCCTGCCCTAGCAACTACGGGCCGAACCCACTTATTTTGAAAATTACCCATATTATTTCTTATTGGACCCGCATACCTTCTGTTAACCTGACCAGTCCCCACATATCCACCCCGAGGAACCAAATTACGACCTTCTGTTTGAACAAAACTTCCACACGCATTTTTCCCCCTAACATAAGCCTTAGCCTTATCCATCAAAACTTCCATAGACTTCGGAAGATCCTCATGCAATTTCTCGACCAACTGAGCACATCTAACTCCATGACAAAACCCAGAAATACGCAACTGATCGCCCGCACCAGAGATTTTCATACTCTCGATTAAAACGACCTATAAAGTCTTCAATTGACTCTTGATCCCTACGCCGGATATTATGTATTTCTGTCGGATCTCTTGTGCATTTTTTCTGCTGACTAAACTGCCTCAAAAACTTTCCTTTTAAATCTTCAAAACTAACAATTCCACCAACCGGAAGTGCATCGAACCAAACCCTGGCTATACCAGTGAAAGTCTGTACAAACATATGACACCAAGTCTCTTCCGCCCAATTTTCTATCCTAGCAGCAGAGTAAAACTCAAACACATGATCATCCGGATCTGCCAATCCACCATACTTACTCACCGTTGACGGCATCTTTAATTTGCGAGGAAATGTTGCTTCCGCGATCCATGAGGCAAACTTCGATTGCGATGTCATAGACTCCGGCATATACGGAATAACCATCTCTGCATCTTATTAATATTTAAAATAATCAACAACCCCCAACGACACGTGGATCAAACCACAGACATGGTTCAACGAACTAAATGTTGACATAATTTTACAATTGTGAACTATTATAAAATTTTCTTCAAAAGCAAACATTTACTTTCAGTTTTGTAAAAAATTAAAGACTCTAAGGAATCATTCTCAGTAAGTAAAGAAAATCAATGATCTATACTATTATCATAAAATTTTCACAAATTATCATCAATGATTTCGAACATGAACCTCATACCTTTTACCGAAGGTTTCACCATTTTTACTGTTTTCCGATCATCATTTACCGCTGACGGTCGCCGATTCTGGATTTTACTCTGAAATTTTGCCAGCTGAACTTGCATATCATCAGCTTCTTCTTCCATAGATCGTTGTTCTTTCAAAAACATCAACAATTCCTTATTTCTTCGCAAAAAATCAACATCCAGCTCTGATAAATCGTCATCATCCGACTCCTTTTCTGGTGATTTCGTGTTCTTCATACCGACATCACTATCGAAAACAACCATGTCTTGTTTATCGGAAACATCCTTAACCACAGACTTCTTTGATCCATCAGTACTCCCAGGAATTAACGTCTTTGAATCCATAAATGAAGTTGTGAAGACCGAAGTAGTCTTAAGTGGCGATTCATCAGCAGAAAAACCCGAATTCTGCCGAAAAGAAGAACTCGACTTCAATTTTTCGTTTGAAGCCGTAACCGAAAAAGTTTTATCCAAATCACTCATCGTCAAATTCAACACTCAATCACGAAGGATCCAGTCAACTAATGGATGGCGCCACTGAAAAAGGAAAAAGTGCCTAATGGAACACCTTTGCCACCAAATCAGAGAGAAGAAATTAAGAGTGAATGAGATTTGAATTTAGAGAGAGAAAATGTGTATTGATTCTGATAGTGATCCAAGTAAATTGGAAAAGATACAAAAAGATCCCTATTCTAGGTCTAATCTTGAGTATTTATAGGCTCGCGATCACGTCCTCTTGACCCTTAGCTCGAATCTTGCTTCAGATCCTCGCCTTGCATATACCTATAAAACCATTATCACTTGCTCGAGGACTTAGATGCGCGATGGTCGGATGTGAACACACATCCGACAATCTCATCTATTCATCATATACCAAACTGGCCCTGACATAGCCACATCCGATACTTGCTTTTTTAATATTGAGGGTCCATCTAAAACTTCCACCCTTATTTCTTTCCCCAAGTGTTTGAAGGATGTCGAAGCTAACTTACTTAATACATCAACTTTCTTGTTTTGGCTTCGAGTCACATGCGAAACCTCACATTTGTTGAATTCCTTCATCAGGACCTTAACCTGATCCAAGTATAGTGTCATCGCAGCACTTTTGGTCTCGTAATCTCCACTAATATTGTAACATCCCAAAATTTGAGAAATACGTGATTAATGTGATTAATACACATGAGATATGTGTTAGAAAGCTAAACGTGTTAAAACGTTTGAAAAATGCATGTTTACCCATTACCGGGTAATAAATCGATAAAAGATAGTATTTCATGAATAATACGCGTGTTGATTGATAAAATGAATTAAGGAAATGAAATAATATGTGTTTTATATCAAAGATAATTGATATATATAATGTTAGCATGAAAAACGTAGCTAAACGTTTATATGATGGAAATAAATAATAACCGGGAGAAAATGCCTCTACGTGATTACATTATATCAAATACATGTGTAAAATATGTTTGAATAGCATAGATACATGTGAAATATTCATTTGATGAATATATATGTGGAAATACGTGTTTAGATAGTTATACGCGTGAAAAATGCATGCTTAATAGTTAACAAGAAAATAGAAGGGTGGAAAGTGTAAATTATGTAAATACACAACTATATATATGTATATATATTGTTATATATGACCCGAACCTTCAAGAATGTTAGAAATATGTTTAGGAAGGTTGTTAGATGTAAAATGATAGTTACATCAAAAGATTAGGGTTTAATATGCACAAGATAAAAGTTAAAGGGCTAAAAGTGTAATTTATTTAAAATTATGAATACTTACGGATATTATACGTATCTATAACTATTATAAGTACCCCGAGGCTTATAATATATTATAATAATATCCTAAAATGATTCGGAACATAAATGGATGTGTATTATAAAGTTTGAGGGGCCAAATGTGTAAATATTGAAAAATATATATAAATATATATAAAAATATATACGTATGTATACGTATATTATCGAGAGTGTCCCGAGCCTTAGAAACTTTATTTAACATGTTTTATAATAGTTCGGTACATAAAATGGCAGTTTGGTAGAAGATAGGGGCTTAAAATGTAATTAAAAAGTAGAGGGACCATTTCTGCCAAAACCTCAAAGTACCAGGCGGTACGCGCCACCCTCTCCCTCCCCTAGGCGATACGCGAGCCATGCCAGTCGCGATTTTGGCCACGGCTCGACCTTGCAGCCGAAGTTACTCCCTCCCACGCGTCGTTTTCTTCGAATTAGTCACTGGTATGCGTGTAGGAACCCTGGGCGACCTCGAAGGTTATAAATAGGAGCCGAAATCGTTCCATAACACTTGCCAATTTACGAGATTTATCTCCTTTAAACCCTAAGCCTCATCCGCGATCTTCATCTTCAAAATTCGAGCAAACCAGGAGGAATTAGGAGATCATCTTCTGCAGTTCTACATACTTTGGTATGATCTACAATAGCCCTCAATCAATTTCAGTTAATATTGTTGTTATGATCAAGTTCTAAATCTAGGTTAAAATTAGGGTTCTTGGATATAAATCATCAAATTCGGGTGATCGGGTGGGAGTTAGGCTCTGAATTTTTGTAGGTACTCTTAAAATGATGTTATATAAGAAAGCCCTAAGTTTTTTTTCAGACTTGGTAAAGGTTTGGTATGGGTTTTGTAAACGGGTCAAAATTAGGGTTTTCATGTCGTTGTTCTGCCCAAATCAAGTAAACGGTTTTGAATTAAGCTTTGCCATTTTAAAGGATATTATATAATGTTATAATGAATAATACCCTAAGACGGTTTTGAATAAAAATGAGTTTTGATAATAAAATGGGAATTTTGTGAAATTAGGGTTTCGGAATAAGGTTATTTAATATAAAATAATCCGGAGGGTATGGGGACTTGAATTTTGGTATGGTAACATGTTTATTTATATAATAAACATATATGGGTTTAATATGGAGAAATAATAAAGTATTAAAGATACCGAGTTAATCGGATATTTAGAAGTTCGTGCGGACCGGAAGGGTAAGCGCCTGTACTCTGGGGTTTCTGGCAAAAGCGGGGGTGTCGCCATCCCATCTGGGCAATGGCATCCCAACACTGGGCGATCCCGGAGTGAGCGTTTACTTATAGGAATGCGCGTCTTCATATTATCAATTAAAGAAAAGGATAACTGCCTAAAGGGCATTTTGGTCATTTTGACCTTTAAAAAGGGATAAACTTAATAATTGAATATTATTAAGATAATAAGATGTTAGAATAAACATAGGAAGTGTTTATTGTATAAAACCTTGCGTTAACGCCATACGATACGCAAATTAGGTTAAATCGGGAATCGTTGCGGAAGTTCCGTTCGTGTAACGAGTTAAAGACATAAGGTGAGTTCTATGAGCCCACTCTTAAATGTTTTAAATGTTTTAAATGTTTTCGGGCTGATATACATACAAATGTTATAAAATGCATCTAAAAGATTTATAACTGAAATGTTGCCTATCCGAATTATCGGAGTATTAAACTGTTGAATTACCTTTGAGTAAATATATATCAGATTGCTAAGGTGCTAATTGTTAATGGATATATTGAACTGTTAAATTGTTATTGAATTGATATATATACGTGGACTGTTATGGAAATGCATATACGTGAAATATCTTGAATTGATAAACTGTTGAAAGGCTTTTGGGATATATATATATACATAGAGAGATAAATATATATATATGGTATATTATGAAATCATTTGTACGTGTTATAACGTAAATATAATGACTGTGATATGATATGTGTTATATTTGCTTCGAAATTAAATAGTCAAGTGATAAAGGGATTATTAGTAAACGTTATAGTGAATATGTATGATTATATGAGAACATGTGATACATTCGCTTTATTATTATGTGGTGGATACGCCGCTGGTACTTCCTATATATAAACATAATAATATTAGTTACCCGGTATATCAGAAGTGTGGAGGATACGCCCTGTATACATACACCAACGGTAAATTGGGGGGTGTCCACGTGTTGCAGTATATGAAGACCTTATCACTGTTTACTAATAATCTTAAGTCACTTGGGTATTTAACTAGGGGCGGGTAGTCGTACAGGGAGAGTTATGAGGTAGTGTTGCTCAAGGGGATTGGAGACCACTACAAATAGAAAAGGGAAAAAGCTACTGTCCGTTACAGGGAATGCTCTAAAGGGGTAAACTCGACAGCTAGCAAATAGGGGAAGGTGGTGCAACTGTCCGTTACAGGGAATGCTCTAGAAGGGTAAACTCGGCAGTTAGCAAATAGGGGAAAGCGGGGCGACTGGCCGTTATAGGGAATACCCTAAAGGGGTAAACTCGGCAGTCGGCAAGGATGGTTTCTCTGCTTATGTAGTAGCAGGGTTTACACTGGTAATAGATGTTGGGGTTATAGAAAAGGGATATTGGGATAAATGGTTTTATAGGGGGTGTTTCCTGTTAAGGAATATTACGTGTTGTATAATTGTGATATATATTATACTTGATAAATGTTTGTGAAAAAGGGATCTTGCAGGTCCAAGGGTTTTAAACCTCATGCCGAGGTAAAGCTTTTAAAATATAGAACTCACCAGCGTAAGCTGACCTTTTCCAAAAATGTATGTATGTCAGGTCAGGGTGAGGCTTCGACTAGTTGTGAGAAGGCCCTGGTGATAAGGGATTAGACGGGCAAGCTATCGGACGGAAGGAGAGTTCCTGGCAAGCTGGCATAGATATAGAAATAAAACGTAGTGACGTTAGTATTTCCTTATGTAAATTATCTCTTACTTTGTAGTACTTGGCAATTAAATAAAAGTTTAAAATTTCCGCTGCTTAGTTATCTCTGTTAATACCTTGTGTTCATGAGTAAATCCGATTAGTGACCCCTTCTGGAGCCAAGTCTGGAAGTGGGCGTCACAAGTTGGTATCAGAGCCTTGGTTTAAGAGATTTAGGTACTAATGCAGTATCTAGACTTAAACTAGGACTCTGAAAAAACAAAGTAGTATGAGATAAGGGATGTAGATGCCAGCCAGGATAGCTTGTGCCCATAGAAACGAGAATGCATTAGGGACATAGTAAGTAGCATCTAGAGTATGTGAAGTGTGGAAAAGACCGGATTGCAATTAGCTACTGCAATTTGGTATTAGCCGTATAAACATACCCTAGGTCCTAACTATTGTATGTCCAAGTGCAGAGAAATTATGAGACGGTATAATTAGGAAGTGAGATGACTTGAAGAACCGGTTTTAACTTAGAGTTACCGGTAGAAGGATAAAGAGAAGAGTGGACACTTGGAAGGATTGTGATAAAAGTAACTGGGTTTTTGAACACATCATAACTATATAATTGCTTTGGTACCGGTACTTATCTGGTTATCATGTATTCAAAAGTTCAAGGACTTTACGTCACATAAGTTCTGAAATGTCACTCACCTGGAATGTAGGATGATGATAAGAGGCGAACGTGGTAGAGGTAGGGGTGCCGGTAGAGCAACCAGTACAGGAAGACGTGCGCGTGCAAATCCCGAACGAGAGAATAACGCGAGAGCCAACGTCTTTACTAACGAACAACGAGCAACTATGGCGGCAGAAGTAAATCAAATGTTTCAGGCGGCGTTGCCTAATTTGATCGCTCAACTTTATGGAGCTGCTGGTGGAGGTGCAAACGGAGCGGAAGCCGGAGGAGCCAATGATGATGCTGCCGAAGGTGCGAGAAATGCCAATCATGGATGTTCCTTTAAATCGTTTAGTGGATGTAGGCCTCCGTCATTTGAAGGGAAGAGAGATGCAGGTTCGACTGTTCGTTGGATTCGAGAGATGGAAGCTGTGATAGGTATTAGTGAGTGTCGTCCTGATCAAGCGGTGAAGTACGCAGCCCATTCCTTCAAAGGAGAAGCATTATTTTGGTGGGACTCGATTTTACAATCCCGAGGCGAGCAAGTTGTTGCTGCTATGAGGTGGAATGACTTGAAGACGCTTGTAATGAACAAGTTTTGCCCGAGACACGAGCTGGAGAGGATCGAGGTTAACTTTCTGAAGTTAGAAGCAGGTACTATGACCCATCAAGAGTTCACGAGCAAGTTTGACGAGATGGCAAGGTTAGTGCCAAGATTGGTGACACCCGAGGAAGAAAAGGTGAAGAGATACGTTCAGGCCCTTCCTGCTGCTGTAAGAAAGATAGTTAGGCCTCATGTTCCAAAGACATACCAGGAAGCAATTGACCTCAGTGCTATGGTTTACGAAGAAGAATATGGCGACGAAGGAAAACCAGGAGAACCTAAGAGGAAAGTTTCAGAGACCGGAGAAAGTTCGAAGAAGAATAACCGAGAACTTCACAAGAAGCTGAAGAAAGATTCCAAAGACGACAAACCTAAGTGTCGTAAGTGTGACAAGTATCATCATGGAGAGTGTTGGGTAAAACCAACGAGTTGCTATAGGTGTGGAAAGGAAGGACATTACTCTAACAATTGTCCGGAAGCTAAGAAATGTTACGAGTGTGGGAGCTCGGGGCATGTTAAAGCAAATTGCCCTAAGATAGTGAGAAACCCGATGCCATTGAGATCAGTTCCAGCTGTAGGAGCCAAAGGCAAAGTTTATACTCTAACTACTATCGAAGGACCTGATGTGACCTCAGGTATATTTTGCTTGAATACATGTTATGACTTCAACGTTATTATGAGTTCTATCGAATGGTTTTACGAATTGCTTGATAGGCCGTTAGTTAGGATTGCGAATCCTTTAAATTATGGCTGCCGTAGAAAAATGAACGATATGTGTTAGAAAATTTTCTGAGGAATTTTCTAGAATAAGACGGCCTTAGATAACGAACGTTAAACGTTAGAAATCGTCCGAAGATTAAAGATTGCAGCAGTAATGTTTACACTGAGGAAAGGGGAGCATTAATCGAGATTATACACAGAATGTCCAACTAGCTCATTGAAAGTAAGTGATAAATGGTCATAAATTATACTGACTTTGTTGTGGTTAGAATAGTAATGTCATCCTACACTAGGCTAGGACTAGTACACCTCTGGTTGTATCAAAGGTGTGGTAGATACGCCGCTGGTACATCTTATATATATACACCTGAGATACAACGAGAAGTGGACTAGAGTTAGTCTTGTGTAAGTAGATAGTACGGGCCACTGTGGAAAACAAATCGGTAGAATTTATGGATATAAATCACTTATTAGTAAGCAAGTGAGGGATTGTTGGAATTCAAGAATGAAAACCAATGCATGCAAGTGTAGATAAACGTTCGACGTATACAAAGGGCGAGAATGGAGCATTAGAAGACTCACGAAGACACATTCTTCCAAGAGTTAGCTAAATTGTCATCTGAAGAATCGCTGCATTTTTGAAGCAAACGAGTTAGAAATAACATCTTTCGATAGATCGTACTAAATGACGGGTTATCGTATATAGAAATACGTATTGCGGTTCTACATCGCAATTAGGAGGAAGGATTAGGAGCAAGATAGTTCCTATAGTAATGTGTTATGAATGCCTAGGTTAGATTTTTAATTAACCTAGAATAGAAAAGGGTAAGGAAAAAAAAAATATCTCACTGATGAGATATTCGTAAAACGAAGCAGGTTTCGGGACGAAACCTTATTTAAGGGGGGTAGAGTTGTAACATCCCAAAATTTGAGAAATACGTGATTAATGTGATTAATACACATGAGATATGTGTTAGAAAGCTAAACGTGTTAAAACGTTTGAAAAATGCATGTTTACCCATTACCGGGTAATAAATCGATAAAAGATAGTATTTCATGAATAATACGCGTGTTGATTGATAAAATGAATTAAGGAAATGAAATAATATGTGTTTTATATCAAAGATAATTGATATATATAATGTTAGCATGAAAAACGTAGCTAAACGTTTATATGATGGAAATAAATAATAACCGGGAGAAAATGCCTCTACGTGATTACATTATATCAAATACATGTGTAAAATATGTTTGAATAGCATAGATACATGTGAAATATTCATTTGATGAATATATATGTGGAAATACGTGTTTAGATAGTTATACGCGTGAAAAATGCATGCTTAATAGTTAACAAGAAAATAGAAGGGTGGAAAGTGTAAATTATGTAAATACACAACTATATATATGTATATATATTGTTATATATGACCCGAACCTTCAAGAATGTTAGAAATATGTTTAGGAAGGTTGTTAGATGTAAAATGATAGTTACATCAAAAGATTAGGGTTTAATATGCACAAGATAAAAGTTAAAGGGCTAAAAGTGTAATTTATTTAAAATTATGAATACTTACGGATATTATACGTATCTATAACTATTATAAGTACCCCGAGGCTTATAATATATTATAATAATATCCTAAAATGATTCGGAACATAAATGGATGTGTATTATAAAGTTTGAGGGGCCAAATGTGTAAATATTGAAAAATATATATAAATATATATAAAAATATATACGTATGTATACGTATATTATCGAGAGTGTCCCGAGCCTTAGAAACTTTATTTAACATGTTTTATAATAGTTCGGTACATAAAATGGCAGTTTGGTAGAAGATAGGGGCTTAAAATGTAATTAAAAAGTAGAGGGACCATTTCTGCCAAAACCTCAAAGTACCAGGCGGTACGCGCCACCCTCTCCCTCCCCTAGGCGATACGCGAGCCATGCCAGTCGCGATTTTGGCCACGGCTCGACCTTGCAGCCGAAGTTACTCCCTCCCACGCGTCGTTTTCTTCGAATTAGTCACTGGTATGCGTGTAGGAACCCTGGGCGACCTCGAAGGTTATAAATAGGAGCCGAAATCGTTCCATAACACTTGCCAATTTACGAGATTTATCTCCTTTAAACCCTAAGCCTCATCCGCGATCTTCATCTTCAAAATTCGAGCAAACCAGGAGGAATTAGGAGATCATCTTCTGCAGTTCTACATACTTTGGTATGATCTACAATAGCCCTCAATCAATTTCAGTTAATATTGTTGTTATGATCAAGTTCTAAATCTAGGTTAAAATTAGGGTTCTTGGATATAAATCATCAAATTCGGGTGATCGGGTGGGAGTTAGGCTCTGAATTTTTGTAGGTACTCTTAAAATGATGTTATATAAGAAAGCCCTAAGTTTTTTTTCAGACTTGGTAAAGGTTTGGTATGGGTTTTGTAAACGGGTCAAAATTAGGGTTTTCATGTCGTTGTTCTGCCCAAATCAAGTAAACGGTTTTGAATTAAGCTTTGCCATTTTAAAGGATATTATATAATGTTATAATGAATAATACCCTAAGACGGTTTTGAATAAAAATGAGTTTTGATAATAAAATGGGAATTTTGTGAAATTAGGGTTTCGGAATAAGGTTATTTAATATAAAATAATCCGGAGGGTATGGGGACTTGAATTTTGGTATGGTAACATGTTTATTTATATAATAAACATATATGGGTTTAATATGGAGAAATAATAAAGTATTAAAGATACCGAGTTAATCGGATATTTAGAAGTTCGTGCGGACCGGAAGGGTAAGCGCCTGTACTCTGGGGTTTCTGGCAAAAGCGGGGGTGTCGCCATCCCATCTGGGCAATGGCATCCCAACACTGGGCGATCCCGGAGTGAGCGTTTACTTATAGGAATGCGCGTCTTCATATTATCAATTAAAGAAAAGGATAACTGCCTAAAGGGCATTTTGGTCATTTTGACCTTTAAAAAGGGATAAACTTAATAATTGAATATTATTAAGATAATAAGATGTTAGAATAAACATAGGAAGTGTTTATTGTATAAAACCTTGCGTTAACGCCATACGATACGCAAATTAGGTTAAATCGGGAATCGTTGCGGAAGTTCCGTTCGTGTAACGAGTTAAAGACATAAGGTGAGTTCTATGAGCCCACTCTTAAATGTTTTAAATGTTTTAAATGTTTTCGGGCTGATATACATACAAATGTTATAAAATGCATCTAAAAGATTTATAACTGAAATGTTGCCTATCCGAATTATCGGAGTATTAAACTGTTGAATTACCTTTGAGTAAATATATATCAGATTGCTAAGGTGCTAATTGTTAATGGATATATTGAACTGTTAAATTGTTATTGAATTGATATATATACGTGGACTGTTATGGAAATGCATATACGTGAAATATCTTGAATTGATAAACTGTTGAAAGGCTTTTGGGATATATATATATATACATAGAGAGATAAATATATATATATGGTATATTATGAAATCATTTGTACGTGTTATAACGTAAATATCATGACTGTGATATGATATGTGTTATATTTGCTTCGAAATTAAATAGTCAAGTGATAAAGGGATTATTAGTAAACGTTATAGTGAATATGTATGATTATATGAGAACATGTGATACATTCGCTTTATTATTATGTGGTGGATACGCCGCTGGTACTTCCTATATATAAACATAATAATATTAGTTACCCGGTATATCAGAAGTGTGGAGGATACGCCCTGTATACATACACCAACGGTAAATTGGGGGGTGTCCACGTGTTGCAGTATATGAAGACCTTATCACTGTTTACTAATAATCTTAAGTCACTTGGGTATTTAACTAGGGGCGGGTAGTCGTACAGGGAGAGTTATGAGGTAGTGTTGCTCAAGGGGATTGGAGACCACTACAAATAGAAAAGGGAAAAAGCTACTGTCCGTTACAGGGAATGCTCTAAAGGGGTAAACTCGGCAGCTAGCAAATAGGGGAAGGTGGTGCAACTGTCCGTTACAGGGAATGCTCTAGAAGGGTAAACTCGGCAGTTAGCAAATAGGGGAAAGCGGGGCGACTGGCCGTTATAGGGAATACCCTAAAGGGGTAAACTCGGCAGTCGGCAAGGATGGTTTCTCTGCTTATGTAGTAGCAGGGTTTACACTGGTAATAGATGTTGGGGTTATAGAAAAGGGATATTGGGATAAATGGTTTTATAGGGGGTGTTTCCTGTTAAGGAATATTACGTGTTGTATAATTGTGATATATATTATACTTGATAAATGTTTGTGAAAAAGGGATCTTGCAGGTCCAAGGGTTTTAAACCTCATGCCGAGGTAAAGCTTTTAAAATATAGAACTCACCAGCGTAAGCTGACCTTTTCCAAAAATGTATGTATGTCAGGTCAGGGTGAGGCTTCGACTAGTTGTGAGAAGGCCCTGGTGATAAGGGATTAGACGGGCAAGCTATCGGACGGAAGGAGAGTTCCTGGCAAGCTGGCATAGATATAGAAATAAAACGTAGTGACGTTAGTATTTCCTTATGTAAATTATCTCTTACTTTGTAGTACTTGGCAATTAAATAAAAGTTTAAAATTTCCGCTGCTTAGTTATCTCTGTTAATACCTTGTGTTCATGAGTAAATCCGATTAGTGACCCCTTCTGGAGCCAAGTCTGGAAGTGGGCGTCACAAATATGCTTCACAACCAATAATGAATCAGTACATACTTGCACGTCATGCGCTCCTAACATCTTTATCATTCTCAATCCTGTTCATCAAAAACTTGTGAAAACATAACATTGAAAAAAGTTAGTTAAAAATAATTTCTTTTTATACTTCCAAGCAACCTGCCAGTACAGCCTCGTACTCAGCCTCGTTATTTGAAACTCCGAAATTAAACCTTATAGCATAAGTCATTTCATCTCCATCTGGGCTTATGATTAATATACCTGCAACTTACGATGCAACATAGGTTAAGCCTAATACTAATATCTTACCAGACATGTAAGAAAATAAGAAACAACTCTTCTATCATAAATGGAAAAGTAGAAAAATCTTACCTGCACCTGCCCCCTCACTTCCGGTTGAACCATCAGTAAATAATTTCCATGACGATATCTTTTCCACATCCAACACAACCACTGGTTCTTCTTGACTTATAGGCATTTTAGCTAAAAAATCAGCAATCATTTGACCCTTCACAGCGACCCTTGGCTTAAACTGAATGTCAAATTGACCCAATTCCACAGCCCATTTAACCATTCTACCAGACATTTCTGCTTTACGCAATACCTGATTTATTGGACAAGACGTCAATACCTCTACGCAATGCGCTTGGAAATACCTCCGTAAACGCCTTGCTGCCACAACTAACGCAAGTACCAACCTTTCCATCGGGACATACCTCTTCTAATAATCCTTCAATACCTTACTCACATAATAAATTGGCATCTGACCTTGTTCCCTTTCTGCTATTAAGACAGCACTCATGGATCCCCCTGTCGCTGCTACGTACATTTGCAATGTTTCTCCCACAGTTGGTGCTGTTAAAGTTGGCAATACGGTCAACACTTTCTTCAATTCTGTAAATGCATCGTCTGCTTCTTGCGTCCATTGAAAATTTCCCTCCCCCAAACATTCTTTCAGAACCTTCATAAAAGGTAATGACCTCTCGGCCGCTTTAGCAACAAACCTATGTAACGCAACCAACCTTCCATTCAGAATCTGGATATCTTTTACTGAGGCTGGCGACCCCATCTGTAATATTGCTTCTACCTTTTTTGGACATGCACGAATCCCCTCATTAGACACCATCATCCCTAAAAACTTTCCACTTTGCATGCCAAAAGAACATTTCTTTGGATTCAATTTCATATTTATACGACGCAACTTTGCGAATGTTTCCTCAATGTCCCTGAACATGTTATCCTCCTCCCTGCTTTTAATTACAATATCATCCACATATGCTTCCAAATTCCTTCCTACCTGATCCTGAAAAGTTTTATCCATTAACCTTTGATAAGTTGCACCCGCATTCTTCAACCCAAAAGGCATCTTAGTGTAACAAAACAGTCCTTCCCTTGTGATGAAAGTGGTTATGTCTTCATCCTCTATTGCCATCTGTATCTGATGATAACCTTTATATGCATCCAAAAAATATTTCCACTTAAACCCTGTAACTGAATCCACTTTCCAATCGATCTCAGGTAATGGATAACAATCCTTGGGACACACATTATTCACATTTTTAAAGTCAATACACATCCTCCAGGAGCCATCAGCTTTCTTGACCAACACGGAATTTGATACCCAATCTGAAAATTGTATTTCTCTCAGAATATTTGCTTCTAACAACTTATCCACCTCCGCTTTCACAACTTGTGCCCTTTCATTATCCATTCCCCTCTTTCGTTGTTGGTACGGAGCACTTCCAGGATACAAAGCTAACTTATGTTCTGATAGATGCCTCGGTACTCCAGTCATATCAGAAGGCTCCCACGCGAAAACATCCACACTTTTAGTTAATAAGTCATACAACTTTTCTCTTGCATTCCCTGACAACTGATCTCCAATTTGTAACTGCTGATCAGGATACCTTGGGTTAAGTGCCCACTTATCCATTTTTATAATTGCCCCCTATCCTCTTTTCCTGTTTCTGGAAACTGAACAACAAATACTTGCAAGCACGCATCAGAAGTCAAAGATGCGACCCCTTTTGGTGTTGGAAACCTTATCATTCCATGAGTTACCGATATTACCGCCCCCAGCTGACTCAGAACTGGCCGCCCTAAAATGACATTATGCGAAGATGCTGCACTGACAACCAGGAACGTAACTTCCAAAGCTCGAATCTGCTCTCCCACTCCTATAACCATTGGCAAAGTAATTTCTCCTAGGGGCTTAACCATCTCTCCCGAAAATCCCATTAAAGGAACTTTCGATGGCACCAACTTTTGTCGCACCTCTATCCCCATTTTCCGAAAACACTACTCATACATTATATCTGTCGCACTTCCACAATCAACATAGACTCTCTTGACTTCGTAAGTTGCTATCGTAGCGACTACCACCACAGGTTCCTCTCTTGCCATCTGTCTTAAAAGCGGAGGAAAAGTAATCTCCTGATACTGCCAATCAGCCTGCTTACTTACCTTGATCTTCTGAAACTTATCTACCTGGTGACGCTTTACACCAACCATATGAATCACCTTAGCAGGATCAGCACCTCCTCCCTTCAAAAATTTTACCAAATGTCCCAACTTCCCAGAATATTAATGAATATTAATAATCCTGCTTGTTCCTAATTGGCGAATAATAATCCTGTCTGTTCCTAATTGGCGAATAATAATCCCAACTAATATTTTGTACAATAACGGTCATAACTTATCACCTCATTATCCCTAATGGTCTTTTCGTTAAAAAACTAACACCGTTAATTTGGTGGACTAATAATGCCACTATCTAAACTTATTTGATTTAAATAAACTTGAAGGATAAATTATGTAATTTACATAAACTTGATTTAATAAAACAATCCCAAACCCACCGACCACCTCGCCGGACACCCACCCTCGTCTTCTTCCCCCTCGCCGGACAATTCTTACCCCTGTTGTCAAGGGTATGGGGAATAAATAACAGAGCGGCTGCAGTTGCGACTATTAGCCCTGCTGTCAAGGCATTCAAAACATTCAACCCTCGCCGACGGTTTGTTGTTGTAGCTTGTTCGCAAACATCCCCCTCCTGTTGTTGTTTATGATAGGGTTTGGAATCGTTGACCGTGGAGAAATTAGGGACGAGATCTTGTTGTCCATGAATCAAGCGTCTTGAATTAGCGGGTTAGAAACTCTGCTCGGCGGCGACCCGTAGAAAAAGGGGGCGACGACGCTACTTCTGTACATGTTTGCTCCTGTTGCTGAAATTAGGGTTAAATTATCAACAACAAATTAACGACAAATCAACGGTACCTTTGTAAGGAGGAGATACAAAAGCTCTGATTCATGTGAAATTGAGGAGGAAGGTACCTCATCTGCCATCTTAATTAAAAAAAAACGGTGGTGGTGGTGTTGGGTTTTGATGGTGGTGGTTGCAGGGTGGCTGGAGGATTGTTGGTGGTGGTTGCAAGGTGGCTAGAGGAATGGTTGTAGGGGTGACGGGCGTTAGTGGTAGCAGTGGTGATGACGGGGGACTGAATTCCGGCTGAGTTCAACGGACCGAAATCAAGCGAGTTTGATCGGCAGTGGGTTGATTTTATTAAAATCAAGTTATTAAAAATGACAACATTGGTCCTTCTAGTTTATTTAAATAGAAACAAGTTTAGAAAACGACACAATTGGTCCTCTACGTTAACGGTGTTAGTTTTTTTAACGGAAATACCATTAGAGATATGGGGTGATAAGGTAGGACCGTTATTATACAAAAAATTACTTGGGATTATTATCCCTTAATTAGGAATAGATATGATTATTTATTTCCATTTTACCCAAAAAAAACTTAAATAAAGTCCAACACAAATTACAATTATCAAAAAAAAAAAAAACTCAATATAAGTTTTAATCAAGCAATATTCATTCAAAACAAACAGCATTGGAGTGTTGTATGTATTAAAGTTCTACATCATTTAGCGTTAGTGCGTAACTTAAGTTTTAAAAACCAGTTCAATTAGCGGCCCAATACTCGGGGTTCGGGTGGTTGAACCGTAAAAACCGCCGAGTAAAAAATTAGCTCGGAATTAGACTAAACCGAACACAACCAGACCGGCTTAGCTTCCGGTCACCGATTCAACCGGTTCCACCAGCTGGTTCAAAGCGGCTCTTAAAAAATTACATTTTTTTCTTCGTGTACACTTTCGTTTAATTCACTCCTCATATTGTGGCCTTAAAGTAAGAAAACCATAATCAAAGTTCTCATTATAAGAGTATTAACACATATCAAATAAGAAATGTGAACCTTTCGTTCACGAATATTTTTTCTTATTCTTTTAGATCTAAGATTTATATCTGGTGTCGCCGGGGGCGAAGCTTGACCAAAAAATCCACGCGGACCGAAAGTTAAGGGTAAAAAAAATTAGGTTATCGCTAGGTTTTAACAATTGGGTTATATGTACGGATCAGGTATTCGGGTCGGATATTAGGTTCAGGTTGGATCGCACAATAAAAAAACAAAAATATCTAATTATTAAAATAACAGTTGCATAACTAAAACTCTATACAAATTTGGTAAAAAGTCGAGCCTGATATGTGTCCCAATGTAAACATTGGTGGCTGTGATACTTGTTTTGCCCTAGATCCAAAAGTTGAGACAATTTGATCATTCACATATGATAAAATATGAGTTTATCTATAACACTAACTAGAATCGCTATGTTCTCAACATCAACACAGACTTGAAAATTCAGTAATTTTCAATAACTCTACTGAAGATTTAAAAACTTTGGGAGATGATTCACAACATGTCAGCTATGAATTTGCATAGTACTAGTTTGATTTTGGAATAGGGCACCAATTGATTTTTCTCCAAATCCTAATATAATGTGCTCTATTAAACTCATATATAAGAATATTCAGGTAATGTGTCGGATCGATATAGTTAACAAGTTATACATGAACTTTAACCGAATATATCAACAAAACCGTAGGTTTCTAAGCCAAAATTATAACACTGAAAGAAAGAGGGAAATACCTTGATCAGTTAGGTATCACCATGGAAAAGCTGCAATTTCTCCATTGTAGCAGGGTGCATAGCGATGACGGAGTTATCGTCATTAACAGCTTCGTCAACAACAAGCCGATTCGGAGACTTCTTGCGCTCCAAGATGGCAGTTGAGAAGTACTTTTTCTCCGGCGCCGAACCTTTCATGTAGGAAAATTCAATCCAAAACGGGATAATCAGAGTCCGATTGGAACCAAACTCAGATGACAAATCAGTAAAAGCGCATCAGATTAGAAGTCGATATATTAGTAAAGAAGAACATACGCGTCGAGGTGTGGCGGTGGCGTGGCGGCCGTTGGCCGACTGGTGAAGGGTGAGGGGTGGCGCCGTGGCGGTGCGTGAGGCAGAGAGCGACTGAGATTGTGAAGCGAGGGTGGGAGGTTGTGAAGCGACTCAGCGAGGTTGGGACTTGGGAGCGATGTTTTCTAGGTTAAAAAAAACCTGTTAAAAAAAAAGTAAAATGCACACACAAAAAAAAAAGTAACCCCTTAGTTTCGAACTCAAGTCTCTGGGTTTAAGATTATTAGCATGAACCAATTGAGCTGTGGTGATTTTGTTTTCACTATTAACTCCTTATGAATATATAGACCGGGCCAGACTAAGCATATAAAAAAAATCGAACCGAACAAGTATAAATTCTCACTTCTAAGCGAAAAGATGGGACGGGCCGGGGCCCGGTCTGGCCCCAATTAAAATTCGCCCCTGGGTGTCGCACGCAGTGGCGGAGCCAAAAAAAAATTCCCAAAAATTTCCTATGAGATCGCTTTTTTCAATTTTTTAATTTGTATCAATATGAAATCAAAAAATTCGTGTTGGGTCTAGAACATCATTTTTACCCAATTTAATTATTCTATGAATATTGATTTACACAAAATTACCGTGCTACCATTCTAGAGGAAGATTAAAGATTAGGGTGCCCTCCTTTTAAACCGCCTATTAAAAACCTAATTTGGAGAAAAGAAAAGAAAATGAAACAAAGAAAAAAAGAAAAAAAAAAGAAAAAGAAAAAAAAGGAAAAAAGAACGGAAGAAAGGAAATGGAGAAAGAACGAAAAAAGGGAAGGAAAAAAAAACAAATTAGATGCTTCCAGAAAGTTTTGAACGTGGGAAGTTAGGAATCGTGTTAACAAAGTAGGGAGGAACCATTAAGATGCTTTTTAGTTTTCTAAATACATCAGGGTCAACTTTATAAATCTAATGGGGCTAGTAAACATCCGGTTAAATAGGCTTCATTACGGTCTCAAAATTCAATGAGGTCGCTTGACCCCAACCTGTATAGTATACCTCCGGCCTTGGTTGCATGATGCATCGAGTAGCACATCACAATAATACACACTGATAAAACGGTTTGACAATTAATTGGTGAAGTATCTATATATTTAAATGTTTTATAAAAGTTTATAGTTAAATAAAATAAAAATGATTTTCAAAAGTTTAGTTAAAGATCATTACATAATTACATTTCTTTACTAATTTTGCTATTAATTGCTTATTCAGTTACCTTTTTTTTTGTATCTAATAACATAATAGATAAAATCCATTTTGCTCTCTTAAACTCTTGATTTTTTAAATAAAGGACAAGTTTGTTATCATCAAATTTATTATACCAACCATGTATTACACTTGGTATCTTAAAAAAGATATAACTAATAACTTCGTATATAAGTTTAATATATTTATAAGCATAAATTTAATCTTAAAGCTATAAATCACTGTTTATTTGTAAAATATGTTTAAACGTAAACTGGGTAGCAAGGTAATTCCTTTAGTTATAAAATAAAATTTTAAATTTATAAAACATAAACATTATAAATGTAGAATGTAGGGTAGCTAAAAAAAGGCGTGCTACTATTCGCACCGCCTATCCTTGATTTTAATTTGTTGCATCCCCCCCCCCCCCCCCCCCCCAATTTATATATAAGTACACTTCAAACTTTTTATAAATTTTAACCAATAGTTGTTTTTAAAAAAATTGACATAATATCAAACGTTATATAAAAAAAGTTTTTAAAAAAACGTTTTGAATCATTTTTTAAGCTTTTATTTAAAACGGTTGTTTTAAAATAAACTTACGAAAATGCTTTATAAAAAACAAATTTTAAAAATAGTTTTTTTATAAAACATTTTTGTCATTCTATAAAAAACAATTTGTCAAAAAAAACTGTTTAGAAAAAACATTGTTTAAAAATAGCTTTTAAAAATATTTGTTTATAACAATTTTTTAAATAAAAATGACAACGTTTTATAAAAAAAATAGTTTTTAAATAGAAGTTTTTAATCACTTTTTGAAAACTGTTTTTTCTTATGATCGATCTTCACTAAAAAGCTAAACTTTAAACATGACGAAGATAAGATGTAGAGACGGGTGATGAGAATCTAGTATAAACAACAAGAAATATGTTAAATCAGTCGAATGATTTCATTAATCGAATGATTTCATTAATCGAATGATTACAACAGAAAATAATGACAAACAACCTCACATCTCTCATAAGAAATCCCGACCACCTTGGGTTGAGCTCAAACCCAATGTGTGACTCTCTCAAATGAAGGATAACTCACATCTCTCAAGTGTCATCCTCTAACAAATAGAGCCTAAGTCCTCTATTTATAGTGAGAGTCTGGTGGTTCACTAACCAGCTAACTAGTGAAATACAAATAAATAAGCAAAAATACAAATTAAAAAACTATTAATTAAATTAAAGTTCATTTAATTAGCATGAAGCTTGACATGCTCGAACCGATCTTCTGTTGACTCGAACAGTTGACTTTTCAAGAAAACGCCTTCAGTCCAAACTTTGCAAACTTTAATCATCACAACCCAGTCTCTGAATCAAATCATAGTGGATTCTTCAACCGAATGCTGGAGAAACAAATATGATGGCGTCAGTCACCGAGATTTAGCTCCAACATATTCCCACTTGACTAATGCTTCCAAATCTGTCAAACTAATGAAGAACCGCTATGTCATACATCTTCAATGGGAAGCTGATAAACCCAAGACTTTCTGTTGTAGAAATTCCCCCTCTGAATAAGCTTCTCGATGTTCTCATTTCTCCATTCAGAACCATCTTCAACCTTTTGGGCACTTGGTTCACACGGTCAGGGCAAAATACTAAAGGCATGTGATAAAGGGTCAAAACCACAACAAACCGAATCAGATAAATCAATCAATCATAAAAAATGCTCCAACTTCTATTAAAAATTGGCCCAATAATCCAAATCCACAATTAATCCCCCTTTTCTCTAAATCCCTCTAAATAACATTCAGTGGATGCGTAATAATAAAGTATTAGAGAGTAGAACCATTCTACTCGGTTGCCTACAGAAACCGGATCAAAAATCTTGAAATCGGACATTCATGCAAAAAAGCAGAAAGCGGATGTTGACAGTTGTGTAAAATCCATAAATAAAGCACTTGTTCCGCGTGACTGTGGGTTGGATGCAATAGTAAAGTTTGATTCAAGTAAAGGGTGAAAAGTAGCAGAAACTGAGTCTTCGTAATTTTGGATCTTGAAAAATGAGCCCGGAAAATTATTCCGTGAATATTCCCGAGTCATACCGGTAAAAAGGTAAAAGTTGAAAATAATTTAAGAAAAATCAACAATTTTCTTTAACTTAATTCCATTACATTTAACGAAAAAATCAACATCTTAACTAAAACTATAGTCAACTCCGTTAGTCTTGTTAGGTTTATTAGGCTTTAACAGAGAAAAGTCCCACATTAACAGAATATTAAAGAGGAGACACAAGAAAATTACATGTCCACCAATGGAGACCCGCCACGTCAGCCAGTGTCTCCTCCTTCTTCCTCAAACGCATACAACATCCTTGAAACCCTAATGCTCGACCGGAGAAACCAGAAATCGCCGGAGCTATTGAAAACCACCGAGACTCAACCAAACTCAATGGAAAATACATCATCAGGCTCCATTTTCGATCTATAATTCACCTGTACTATTAGACTTCATCGAAACTCGATCAAATGAAAACCCAGAAGTTGACCGTATTGGGAATGAGAAGATCGCCTGGAATGCTTCTTTACGGTAAGTAGAACACCGTAAAGAGATAGAGATGAGTGTATGAGGTTGACTATAAGGAGAACTCGGTTGACCATAAACAATGGAGATGACCGTAAAAGTTCTGAGTTGAACGTTAGCTAGAAGAAGACCATAAAGGCAATCTTCATAAACCCATAAAATTTGAAGGAACGATGAATGTGTTTTGGGTGACTTTCTGATGCATTTTTTATTGAACAAAAGTCATGGAAATCAGAGATTCGTGATCGTAGCTTGAAGGAAGTTGTTAGACGAGATTATTCTGGCCACAAACAACTCGAATCATAGCTTTAAGGATCAAATTAGTTGCAACTAAAGTTAGATCTATTATTAATAACAATAATAAATCATAATTTATCAAGCACATTATAAATTAATCAAGGAATGAGTAAAAGAAAGAAAGGAGGGTAGTGAGATCAACTACCTTGTTCAAGTTTAGGGTTGCAACAAACAGGGCATGCAAACCTCATATGGGCCCTTACTGCTGATTGTTATAAAATTATATAATAACTTAAAATCTACTCTCAGTAAAGCATTTGTATAAACCATTAGAGACTCCTCGTCTCCATGGTTTCCACAATAACTTAAAATCTGCTCCCAGGAGATACAGAGCGCAATCTTTCCCTGCATAAGAAAAAATTACCAAATCTGAGACGAAAATTTCAATCGAACTTCAGTGGTGAAGATGATAACTTACCGTTTTCCACATACGGATGACACCAATTCCACATTTTTTTCCGGCGATGATGGATGAAAAACAGAGAGAGAGAGATTGGGAGAAAAGGGGCATGGTGGAGATGATGATGAAAACTGATACAGAGATAAGTAAATGAAATAATCATGATTACAAGCGCCGTCGACTGTTTGTCTTCTTTTAGCCACCTAAAATTAATATACCGTGACCATTTGTCATAATTTGTCACGCAACCAATGTTTAATATGAGTGGCCATATCACAAGATAATAAAAAATGATAAACATATAAACACAAATCTTCTCTTTTTCGCCACGCGTTTAATATTACCATGACCATAAAATAGATTTTTGTCACTCACAACCTACCATTTAGTCACGGTTAATATATGTGGCCATAGGTAATAGATTTTTGTCACTCACAACCTACCGTGACCATTAGTCATCTAATATTTAGTCACACAACCTAATAACAGTGGCCATATGTACTAGCTTTTAGCCACATAACTAAGTAAAAAGCGTGGCCATTGCTCACATTTAGCCACACATAATATATACTTAATAGTTTTGTTTTCTTTTAATTTACTAAGTAATAAAATCTACTCTTTCGTCACACAACATTATTTAAGCGTGGCCATACATTCCTTTTTGGTCACACGAATAAAAAATCATAAAAATTCCGTCGCCGTTTGATGCATTTCGCCACTCTTTTTTAAGTGTGACAAATAAGTGCCACATGTTTTTGTAAAACAGTGGCTAAAGCCACTGCAACTGATTGTTGTTGTCACATAAACAAAAAAATACGTGGCTAAAAGGGTCCAAATGCTATATATTTGGCCACGGGTACAAAATATATGTGGCTAAAACGAGAATTTCTTACCTTTGGCCACGTTTTTTTACAAAACAGTGGCTATGCGATATCAAAAAAACCGTGGCCAAAGCCACTTTTTGACGTAGTGCACCAAAATACTGGAAAAAAATCAAGAACATGAAAAACACCTTAAAACACACTGGTGTGTTTTCTCAAATCTGTAACAACCCGTAAGTTTCCCAAGTCAATAATCTCGTTTAACTTCCTGTTTAACTGTTAATTGTGTATAATATCTATGTTTGTTAACTTAGATAACGTAATATGCCAACGTTATTTTAGTCTTTACGTGACTCCGCGATAGAAACGATAATGGTCCACCTTAAATTTTGAAATAATATATATATATATATTATCGGTTGAATTTTAATAATAAGAAAAAAATATTTTTATTTATCATTCCCATCACCTACGTAGTATGTATGTACGTACGAACTCGTCAACTTGGACGTCTAATATTTTATAAAACCCAATGCGTAGAAAATATTAATCGTAACGTCCAGTATTTATAAACCGTTTTTGTTAAATACTTATTTAACGTTTCCTCTAACGTTTTTAATAAAAATGGAATATTTTTATCTAGGCTTTATCACCGATCACCACTCGTGTCAAAATTTCAAAACCAAAACGCACCAAATATTTTCACTCGTTAATCGCATTTGATACGACAACAACTGAACCAAACCTTTTCTATTTTCGTTAAAACCAAACCCGTCACCTTTGCATGTTGCATGCAAACCACCACCCGCCACCAGCAATCACCACCACCCGACCACCACCCTCGGTCACAACCACCACCATGCACCGCCACCCGTCGGCCACCAAACCAAACCCCCACCTCCCTCTTTTTTCGGTTTGCTCAACACACACAACACACAACACTTGTTCCCTAAATCACTTAATAACACAAACACTCTTGTCCGTTTTCTTTTTTCTACCAACCATACCACAAGAACCCCCTCCTAAACCGGTTTCTACACCCCAAGCAGACATCCTAGTTCACTTACCCTCCCATATATAAACACCTTAACTCACTTTTTCTCTCATTCTAAACCCTAACATAAAGAACACCTCCCACCACCTTTTCTTCTCCCTCCCTCTTTAAGGATCTCTCTCTACCGTCTCTCTATATTTTTCTGAAGATCAAGCACTTTCTTGTGGATCAAAGCTTGCTTGGAACATCAAGGAAGCATCATCACCCTCCTTTCCTTCCATTTTCGATTTCCTCCAAGAAAAAAGTAAGTTCTATGAAATTTTATTCATGATCATCTTGTTATATCATTTATCTATGTCTATTTTCATTATCCAAGCACTCCCTTGTCAATTCTTGAACTCTATGATGCTCCATGATGATAAAAAGTCTAAGAAAACACTAATTTGTGTTAATCTTGTTTAGTTAACATGTTTCTTTGTCATGAGAACATAGATCCACGCTTCTGTTGATGTTTTATGTTGTTGATCATGTTAGAAATGTTATGTTGCAAGAACACTAAGGTCCATGGCCTTACAATGGTTAATCATGTTTTAAATCCCATTATTATGCTAGATTTTGACCAAAATCTCAATATCCTAATTTGACATATCCAAAACTATAGGGACTGTTTTTGACATATTTGAAACATTTTTTGTGAAGGCACGTTTGCTAGAAATGGATTTAAAACCCCCAAAACCCCAAAATAAAGTGTTAAAACCCGATTACCGACACCTCAGAACGTGCCCAAATTTTAGAAAGCTCCTTAGGACCTCCAACAGTAAACTTTGGAATAAAAATTTTAGTTAAAACCTTGCTAGATTGACCCCTCTAGAAAAGTACTAAACGTAGGAAAAAACCGACTAAAAAATGAGTATTTAACGGACCCGGTAACTCTGTTTTTGTAAAGTAATATCAAATATGGTAAAACTTGATTTAGAACACTTTTGTGGACCTAAAATGACTTAGGATAAGTTTACATAATGTTTTGATAACTTATCATGTCACAAAACGAGTCGTAGGGGCAAAACTGTCAAAACCGGACGTGTACAGGCAAAACCGACGACTTAGGATTTTAAGTACTTGAACTTGTATGTTCTGAGATCAGTTGATGAGAATAATTGTGTTTCTATTAGTACAACCATTATTTTCTAAAAATATTGGAAAATAACGCATATTGGTAAATACCGATAAAACTGCACGTTTCGGGCTTTTTACCGTTAACAGTTTTTTGCGAACCTATTTGAGCCCATAACTTAAGATAATATTTATTGAATTAAATATAGGCCATAATCATTTATATAACATAGAAAAACCCTTATATATTTTGATAAAATATAAATCCTTATTTTCCAAAATGTTATCGTAATTCCAATTATTTATTGTAATTAAATAATTCTTTAAATCTATCAATTATCAACTGAACTATCGGGTCACCATGACATCAAGACTTGACCACCTAATTGGGAGTGACTTTATTGTCAATCCAGTCCATAGATCTTAAGTTGTCTTATACTTGATTTAGGACTGCTAGGTTTATCTGATCACCGTTGTCTGTTATTAACTAGTAATTGCCGAACTCAGGTGAGTTTCACGGCCCTCTTTTAAACTGTTTTAAATGCTTTTGGGGAAGAATTCATATAACACCTATCATGCCTGATAAATAGTTAATCTGTACCATTATTGATTACATGAACTATTCGTCCATCCTGTCATATTCATGTTGATTCATATTATGATGAAAACCCCACTATTAATTGAATCCGATTAATTCTAAAAGAAACGATGACTCATGAATAGATCTATTGGGTTAACGCCCCTGTCCTGATTGGTCGCTCCAATCCTGACTCCCATTATTATAGTCAATATGGTACATACAGTTATAATCGCCATGCAGTAATCCTGGACAGAATACCATGAGTGGGTAATCAGTTAGTTTCAAATTCAAGGTTCATGGTAATAATAATATACAACATCTCAACAAATTGTCAAATGGGTGATAAACTTATACTAAACTTTGTTATCAATCACAATTATGATTTTACTTAAATACATATCTAACATTAATAACATCAGATCTGACCAGAATCATCCAAAAAAAGCTCCAAAATGATGAAAAAAAAATACATTTCACATCTCCTAAGCAGATTTTCAGATCTACACTTCAATCTTATTCAAAATCCAAATTCGAGTGATCAAATTGGTCATGAGACATAATAAGATCGGGTACCATGTCTCTGATACCATTTGTTATGACCGATCTTCACTAAAAATTCAAACTTTAAACATAATGAGATAAGATGTAAAGACGGGATGACGAGAATCTAGGATAAACAACAAGAAATATGATAAAGTAGCCAAACAATTTCATTAATCGAATGATTACAATAAGAAATCATGACAAACAACCTCACATCTCTAATAAGAAATCCATGGTCATCTTAGGTTGAGCTCAAACCCAAAGTGAAGGATAACTCACATCTCTCATATGTCATCCTCTAACAAATGAAGCCTAAGTCCTTTATTTATAGTGAGTCATTGTGCTTCACTAAACCGCTAACTACTGAAACACAAATAAATGAGCAAAAGTACAAATAAAACAAATATTAATTAAATCAAAGTTGATTGAATTAATATGAAGCTTGACATGCTTGAACCGATCTTTCGTTGACATTTGACTCGAACAGTTGACTTTCCAAGAAAACTTATCCGGTCCAAACTTTGCAAGCGTCAATCATCACAACCCAGTTTCCGAATCAAATCACAATGGATTCTTCAACCGAATGCTGCAGAAACATATTTGATGGCGTCAATCACCGAGATTTAGCTCCAACATTTTTATTTAAAACCACCTTTTTTAATAAAATTTCAAAACCGATTCATATAAAACAACTTTTTAAATAGTTTTCTTATCAAACGTTTTTGTCATTTTATTGAAATAATTGTTTTATAAAAATTGTTTTAGAAAACCATTGTTTAAAAAAAGAATATTATTTGTTCTAAAGAATATGTTTTAAAAAAATGTAAAAAAACATTTTTAAAAACTGTCTTTTATAAATCCTTTTTGTAACTTGAATAACGTTTAATTTTTTTTAAAGTGATTAACATTTTTGTTATTTAATATTTTTTCAAAAAAATTATTTTTAAATTAATATGTTTTTTGTAAAATAGTTTATAGAGGTAGAATATAAAAACTTTTTAAATGAAATTTCAGAGGGTGTCCCCTAAGGCTATTTGTAATGGGGCGTTACTGGGCGCAATAAAGCCCTATAACGCCCCCCATAACGCCCACCCCCACTACACAGGGGCGTTATGGGGCGTTAATCGGAGAGGGGCGTCAAGCTTATAACGCGCAAAAGGGGGGGGGGGATGTTTGAGATATAGCCGTTGAACGGCTATATCAACGGATATATATATTTTTTTTATTTTTCCATTTTTTTATAAATCTCACACTATATATATATCACTCCATTCATTTTTTAACTCAATCCTCTCATTCTCTCATAATCCTCACTCAATCCTCCCATTTTTTTTAAATGGCCTCTCCCTCTTCCTCCACTCTATTCGGTTTCTTCGATGATGAAGAAGATGAGGTTGTTTCCGCCGCAATTCAACTTTTTGACGTGCCGGTACCACGCCCGGTTATTAAGCGGAGACATCGTGAACGTGATCGTAATGCGGCCATTTAGGCCATTTGATTACGTGCCCGAACCGGTTGTGCAACAAGAAGAAGAGGGTGACGGTGAAGAAAATGAAGAAGATTACGACGACGTGCAATCCGATGATTATTTTTTTTAATTTTATCGTCTTTTGTTTTAGTGTATCGTGTTTTTATCTTTATTTGTAACCTTTTATTTTTTTAATGAAAGTAGTTTTTTTTTAAAAAAAAAGTTAAAATAAATAAATATTAATAATGATGGTGGGGCTTTATGGGGGCTTTATTCACTACACTATAAAACCCCATAAAGCCCCTTGTCCAGTCAGCATCCACATGGCAAGTAATGCCCCATGTTAGGCCTTATGGGGCCTTAACCACTACACATAGCCTAAAAACTATTGAGTTTGTAAATTCGTTCTAATAAAAGTTGGATTTTTAATATATCAAATGGAGAAATATTAGGAAAATCTTAAAAATAATGAATAGGTCGGTTGTATGATTGATATTTTAACTTTTATATTTATCATTGTTTTGGTCAAAAATCAACAAGATGATTTTGTATTCCAAACTTAGAATGTGAGGTAGTGTGCTTGTCAAAGTACTTGAAATGAAGAAATGAACACAAGGATGTAACGACGGAAAAATCCAGGATCCTTCGAGTTGCCTCTAGGAATCCTAACAAAAAAACCTCGGGAGTCGGCCTGAAGAGCCTGCTTCCTCCTTATTTTATTGATACGAAACTAGAAATTACAAGTGTTTTTGGAGGTTTGATCGATCAATGCTAAGTTTTACAACGATGGTATGCTATCAGAGCTAAGGTGTATCGGGGTTGTGTGTTCCTAATCCTCGATTATATAATGAATACATGAATAACAAACATTCTGGGATTCCCGGGATCCTATTGTCCAACTAACTTGACCGTTAGAGTCTTCTTCGTCCACTTGGTCCACGATCTTATTTAGCTGAAGCAAGTATCTCGGAGGTAGTTGATTTCTTCAACGGTACCTGGGTCAAATAAACACGTGGCAATTATAAGGGTTAGTCGAATACAAATAAGTTAGGATACCTGGACAAGTAGGATTCCCAAACTGTTGTAGGATTCCTGAACTATCTGAGCTTCTTGCGAGCATCCTAAAATTATACCCTCAAGAATTGCCCCTTGAATTTTGACAGATGTGGATAAGCTTAATAGCTGTTAAAATTCAAAAAGATGCTAAATCCACGGCGTTATCACGGTAAATATGGTTGAGATGGGACAGTTTTTACGGCGTCCGACGGATGTAATAGCCATCATTACTTTTTCTTTAAATACAAGATTCCGAATTCATATTTTCACCATCTTCTTCCACAAACCCTCTCGAGCTTCTCCGATATTCCAGGTCAGTTTCTTTTCTCTCTTCCAATTTCCTTTCGATTTTTCGGCCATGGCCATGAAAAATACCTGTTCATCCTCCTCATTGAACTCTCCAACGATTGAGGATTTCCATGATCAAGGATATATCGTCCCCTGCGAGGAGGAAACCTGTTCGTTTGATGATGGCGACATTCATGACTTGAAGAATTCCGGTATCTTTCCGCCGGGAACGGTTTTCTGACGTTTTGGTTCTAGGACCAAATCAGACTTCACTTCCACCACCTGGGTGTGTTTCATGTACTATCCTTTTCTGCTTGGCATGACATTCCCTTTCCCGGAGCTTGTTACTCAATTTTTCAAGACCACCCGACTCTCCTATGCCCAAACCATGCCTATGGTTTGGAGAATCTTGTACTCCCTTGACCAACTGAACCAGACTCGGGACCTAGAAATCAGGATTCCTGAAATTTGTGAAGCCTACCAACTCCGAACCCATGGTTGCAGCCAGTTTGTTTTGAAGGCTCGCACCTCCACTTCTCAGTTGATTCCTCGAGCCTTCCATAATGATCACGACTGGAAGAAATGCTCATTATTTGTTAAGCGAGACTCGATTCCTGGGGGTACAGAGTTGCCATTGAAGTGGGTTGAGAAGGGTAGGATATCAATTTCTTTTTTGCAACTGAATTCTTGATCTGTGCTTGATTTATTTGCTATTTTTTGCAGCTCCCAAATTTAAGAATCTTGTCAAGGCCCTCCCGGATCCCAAGAAGCTCGAAGCACTCTACCAGACTCCTGCCACTGAGAGAGCCCTGATCCTTCAAGCAACTGCCAGCAAACACAACTACTCTGCCGATCAGATTCCTGAGATATCTGGTAAGTTTTATCGGGATCCTGAATTGCATGGTCATTTGAGAATCCCATATGTTAACAATTTGTTTTTCTTCGCAGCCCCCAAGTCCAGCTCTTCGTTCTTCTGAAGGACCTTGACAACCTCCTTGAATTCAAGAAGGAACAGTTGGAGTAGCTTGCCACGTCCAAGCCGCCTGTCAGCCGGCCGAAGGCCTCGACTTCCAAGAAGTGAAAGGTTGTTGAAGCCCCCGTGTACCTGGAAAGTTTTGAGGATCTTGCTCCCTCTGAGGTCAGCAACAAGGTTCTCTCGATGCAGACCATGGTTAACCTGGTAAGAAGCTCAAGTAATGCATATGTTAGTTTCATACCTGTTGCAGCTGCTGACTAGAATTCCTGTTTTCTTGTGTAGGGCATCGAGAAGCTGAGCACCCAAGCCATGGACATGGAGAAGAAGCTGGCCGAGGCTAACGAGAAGATCCAGGCCCAAGCTGACATCTCTAAGGGTAAGACCCTATTCTATGCGCATAAGCTCACTGAGCAGCGTCTGGCCCTGGAAGCCAAGATGGTCGTTGATGCTGAAATTGGCCAACTTTTGGCTGCCCGGATCGTCCTGGAGTGCAAGATCCAAATGGCGGGTGAGGCTGAAGCGGTTAGTTTCGAGGTGCCTGGCTGGGATGTTTCAAGCTAGAAGCTGGTTCTGGAATCGTTGGGAGGAGGCGATAGTGACATGCCTGGAACAGGAAAGGATGAGAATGATGGTGGCTCCTCGAAGACGGTTCTGGAATCTCCGGCGGCAATGACTAGGGCTTAGGTGCTGCAGCTGGGAGAAGGTAAGAAGCTTGAGGAGGTGGAGAAGCTGGCGGAAGAAGGGAAGGCAATGGGCGATGAGGATAATGCAACCGTCTGAGCCCATTTTTTAGGTTTTAATGTTTGGTGGCTTTTTGTGAAACAATTTGTGGTTCCTGTAATAGACAAGTAACAAACAACAAACAATGGTAGGGATCCTGGTGGAGGGATCTTGTATTTTACAAGACGAAACCAGGATTCCTAAGATCTTTTGACCTCTGAGCTTCCCCAAGCGGATGGATCCTGAGGTTTTCAGGACGAAACTTGGGGAGCTCAAAACCCTTTTGCGTATGTTAATAATAAAACGATCATTTGGCTTCTCATGTTGTGTTTTATATTGAAATCTTGTATATAGGACTAGTTATAAAATTTTGTCAAGAATCTTAAAAAGAACTTGTACATTAGAAAATAATTTGAGATTTAACAATCGAATAGATCAAAGTCCAAAATCGAGTAATAAAAACTTAAGTCACCTGACCTTCAAGTTTTACCTTAGTCGATCGATTTCTCTACCAAAGATGTCGTTTCTTCTTTTATCTCATTCAGGATCCTTACAGGAATCCTGAAAGACAACTTCGCCAGTTTATCCTGACATCCTGCCTTGGGATTCTGAAAAGAGTTTAATAGCATTCCTGGCCAGGGGCCAAAGGAAGTTCTTCTGAAAATAAGATAGCAAATTGAGAAATAAGCTGGCGATAAGCCCGGGATTCTTGGGACTAAGCCAAATCTGAGGACAAGCTTGTATTTACTTGGGACTATGCCAAAACTAGGGTCAAGCCCTTATATACTTGGGACTAAGCCAAAACTAGGGTCAAGCCCATACTTAAGTGACATGAAAATGCCAAAACCTTAGACAACACGTCAGTGTTATAAACCTTGAGAATCCGCCCAGCAGCCTACGATGACAAAATTGTCAGCCACCCATGGGATGGACTGGTCCGGCCATCTTGAGCATACTGGTGGACAATGTGCGCTCCTGGCGAGGGTCGTGCGCTACTGGCAATTACCCAAACTTAGGAGAGAGTCAGCCTCTCAAACCTTAGAAGGTATGCAGGATACCTTAAACGTAGGAGGGGTGGCTAACCTCTAACTGGGGATATACCCAAAACACTTAGGATTCTCGAAATCTGCAAAACACTCAACACTTGGTGAGGGATGGGTGTTAGCTTAGCTAGCACCACTCCGATGCGTAAGTCAGTATCATGTGATAAAAATAATAAGATTGGTATTGAAACTGGACTAGTGTACGTACCTTGTAGTATTTAGGTAATGAGGATCCTTAGGATTCCAATGGGATTCTTACATAAAATAAGCTTTAAGATGGATGGCATTCCAGGCTCTTGGTAGGGGTTCTCCTTCCATGTTTACCAAACGATATGCCCATTTTCCTTCTTCAGAATCTATCAAGTATGGACCTTCCCATTTGGGTGCAAAATATTCCATCGGCTGGGTTGGTAGTATTTTGAAATGATTTTCTCAACACCAAATCTCCCACTTGAAATCTTCTTAGCCTGGTATTCCTGTTATAAAACTTTGCTACCCTTTGTTGATAAGATGCCATCCGGATTCTGGCCATATCTCTAAGCTCCTCAACTGTTTCAAGATCCTGAAGTAGATTCTGGTCGTTGGTTTCAGGATCCTGGCAGTTGATCCTGGCCGTGGGTAACACCATTTCTGTGGGAATCACAGCTTCAGCTCCAAACACTAACGAGAATGGAGTTTGGCCTGTTGCATTCTTGGGTGTCATCCTATCTGCCCAAAGAACAAATTACAGCTCCTCAGCCCACTTGTCTTTCTTGGAGCCCAACTTCTTCTTAAGGTTGTTGATGATGATCTTATTGTTGGATTCCGCCTGCCTATTAGCTTGAAGGTGGACAAGTGTTGAAGTAATCATTTTTATGCCCCAGCTTGCACAAAAATTTGTTGTTATTCTGCCGATGAACTAAGTGCCATTGTCACATATGATCTCTGTCGGAATCCCAAATCTGGTAAGGATGTTTCTCTTGATGAAGGATATCACTTCTTTCTCCCTCACTTACACATAGGCTTCTGCTTCAATCCACTTGGAGAAATAGTCTGTCATTGCCAGCATGAATACTTTCCCTCCGGGAGCCTTAGGCAACTTACCCATAATATCCATGCCCCACTTCATGAATGGCTATAGGGATACTATAGGGTGCAGATGCTCGGCTGGTTGATGCAGAATATTGTCGTGCCTTCGGCATGCATCGCAATTTTGTGAGAAGCTCATGGCATCCTTCTTCATTGTAGGCCAATAGTAACCAAATCTAAGAATCTTGGAGAAGAGTGCTCTGCCCCTAGTGTGGTTTCCACAATCTCCACTGTGGATGTCTTCAAGCACCTCGAGAGCTTCTGATTTCTCTAGGCACCTCAAATAGACACCTGCAAGAGATTTTTTATATAATACGTTATCTAAGATGAAATCAGGTATTACCTTGGCGCGACAAGCCCTAGGATTTTCACCCTTAAGAATCTCTCCGTCTTTAAGATATTTTATGATTGGATAGGTCCAGGATTCCTGGGTATCCTCAGGATTCCCAATGTCTGTTTCTTCATCTTTATTAACTGTGTGAGCTTCTTGTTAGGCTATTGCCGATGTCAAGATATGTGTTATAGGAATCCTAATTGTCTTCAAGGATCCTAAGCGATGAAGCTAAGTTTGCCAAAGCGCCGGATTCTGAGTTGTCTTCTCCTGGGACCTGTGAAATGTTAAAACTTTAGAAAAGCAAAGATAATTTTTTAACGATATCAAGATTTTTGATTAAATTCCCCCCTCTCACTGCATAAGAGCCATTAAATTGGTTTGTCAAAAGAAGAGAATGAACAAATACTTGAATACATCGGATGCCCATATCTCTAGCCAATTGCAACCCAGCAATCAAAGCTTCATACTCGGCTTCGTTGTTGGTAGCCTGGAATTCACAAGATATGGATAGTGGTATTATGTCCCCCTGTGGCAATTTTAGCAGGATGAAAAGCCCTGTTCCTCTAACATTTGAGGATCCGTCTTGTAAAGTATCCAGTGTTCTTAGAGCTTCTTAAGCTGCTGGACTTCCTTTTCAACTTCTGGTTCTATGTCACTGCTGAAATCCACCACAAAATCAGCCAAGGCTTGAGATTTGATTATTGTCCTTGGCTCATACTTGATATCATAGGCACTCAACTTGACTGCCCATTCTGACCATCCTACCTGACATTTCCGGCTTCTTGAGAACTGCCTTAATAGGATAGTTAGATTTTACAATTATAATATGAGTTTCAAAATAATGTCTAAGTTTAGTGGAAGCCATTATAAGAGCTATAATTAATTTTTCAAGGTGAGAATACCTGGACTCTACGTCTAGTGGAGTTTTACTTACGTAACATACTAGATGTTGTTGACCTTGTGGTCTTTTACTAGGACTGCACTGACTAAGCTTCCGGAAACAACTAGATATAAATATAGCGGCTCCCGATCTTCCAATTTCATTAGCAACGGAGCTGCTGATAGGTAGTCTTTTAAGCACCTCAAGGCTTCTTCATGCTTCTCAGTCCACTCAAACTTCTTGTTTTTCCTCAGGATATCGTAGAAATCCTTGCTTTATTCTGAGGATCTTGAAATGAACCTGTTGAGTGCCGCGATTCTTCCTTTCAAACTTTGTACCTCCTTTACATTCGACGGAGACTTCAAATTTAGGATTGCTTTAATCTGCTCCAGAATTGCTTCGAATTCCTCTTTCGGTAACCATGTAACCCAAAAATTTTCCTGCTCGCACCCCAAAGTGGCACTTAGAGGGATTGAGCTTCATGTTATATTGGTCAAGAATGTCAAAAGCAGTTTGGAGATCTCTGACATGATCTTTTGCTTTCTTTGATTTCACCACCATGTCGTCTATGTAGACTTCCATCTTGTCCCCTAGTTGCTCTTTAAACATCATATTGACAAGCCTTTGATAGGTGGCACCTGCATTTCTTAAACCAAAAGGCATGGCAGTATAACAATAAATACATGTCAGAGTCATTAAAGCTGTATGTTCCTGGTCACATGGTTCCATCTGAATTTTTTGGAAACCCGCTAATGCATCCATGAAGGTGAGCATCTCCTGACCACCCGTGGCATCCACCATTGCATCAATATGGGGAAGTGGAAAAGGATCCTTAGGACACGCCATATTCAAGTCCGTGTAATCAACACAAACTCTCCACTTTTCATTCTTCTTCTGGACCACCACCACATTTGCTAGGCACTTGGATATTTGACTTCTCTGATCATCTTGGTTTTGAGATGCTTGTCAACTTCTTCCTGGATGATAACTGTTTTGGCTAAAAATTACCAAAGCTAGATTAGTAAAAATTGAACCAAATTTGATTGTGAGGTTTAGTGCCAAAGATCAATTTGTGAAGAAAGTTTGCAAAAATCCTGGGACAGTAGTCGAATTCCAGGGGCAACAGGTAAAATCCTGGGCAAAACGTGAATTATATCAAGTAATTGTTTGATAATTTGGATAACACAAATGAAACCTTAAATGTAAGCAGGAACACCGAGAATTTTTACTAGGGAAAAGCCCTTAGCCCTTAGATGTCTCTAAGGCACCGCCGGCACAAAAACCCCGGGTAGCGATAACACACGCTACCAATTTATTGATCACTTAAACGTTTGAGTACACTTGAGTTTGCAGATGAAAAGTACGAGAATACAATGAGTAAAGCTCGAATGAATCGAAAATAAACGACTAAAGGTCCTATTTATACTCCGAGAGCTCCAATAACTCGTCCGATATTCCAGGGGTCTTCAACTGTTCTTCCGATATTTCAGGGATTTCCTCTTCAACGTCTCTTTCCGTTAGTTGACCGAGTTTCCAGCCAACTGACTTTGACCACGTGCTAAATGAGTCTTCAGCTTTCCTTATTCAACCGCTTGAGTGACTTTGTCAACCTGTCGTCACTTAGATAAAGGCACAAAATACGTTAGTAATGAAGTCCTAGCATGCAGGGTCATTTCCACATGCTGGGTCATCTATAAAATAAGGGTGACCATGGATTAGACTCATCATGGGTCACCATAATATATAACTGTTATGGGTCAAATTCCAAGCACCCGGTTGAGAAGCTCAATCACTCAGGAATCCGGGAATCTCAAGGATTCTCGACAGGTTATGCTATCCGTTATTTGTTCGAATGTCTTTACTTACTAATTGCCACGTGATTAATTTCAATTGCAGATAAGACGAGGTCTAACCTTCCTAAGGAATCGGTCAATTAAGGCTGACGTGGCATTAACGAACGTGGACGGAATGGTGAACTTCCTCAAACGGCTATGGGACGTGGTCAAGAGGATCCCTGATTTTTCGGATAATTAGTTTATTTCTATTTGTAACTATAAATGGGACATGATCGAGTTAGGAAACACACAACACAACACACAGCACTCTGAATACTGTAACACTTAGCAATCGATCATCGTCTTCATCATTGTAACCGGATTCTTGATTTATAAAAGCTTTAGGTAGCAGGCGCTTTGAGCCGGCTCCCGAGGTTTTTACTGGAATTCTCAGAGGCAACTCTCAGAATTCCGGGTTTCCCTCGTATATCATCGTGTCACTTGCACTACTTTTACTTTGCTTTTGAACCAGATTTCTTAGCACCTCACCCCACATTCTAAGTTTGGAATACGAGATTGCCTTGTGTAATTTTTGACCAAAACAGTTTGGCGCCCACCGTGGGGCAAAACGGTGCAAAACTTCATTTACTCTATCATATTCTACGTTTCCAATCGCTACAATGTCTTCCCAGATGAAGACTTCATCAGTATCCGCAGGATCTTCGGGCATAAGCAAGATCAACGCGACGTCCTCCTCTGAAAGTCAACCGAGGAACACTGGAGTGTTCATACCGACAGTTACCACATCACTCCCTCCCATCCCAAGGAGAGATGCGGCGAAACAGAAAGGACCACAAATCCCGGTTTTCTCGGGATCTCAGGGTGAGCGTATTGATCCTGTTATTACTAACCATGATATTTTTGCTTTGATCCAACAGATGAAATCCCAAGCGGAGCAGCAGGAAAGAACCACTAAACAGGTGATAAAGGAGCTTGAAGAGCTTAAGAAACCTAGAAGCTCAGTCGATGAAGAAAGCCCTTTATATCCCAGGAATCTTGACTTTGGCACGTCGGGATCCCTGGCCAAAGATCGTCTCAAGTCAAGGACACCAGCTGCCGCTAATAAAGGCTCCTCGGCAACTTTCACAACGTGTCCTCCAATCGTCAGTTATCAGAAGCAGACATCCGAGATCCCGGAAGGCTATTATCAGGATTCCTCAAAGTCGCGTGATTATGATTTCTGGGAATCCCAACCAATGGGGTACCAGGAGTATTCTGCTTCTCAACCCCGCCTTAAGGCTAAGGAACCCAAAGGATACCGCTACACTGATCCGTTCATCATTTCAGACGCCGGTCCTGCAAGACCTTCAGAAGTTCACCAAGGAGATTTCATTCCTATGCAGGATCCTGAAGCAACCGAGTTTCCAGTATTCAGAAACTCACGACAAGAGCAAAGTCCCAGAACCAGGGACACATATGCAGGGAGAATTTCTAACCCTAGTTATAATGTGCCTAACACAACTGTTATGCAGGATACAGGAATTCCGCCTCAATTTGTTAGGGAACTTCAGAAACTCAAGGAGATGATAGCTAGCGTCCCGGGAATCATCAAGCCTATTCCCGAAGTCCCTCTAGAGAGTCACAGGATATCGAGATTTACGAGACCCATATGCGACGTGGAGATTCCGAAGCGTTTCCAGACCCCTAGCATGAAATTATACGATGGTACGACGGATCCCGAAGAGCATGTGGCTCACTACAGGGAGAGGATGGAAATCAACCCAATCCCCGCTGATATCAAGGAAGCCTGTCTTTGCAAAGGCTTTGGTTCAACTTTGACAGGACCAGCCATGAAATGGCTACTGAGTATTCCTCCTAATACTATAACCTCGTTTTCTCATTTAGTTAATTTATTTAATAATCAGTTTTCTTGCAGCAGAACTTTTGAAAAGCTCACAGGTGATCTTTACCGAGTGTTCCAGAAACCATCGGAGCCCCTCAGGGATTATATATCCAGATTTGGCCGGGAATCCCTTGAGATTCCAAATTTGGACATGGCGGCTGCCGTGGAAGCATTCAAAATGGGGCTCTCTAAGGATTCCCGATTTTATGACGATTTGGTTATGACTCCATGCAGGAACCTAGATGAAGTAAGAAGTCGGGCTCTGAGGTTCATTCGCCTAGAGGATGACAAGATAATCCACCAAAGGGAAGAAGCTGCAAAGAATGATCGAAATTCCGGGAAGTCTGAATCTTCCGGGAAATATTATAACTCCAAACCATACTCTCGAGGAGATAATCAAAGGATCAATGTTGTAGATGAGGAAGAAGACAATGAAGAATATCCTAAAATTTCTGAATATTGTTTCTCTTGTGATATTGCTGGTCTAATGTGTGCTATGCAGGACTTAGGAGAAAAGGCAAGATGGCCCAAGAAAGGTGACAAACAGGGATCCTGGAAGGATAAATCTAAATGGTGTGCCTTCCATGAGGATTTCGGGCATCTCACTGATGAATGCATTGCACTTAGGAAATAAATTGGATATTTGTTGAGCAAAGGGCATCTCAAAGAACTTCTCGGTAGAAAGAAAAGTCGAACTTAGGAACCTGAGAAGTCCCAACAGCGAGCAGCTTCTCCACCTCCGGATGCTCCAATTATTCATTTCATATCAGGAGGCTCGGACATATGTGGAACCTCTTACTCGTCTGCAAGGAAGCATGTTAAGCAGTCGAAGACTGAAAAGAACGAGAAGCCTACAAAGACTTCACGGCTAACTGAGCAAAAGCTTATCTCATTTGATGAATCCGATAGAAGCGACATCCAGGATCCCCATCATGATAGTTTAGTTATTACTCTGCATATTGCTAACTGTGTTGTACGCAGGATTCTGGTGGATAACGGAAGCTCAGTAAATATCATTCATCTGGAAGCATTGAAAAAGATGAACGTACCAGAAGGCGACATAATCCCAAGATCTGCAGTCCTTGTTGGATTCAGTGGAGAAACCAAGAATACGATTGGGGATATCCGGCTTCCTGTTTATGTCGAGGGGGTAAACTGTGTTCAAAAGTTTTGTGTTATTGACTCACTTTCTTGTTGCATCAAATTCCCGACATCCTGGGGAGTTGTTCGGATAGAGAGCGACTAACAGGAAGCCAAGAACTGTTACTTCACATCAATGAGAAAAGCAGCCAAGCTTGACTCGGCATAGCAATCAAAGAAACTAGCACTTCAACTTCAGGAAGAAAAAGAATTAGACGTGAAGGAAGTTCAGCTTGATTCTGAGAATCTTGAAGTGAAGGTGCTAGTAGGAACTGATATTCCCAGGGATACTGAGCAAGAATTGATCCAGCTTCTCGCGAACAGGAAAACAACCTTTGCATGGAAGCATGAAGATATGACAGGTATTCCTACTAATGTTATAACTCATAGACTTGGTTTGGATCCTACTTTCAGGCCAATTCATCAGAAAAGAAGAAAATTTGCTCCGGAAACCAACGTTATTATACAAGAGGAGGTTGACAAGCTTCTCAAGACAAAAATGATTCGGGAAGTCAAATATCCTAAATGGCTAGCAAACGTGGTCGTGGTACAGAAGAAAAATGGGAAGTGGAGAGTTTTTGTGGATTACACTGATCTAAACAAGGCTTGTCCCAAGGATCCTTTCCCATTACCACACATCGATGCTATGGTGGATGCTACTGCAGGACACGAGATGCTCAGCTTTATGGACGCCTCATCAGGATTCCAACAAATTCAGATGGAACCCTGTGATCAGGAGCACACCGCCTTCATGACCCCAACAGGTATCTATTGTTATACTGCAATGCCTTTTGGACTTCGAAATGCAGGTGCCACCTATCAGAGACTTGTAAACATGATGTTCAAAGATCAACTGGGAGACATCATGGAGGTCTATATCGATGACATGGTAGTGAAATCCAAGAAAACTGAAGATCACCCTAAGGATCTTCAAACAGCACTCGATATCCTGGATCATTACAACATGAAGCTGAATCCTTCTAAGTGTCACTTTGGGGTTAGAGCAGGAAAGTTCTTGGGTTATATGGTAACTGAAAGAGGAATTGAAGCCAGTCCTGAGCAAATTAAAGCAATTCTAAATCTGAAATCTCCTACAACAATTAAGGATGTCCAGAAGTTGACCGGAAGAATAGCAGCTTTGAACAGATTTATATCCAGATCCTCAGAAAAAAGTAAAGATTTTTATGAGATTCTAAGAAAAAATAAAAGGTTCGAGTGGAATGAAAAGCATGAAGAAGCTCTCAAGTCGTTAAAGGAATATCTCTCATCGGCTCCTCTATTGATGAAGCCCATAGATGGGGAGCCTCTAACCCTGTACTTAGCAGTCTCGGGAAGCTCAGTCAGTGCAGTCCTTGTCAAGGATCATGAAGGACAGCAACACCCTGTGTACTATGTAAGTAAAACACTACTTGATGCAGAATCCAGGTATTCCTATCTTGAGAAACTCATTTTAGCTTTAATCATGGCATCCACTAAATTAAGACATTACTTTGAAACTCATACTATTATTGTAAGGACTAACTATCCTATTAAGGCAGTGCTTAGGAAGCCTGAGATGTCTGGCAGGTTAGCGAAGTGGGCAGTCAAACTCAGTGCTTATGACATACAATACGAGCCTAGAACGACTGTCAAGTCACAGGCCTTAGCTGATTTTGTAGCAGACTTCAGCAGTGACATTCTCCCGGAAGCTGAGGAGGAAGTCAGGAAGCTTGATGAACTTGAGGAGCCTTGGATCCTATACACTGATGGGGCTTCTAATGTCAGGGGCATGGGCCTCGGAATCCTACTAAAATCACCTCAGGGAGACATCTTACCCTCGTCTATTTCTTGTGAATTCCAGGCTACTAACAACGAAGCCGAATATGAGGCGCTTATTGCAGGTTTACAGATTGCTAGGGGCATGGGAATCAGGTGTATACAAGTCTATGTTGATTCCTTATTACTCGCTAACCATTTCAATGGATCTTATGCAGCCAAAGGAGAGAAACTTTCGAAGTATCTTGATGTTGTAAAAGATTTGTCTTTAAAATTTGAAACCTTCAATATAGTTCAGGTTCCAAGGGAGGAGAACTCGGAAGCCGATGCCTTGGCTAACTTGGCTTCATCTCTCAAAATCCCAGAGGACGTCAAGATCCCAATCACTCATGTTTTAACTCCCGCTATTTCAGCTCAGGAAGCTAATAAGGTGGACTGCCAAGATGCTACGGAGATCCAGGATCCTGAAAAGGCTTTGGAATACTGGACCTCCCCTATTATAAAGTATATTCAAAGTGGGGAAATTCCTAAAGACGAGAATCCCAGAGCTTTCCGCACGAAGGTAATTCCTTACATTATTTTAAATAATACCCTATATAGAAAGTCTCTTGCAGGTCCTTACTTAAGGTGTCTTGAGAAACCTGAGGCGCTCCAAGTAGTTCAAGATATCCATGCGGGAGATTGTGGAAATCATACCGGTGGAAGAGCATTGTTTTCCAAGATTCTCAGAACTGGTTACTTCTGGCCAACTATGAAGAAGGATGCTATGGACTTCTCGCAAAAATGCGATGCATGCCAAAGACATAGCAATATTCTCCATCAACCAGCTGAGCCATTGCACCCCATTGTCTCACCTTGGCCATTCATGAAGTGGGGCATGGATATAGTTGGGAAGCTGCCCAAGGCACCCGGAGGAAAAGTCTTTATGCTTGCAATGACCGACTACTTTTCCAAATGGATAGAAGCAGAAGCCTACGTTCAAGTCAGGGAAAAGGAGGTTATCTCGTTTATCAAAAGGAATATCCTAACAAGGTTTGGAATCCCAGCTGAAATTATATGTGATAATGGTTCCCAGTTTATTGGCAAAAGGACTACAAGCTTCTGTGAAAGTTGGGGGATTAAGATGATCACTTCAACACCAGTACATCCTCAAGCCAATGGTCAAGCAGAATCCAGCAACAAAATCATCATCAATAACTTGAAAAAGAAGTTGGGTTCCAAGAAAGGAAAATGGGCTGAAGAACTTCCGTTTGTTCTTTGGGCAGATAGGACGACTTCTAAGAATGCAACTGGTCAAACACCTTTTTCCTTGGTATTTGGGGCAGAAGCCGTAATCCCTACTGAAATGGTGGTTCCTACAGCAAGAGTTACGCTTCAGGATTCCCAGAATAACTCTGAGAATCTACTTCAGGATCTTGAAACGATAGAAGAACTCAGAGATCTTGCTAAAGTCAGAATGGCCTCATACCAGCAAAGGGTGGCAAGGTCATATAATAAGAATATCAGGCTCAGAAGATTTCAGGTTGGAGACTTGGTATTGAGGAAAGCATTTCAGAATACGACCAATCCGGCTGATGGGAAGTTGGCACCCAAATGGGAAGGACCCTATCTAGTGGAATCTGAAGAAGGAAAAGGGGCATATAGATTAATGAACTTAGAAGGAGACTTATTACCGAGAGCTTGGAATGCCGTCCATCTGAAAGCTTATTTTATGTAGGGATCCTATCAGGATTCTCACCCAGATTCTCATCCAGTCGGCAATCCAGGTAAGTGTACTAATCCGATTTCAATTTGCTTTATCAATTTCTTTTTAACCATTACTAACTTAAGCATCGGAGTGGTGTCAGCAAGGCTGACACCCACCCTTCACCAAGCATTCGAGTGTTTTGCAGAAGGTTGGAAATCCTACAACAGTTTTTTTTGGGTTTATCCCCAGTCAGAGGCTGGCCACCTCTTCTCTGTTTGAGATGTCCAGCACATCTTCTAAGGTTTAAAGGTATTCACCTTTCTCAAGTTTGGGTAAACGCCTGTGACGCACGGCCCTCGCCTGGAGCGCAAGTAATCCCTCAGGACGCTCAAGGTAGCCGGACCAGTCCATTCTTAGGGATGGCTGACAATCTTGTTACTAGAGGCTTCTGGGTGGATTCTTAAGGTTTTTAACACTTACGTGTTAACAATTGGTTTGGCATTTTCATGTCACTAAGTGGGATTATCCCCAGTTTCCTAGCAATTGGTTTGACATTTTCGTGTCACTAAGATGGGTTTTACCCCAGTTTCTTCGGGCTCGTCCCCAGTTTATTTGGGTTTAACCCCAGTCTCTTCGGGCTTGTCCCCAGTTTCATCGGGAATAACCCCAGTTTCTTTGGGCTTGTCCCCAGTGTTTAACTTGAAATCTAAAACCTACTACGTCCCAGTCGGCAGAAGGTTTAGGACATAAGTAATCTTAACTTATTATTTGAATTCCCATTTAACAGGTTCGAGAACCCTGAAGAATTGGGAATCCTGATCAGGAAGATAAGAAAGTGGAGAGACTTTACTTTACGCTTTGGGTCCTACAAAATCTAAACATGTGACATTCTTTTATAAGAAAAAGGTTTGTTTTGGATCCATTAAGGTGGTGGATTCAAGAAAGATTCTTTTTATATTTTTGGAGCCCAAACATATACTTCGTTTAAATTAACGCAAGAACTATTTTTATAAACTTAAATGAAACGACAAGTGTTAGTTAAACCTACCATACCATTCATAATTATTAACAAAATACGAAAAGCGTCCCAGGTTTCGTCCTGAAAACCTCAGGATCCCTCCACCTGGGAGGCTTGATTGTCTGGGTTCTAGGATTCCGGATTTCGTCTTGAAAAGTTCAAGATCCCTCCACCCGGAATCCTATCATTGTTAATTGTTGTTAAGTATGCAGGAAACTTAAAGAAACATTGTTTGGGACATCAAAACACCATCAAAAAATAGTGGAAATGAACGGCGGCGCCTCAGGGTTCTTCATCATCATTTGAGGTTTTGGAGAATCCCATCACCTCTTTCCCTTTATTCTCGCTGATATGGCCGATCACCTCCACAGTCAACATCTTCTCACCACCCTCCTGCTTCAGAAGCTCATCAAGGCTGATCCCCTTAGCTGCCGTCTTCTCAAGTTGAGTGCTTGGACTCTCCCCTTCTTGCTCAGAAGGATGAGTCTTCTCTTGCTTGGCAGCCTCGGCGTCTTCGGCCTCTTTCTTCAGCTTCTCCAGCTTTGCCTTCCAAGCTTCAACCTTCCACACCCCAACAGAGAAGTCAGCCCCGGACGCCTCTTCAGCCATCTTGATTTTGCTTTGAAAAACAGCTATGGCAGCCGACCTTCTTCCCTTCTGGACCTCCAGCTCCAAGGCAGCATCAAACCCTTCTTGCACCATCTCCAGCTTCCTCTCGAAATACTTGTTCTTTGATTCAGCGATGTCCCCCTAGATCTTGATGGTTTCATGGGCCCTCTTGACCTCTTCCTTCAGCTCCAACACCTTGGCTTCAGCATCGGCATACATTGCGGCTAGGCGCTCGAAACCCTGCGAGATTGAGGATACTGATCAGAATCCTACTGGAAATATCAGATACTCAATCAGGAAACTTAGAAATTGGGACTTACATGCTTTTGAAGACCAGTGAGCATGTTGATGGTTTCGGTAGCGTTCAGGCCTTCGAAGCAATCAGGGAGACTAATGGAAGCAGAATCTGAGCCCCTCCTTTTCTTGGTGGTGGTGGCTTTGCCTTTGGGCTGTGGGGGCTTCGAAGAAGTAGCCTTGGAGGTGTGTTCGACCTTGGGATGGGTCAATTTGGGAGCTTCAGCGGTTACATCATCATCAAAGTAGTCCGAAAGGTCCTCGAGATCAAAACTCATCTTGGTCTTGGGAGCTGAGAAGTTGAAAACACAAAATAGATAAGTCTAAAATTTTCAATTTATTATAAATTCATATTACAAAATCTATCAATACTTACTTGACATTTTTTCAGAATTGCTTGGCTCACTGAAAGAGGTCTCAATCGCGAAGGTTCTCTCAGCCACGGGAATCTGATAAAAAGCCACAAGCTTCTTATCTGAGAGAGGAGTGGGTTTAATGAGCTTCTCAAACACGGGGGCTGCAAAACAAAGGAAATCGAAGGTAAGTTAACAACTTAACAAATCTCAAATATGTTGACAGGAACAAAAGAACACAAGCTTCCTACCCTTCTTCACCCATTGCACCGGCAATTCTTTACCCCCAACGATGGAATCCCTACGGACAAAGAAGAATTTCTGCCTCCAATCGTGGTCATTGTGGGTGGCCCTAGGAATCAGATGGGAGTCTGAGGTTCTGGCCTGAAGAACAAAACGGCTGTTTCCATGGGTTCTAAGGTTGTAGGCAGCACAGATTTCCGGAATCCCTATCGACAGGTTTCTTGAACGGTTCAGGCTGTCAATGGAGTAAAGAATCTTCCAAACCATGGGCATGGTTTGGGCATATGACAGCCTGGTGACCTTGAAGAAGTCATTCACCAGTGCAGGGAAGGGAAAGGACATCCCGAGTTGGAAGGGGTAGAGAAGAAAGCAAACCCAGGTGGTAGAAACCCAATCGGCTTTCAGCCTAGGGTCGAATGGAAAGAAGACAGCATTGGACGGAAACTGGCCGGACTCCTTGAGGTCTTTCACGTCGATATCAGTGAAACGGCAGGACTCCTCCGATTTTACCGGAATGAAGCCCTGATCGACGAAGTCTCCGACGGTGGCAGGAGCGCCGGGAGCAACAGAGGAGGAACGAGTTCTCTTGACCATGATGAAAACTAAACGGAAAAAAGTGAAATTTCCGGGAAGAAGGATTACTGACCTGAATGCCGGAAGAAAGCTTTTCTCTAGGGTTTTCGGAAAGATGGTGAGTAAACGAGAAAATAAATGAAGTATTTAAGGCCGCAGGGTGACACGAAAATCTCGTATGGGGGAGAGTGTAAGCCGTCAAATCAAAAAAGGCATCTTAGATCTCGGCCGTCCACGTAGGCATGCGGGTTAATTTAAATGATTTGAATTTCACAGCTGTTATCCTTTATCAAACACCCGCGAAATTCAGGGGCAATTGTTATGGGTCAAATTCCAAGCACCCGGTTGAGAAGCTCAATCACTCAGGAATCCGGGAATCTCAAGGATTCTCGACAGGTTATGCTATCCGTTATTTGTTCGAATGTCTTTACTTACTAATTGCCACGTGATTAATTTCAATTGCAAATAAGACGAGGTCTAACCTTCCTAAGGAATCGGTCAATTAAGGCTGACGTGGCATTAACGAACGTGGACGGAATGGTGAACTTCCTCAAACGGCTATGGGACGTGGTCAAGAGGATCCCTGATTTTTCGGATAATTAGTTTATTTCTATTTGTAACTATAAATGGGACATGATCGAGTTAGGAAACACACAACACAACACACAGCACTCTGAATACTGTAACACTTAGCAATCGATCATCGTCTTCATCATTGTAACCGGATTCTTGATTTATAAAAGCTTTAGGTAGCAGGCGCTTTGAGCCGGCTCCCGAGGTTTTTACTGGAATTCTCAGAGGCAACTCTCAGAATTCCGGGTTTCCCTCGTATATCATCGTGTCACTTGCACTACTTTTACTTTGCTTTTGAACCAGATTTCTTAGCACCTCACCCCACATTCTAAGTTTGGAATACGAGATTGCCTTGTGTAATTTTTGACCAAAACAATAACCAAAATGATTAATGTAAATATAGACTTCCCTGGATTATAGAGACACCCCGAGACATTACCTCGTTTCTGGTACATTCAGGGTCACTTGAACTTTACCTGTTAAATTCTGGATCATTCAATTCCTGGGTCACTCCTGTCCCTGGCCTGTACCTGTACCCTGGATTATCAGCCGAAAATTCAAGGTATAACAATTGCCCCAAATTTTCGCGAGTTGTGGATAGAATTTACAGCTGTGAAAATTTCAAATTTTGGGTCACATAGCCCCTTGCTTCAATCGTGTCCGTTAATTTCGCATCCATGATGCCACGTCCCAAGCGACCTCCCATCACCTCTGTAACTTCTCATTTTCATTAAATACTACCATTAACCTCTCCTTTCTTCACACAAATTTCTCGAGAGCAAGGGTTTTCCTCCGACGTTTCCAGCTTCCGATTTCCTTCATTCAGGTAAACTTTCGCCATAGTCTTCTTCTCCATTAACTCCGACCATGACTCGAAAGAAGATTCGGTCGGAAACCTTAACTAGAAAGACTGGGATTGAGGATTTCCTCGACCAACATTACCTCCAGAGCCGAGCGCTCGAGACCTGCACTTTTACCGACGGCGACATCGTTGCATTGTTGTCGTCGGGTCTCTTCCCTGAATCCACTGAGATCAGGCCTTTCGACGTAAGACTCCGATCAGATTTCTGTTCGGAGACTTGGGTCTGTTTTCCATTTACACCCTTCGCCATGGGTCTCTTGTTCCCTTTCACCGGTCTCTTGGCCGATTTCTTCAAAGCTACTGGCCTGGCTTTCGCCCAAACCCTTCCTATCATTTGGAGAATCCTGGGCACCATCGACTGTCTGAACGACGAGTTCGACTCCCAGGTCGGCTTGTCCGAGCTGGCCCTGGGTTACGAGCTCAAGTCCCACGGTAATAATCGATTCCTGTTCAAAGCTTTGAACAAAGAAGTTCAGATGGTTCCTCGGGCTTCGTTTTGCATGAGGAATGGAAAGGGAAGTTTTTTTTCGTGAAGAGGTCGACTATTCCAGGAGGGATGAGCCTTCCAATTAGGTGGAGAGTAGATGGTAGGTTTTTACCTGCATTAGGGATCAGGATTATATCTTATTCAAATACTAACATTGGATTTTTGTTTTGCAGTTCCCAGCTTGAGTTCCATTGGTCCAGCTAATCGAGGGACGCTCGAGAGATTCGTGGCCTTCCTGAGCATTAGTGAAGCTGATAGAGAATTCGGGGCTGATCTTCACCAAGCCGCTTCCTCCACTTTGCATAATATGTCTAGCTGTAAGTACACCGGTACCCTGCCTCTTATGCCTTGGACTCTATTAATTTTTGACACTTCTGTTTTCTAGCTGCCGCCACTCCCATCAACCTGGAAAACCTTGATCTGGACGAATTTCTGCTAGGTGGATCTGAACAGGACCTGCAAGTTGTTACCTCTGTGAAGACCGAACCTATGACTGCTCCCAAAGCTCCTTCCTCAAAGACCTCTGGCTCCAAGCGCAAGACCAGGGTCAGTTTGACTGCTACCGCTCCTGTCGTGCAATCTCTAGAGAATCTGGATGCTGCTGAGCTTCGTGCCCATGCCGAAGCTTCTTCTCGCCAAGTAAGTTAATCCTGGGTGCCCCTGAACGTTCTATACAACGAACTAATTCAAGGTCTTAAATATTAATCAAATTACCTTTTCCTGTAGATTGCTGGGCGATTCCTGGAACTGGTCTGGGCTGCTGAAAAGCGGGCCCAGGATGCTGAGGCTTCTGCCAAGAAAGAGGTTGCTACTCTGACCAAGGAGTTGAACTCGGTCAGGATAGCGGCCAACAAAAACCTGGGGCTGGTGCAGGATCTCGAGAAGAAGGCAGTGGAGGCACGGACTACTCATGAGGCTGCTTTGGCTGCAAAGGGCGATGAAGGCAAGCTCATTGCTCGCATCTCCCTTTTTCAATGCAGGCTGAAAATGGCGAAGGAGGCTAAGGATCTCGGGTTTCAGAACCCCAACTGGGATGTGACTGGATGGGCAAACAAACTGCGCGAATTAGGCGCAACCATCCCCGCTGGGTGTGACCCTGATGCCGACCCTGGGTCTAGCAAGGGTACCCCGTCCAAGGATCCTGCTGGCCACGCCATGGAGATCGATCAGCCGAAGGAGGAAGAGCAGCCAACCCAGGGGTCCGAGGCAGCGGAGGAGGTCTCAGTTGATGAAGCTAAGGAGGTGCCCCAAGATGCAACTTGAAGAACAGGGGTCGCCTTCTTGTCTTTTGGTTGATGTTTTAAAAACAATTTTATTTTTATGCATGTGATGTAACCCCGGACGACGTTTCCCGGTTTATTTTGTTTTAGACAATGTCCCACCCCTGGATGTGGAATACAGGGTCTTTTGATGTGTCCCCACCCTGGGACGTCTGGAGGTTTTCCGGGCCCAGGTTGGGTCTTTTATATATATATAACTGCTTTAGTTACATGCTTGTGTTTGAAATATTCGAAATGCATTTGCCGACGTACGAAATAATACTAGGGTTTACCTTGGTATTCCTGGATTGCCCCCAGGATTTAGGATTCCTTGTAGCTTTAGCAGACTTGTGGGTGTTTCCTAAAATAGAAACATATCAATCAGAATTAACTAGACATGAAGTTAATTTACTTAGACTTTAACCGTTATGATCCTGGATTAGGTCAATAATCCTGGGTCACTAGGTGATCTCTTAAGTCATTTCTGGGGTCATGCCCGGTGCCGTACTGGCGAACTAGGGATTTCCTCTTAGTCGTACTGACTGAACTAGGGCATGTCCTCGGAGACTTCAGTTGGTACGTTAGCACCAATCCATCTTGAAAACGCGTTAATCGTTTTAAACCCTAAGAGATCCGCATATGTCCTTGGATTGGGAGGTTGCCACCAATGCTATTAACACGGATGATCCCACAATCCCAGGGTTTCATACTTGGATCACGTGCATCTCGGGCGGGGCAAAAATTGCCACGTGCGTCCCGGGCGAGGCGTGATAGCCCATATTCGAATGGAGGATGTTCAACCCTCAAACCTTAGAAATGGGTGTAGGCCTTACCCATACGGAGGTGAGATGGCCAGTCTCAAACTTAGGAGATATACGCTGATTGTTGTCGAATTGGAGTGTCTCGAGCGTGCTTTGTTCCATATGTTTTGATTTTCTGAATATCCTGCATGTGAGGTACCCTGAATCCTGGGATACCCTGGATTCTGGGCAAAACATAGATCTTAGCGAATTCAAGACGTTGAATACCAATTTCAAAATAAAATGTAACAAGTAACTGATGTTAATAAACAAATAACGAAGGTAAAGGAATAAACGGAATAAATTAAGTGAGAAGAACTAACCTGGATTTCCAGCATTAACTTAAAATCTAACACATACCTGGGTAGTCGAATCCTGGGACAGGAAGCCTTACATGAAATACGCCTTTAAATGTATTGCATTCCAAGGTCGTGGTAGTAGGTCTCCTTCCATATTAGCTAACCAATATGCCCCCTTACCAGCCTCAGAGTCAATCAGGTAGGGGCCTTCCCATTTAGGAGCCAACTTTCCATCCCTTGGATTTGTCGTGTTCTGAAACGCCTTTCTAAGGACTAGATCTCCCACTTTAAACCTTCTGATCCTCACATCTTTGTTGTATGTCTTGGAAATTCTTTGTTGATAAGCTGCCATCCTCCAAGCTGCTTGATCTCTTAGTTCATCCAGGGTATCTAAGTCTTCGACCAGGGACTGATCATTCGAATCCTGGGTCTGAGAACTGACCCTGAATGTTGGGACCACCATTTCGGTTGGGATAACTGCTTCAGTACCAAAGACCAAGGAAAATGGGGTCTGCCCTGTGGCATTTTTGGATGTGGTCCTATCCGCCCATAGCGCCAAGGGTAATTCTTCTGCCCATCTTCCCTTCTTCTCTTTCAACCTTTTCTTCAAGTTGTTTATTATAATCTTGTTGCTTGATTCAGCCTGGCCATTGGCTTGAGGATGTACTGGTGTTGATGTTATCATCTTTATGCCCCAGGATTCACAGAATCCTGTGGTTCTACTCCCAATAAATTGGGACCCGTTATCACAGACAATCTCAGATGGCACTCCAAATCTTGTTAGGATGTTCCTTTTAATGAAAGATATAACCTCTTTTTCCCTGACCTGAACGTACGCCTCGGCTTCAATCCATTTCGAGAAATAAGCAGTCATTGCTAACATGAATACCTTTCCTCCAGGGGCCTTGGGTAATTTACCAACAATGTCCATTCCCCACTTCATGAAGGGCCAAGATGCTGGAATAGGATATAATGGTTCTGCAGGCTGGTGAGGGACATTGGCGTGTCTTTGACTGGCGTCACATTTCTGGGAGAAATCATGGGAGTCTTTCCTCATAGTAGGCCAATAGTACCCTGTTCTTAGGATCTTAGACATTAGGGACCTGCCCCCTGTGTGATTTCCACAATCGCCTTCGTGGATATCTTTGAGAACTTCCTGGGCTTGATCCTTCTCCAAGCATCTCAAATATACACCTGCAAAAGATTTTCTATACAATATATTTTTGATAATCACGTACCTAGCTACCCTTATCTTGAATGCACGGGCATCCTTTTCATTCCCTGGAATTGTACCATCCTGCAAATACTGAATAATTGGTCTGGTCCAGGATTCCTCTTGGGTTGAAGAATCCTGGGTACTGGATACTAGGATTTCATCTGCTATAGCAGAATCCTGGGTGTCTGTACCTTGGTCTATGGCTGGTGTTAATATATGAATTATAGGAATATGAGTGTCTTCAAGAGCCTTGAATGCTGAACCTAAGTTTGCCAATGCATCTGCTTCAGCATTCTCCTCCCTTGGTACTTGTAGAATATTGAAATTTTGAAAATCCTGGGACATTCTTTTTACCACTTCCAAGTATTTAATTAGCTTCTCTCCTTTAGCTGCATAAGATCCATTAAAATGGTTAGCTAAAAGAAGAGAGTCAACGTATACCTGGATGTGCTGAATTCCCAAGTGTAATGCTAAGTGTAACCCAGCAATTAGGGCTTCATACTCAGCTTCATTGTTAGTTGCTTGAAATCCACATCTTATAGCCTGGGGTATCATGTCCCCCTGTGGCGATTTCAGTACAATTCCTAGGCCTGTCCCCCTGATATTTGATGCTCCATCAGTGAACAAGGTCCAGCACCCTGAAATTTCTTCTTGTTGAAGCTGCTGGAATTCATGGTCCGCTTCTTGTTGTATGTCAGTACTGAAATCAGCCACAAAATCGGCTAGAGCCTGGGATTTTATAGCTGTTCTGGCCTCGTAGATCAGATTATATGCACTCAGCTTCACCGACCACTTAGCCATTCGTCCTGACATTTCTGGTTTTCTCAAAACAGACTTTATGGGATAGTTAGTTCTAACATGAATTGTATGAGTTTCAAAATAGTGTCTAAGTTTAGTAGATGCCATACTTAGGGCTAATATAAGTTTTTCAAGGTGTGAATACCTGGATTCAGCATCAAGTAGACTCTTACTTACATAATAAACAGGGTGTTACTGACCTTCTGCATCCTTGGTCAGGACTGCACTTACCGTATTCCTGGAAACTGCTAAATACAGGGACAGGGGCTCCCCTGGATTAGGCTTCATCAGTAAGGGTGCCGTGGACAAGTATGTTTTCAAATCTTGGAATTCCTTCTCGTGTTCTTCCTTCCACTCGAATTTCTTGTTCTTCTTTAGAATATTGTAGAATTCCCTGCATCTTTCCGAGGATTTTGATATAAATCTGTTCAGGGCAGCAATTCTACCTGTAAGTCTTTGGACGTCTTTGGTGCTGGATGGTGATTGTAAGTTGGCTATTGCTCTGATCTGCTCTGGACTTGCCTCTATGCCTCTCTTAGTTACCATGTATCCCAGGAATTTGCCTGCTCCAACCCCAAAATGGCATTTTTCTGGGTTTAACTTCATGTTGTATTTTTCTAAGATGTCAAAGGAATCCTTGACATCCTGGACATGGTCATTGGTGACCCCGGATTTTACAACCATATCGTCGATATACACCTCCATCGTGTCCCCCAGTTTTTCTTTGAACATCATGTTAACCAATCTCTGGTACGTTGCCCCTGCATTTTTTAGTCTAAAGGGCATAACTATATAGCAATATATACCTGTTGGTGTTATGAATGCCGTATCTTCCTGATCCTGGGGTTCCATCTGAATCTGCTGAAATCCTGAGGTAGCATCCATGAAAGTCAACATTTCATGGCCTGCCGTGGCATCGACCATGGAATCTATGTGTGGTAGCGGGAATGGATCCTTTGGGCATGCACGGTTCAGGTCTGTGTAATCCACACATACCCTCCATTTACCATTTTTCTTTCCAACCACCACCACATTGGCTAACCACCTGGGAAACTTAACTTCTCTGATCATCCTTGCTTTAAGGAGTCTATCAACCTCTTCCTGGATTATGACGTTCTTTTCCGGTGCAAATTTTCTTCTCTTTTGGTGTATGGGCCTGAAAGAGTTATCAATTCCAAGTTTATGTGTAATAACGGATTTAGAAATACATGTCATGTCGTCATGGGACCAAGCGAAGGTTGACATTCTGGTTCTGAGTAGATGTATCAGTTGTTCCTCTATTGGCCCTGGAATATTTGTTCCAATATATACTTTCTTCCCTGGATTTGAGGGGTCCAACTCGACAGCTTTGACGTCTTGCTCTCTTGCTTCCAGGGTTTCCCGGGCCTTTTTCTTTAATTGCTATGCTTGTCTTTGTTTGGAGGATATTTTCATTGATGTAGTGTAACACTCTTTGGCCTCTTGTTGGTCGCTGTGTACTGTGATCACACCCCAGGGTGTTGGCAGCTTCACACATTGATGGTACGTCGAGGGTACAGCCTTGTTATCATGAATCCAAGGTCTACCCAGGATTACATTGTACCCTGATGGTGCGTCCATCACACAAAAACGCTGAACTGAGTTGAGTCCTTCTACGTAAACTAGAAGCTTGATTTCACCCAGGGTATTCTTTGTTTCGCCACTGAAACCCACGCGTACCGTGGACTTCGAAACGATCTCTGAATGTGGAATTCCCATCTTTTGCAAAGCTTCCAGCTGGATTATATTTACTGAACTGCCCCCATCTATTAAGATTCTCTTCACGATGTTGTTGGCAATGTGAAGTGTTATCACTAACCCGTCATGATGAGGGTCTATGATATCGAGTTTATCGTCTTCCCCGAATACAATTTCCTTGACATCAGGTTGGACAGAGCTCTTCCTGGGTGTCCCCTCTCTTTCTGACTTGGATTCCTTGGCATGCCTCTTAGCTGCAGAATAGGAGGTACCACAAATGTCAGAACCACCAGAAATAAAATGTATTACCTTAGCGTCCGGGGGTGGAAAGGTTGCTCTTTCAAGATGGTCATCAGGACGTCCAAAATCCTGGGATCTTGCACCATTATCCCTGGATTTTGAGTTCTGTTCCCTGGATTTATCCTTCTTTTTCCCCAGGAGCTCTTTCAAGTAGCCTTTGCTAAGTAGATAGCTGATTTCCCTTCTCAGAGCCATGCAATCCTCGGTCTGATGACCAAAGTCTTCATGGTAACCACACCACTTGGATTTATCCTTCCAGGTGGAAGGTTTATCATTTTTCTTGGGCCACCTTGCTTTGTCTCCAAGGTCCTGCATAGCAAACATAATACCAGAAACGTCAGTAGTAAAGCAATAATCATTAATGGAAGGATATTCTTCTTCCTCTTCATCCTGGTCCACACTGTTCACTCGACGTTCGTCGGGCCTTGAGTATGGCTTAGATCGCTGCCACCTAGGATGTGAGGATTCCGATTTCCTGTTAGAGCTGTTGAATCCTGGGGAGGATTCACCCTTTCCCAGGATTTGTTTGTCCTCCTCCAGCCTGATGAAGCGTATCGCCCTGTGACGGACTTCGTCCATGTTATGACATGGATTCATGACTAGATCTTGATAGAATGGTGAGTCTTTGTTGAGTCCCATCTTGAAGGCCTGAACTGCGGTTGCCATGTCCATGTTTGGTATCTCCAAGGCTTCCCTGCTAAACCTGCTAACAAAATTCCTTAGGGTTTCGCCTGCATTCTGGGTCACCCTATACAAATCGCTCGTTAGTTTTTCAAAGCTGCGGCTGCAAGAGAACTGACTGTTAAACAAATTAATTAACTGTGAAAATGAAGTAATAGAGTAAGGGGGAACATTCAGGAGCCATTTCAAGGCTGCTCCTGTCAAAGTAGATCCGAATCCTTTGCATAGGCATGCCTCCTTAATTTCAGGGGGCATGTAGATAACCTCCATTCTTTCACGATACTGCGCCACGTGTTCTTCAGGGTCTGTTGTGCCATCGTAAGGTTTCATGCTGGGAGTTTGATACCTCTTGGGTATCTCCACATCACAAATTGGTGGAGCAAACCTGGATACCCTATGGCTTGCTGGACCAACTTCAGGGATAGGCTGCATAACTCCTGGGACACTTGAGATCATCCTCTTGAGTTTCTGGATTTCTCGCTCCACTGATGGGCTGATCCCTTGATCCTGCAATGAACTATTAGTATTTGTATAATGAGTGAAAGTTTGGGGAGTGTTACCGACATCCTGGGGTATATTTGTCCCAGGATTAACGACTGGTTCCCTGATGATAGACGCCCTGGGTAGATCAGCATGGGCCATTTGAGTAGGGAAGAACGTTGATCTTCCGTTCGATGGGGTGACACCTTCGTGTACCCTGGAATTGTTTCCAGGGGTACTGAAATTCAGAATTCTGGGGTCGAGTGGTGACGGCTGGGCCGTCGTGGCTCTGGGTAACTCTGATCTCAAGCTGGTCAATTGAGCCATGAATTCCTGGTTCACCTTCTGTTGGAGTTCCATGTGGCGCTCCAATCTACCGAATGTGGCTAGGATATCAGTGTCATATATTAAGACAGGGTCTTATGGGATGTTTTCAGTTTCGATCACTTCATGGTTGACTACTGGTCCGTCACTGCGCGTAGCTGAAGTTGAGGCATTAAACCCTGGAGCTGATGAAGTGACTCCACTTGTCGAAATACTGGTCCTTGGACCTGGTTGGGTAACTCTAGTTGTTGAAGCAGTTACAGCAGAAACCGAGACATTCGAGGTGTTCATTTGTGTTGACATTTTTTGATAGATTTTGGTAAAAATCAAGTTTAGGATGAATCTAAAAAGAGTTTGACAAAAGATTGACACCAATTGCCCACGGTGGGCGCCAAATTGTTTTGGCTAAAAATTACCAAAGCTAGATTAGTAAAAATTGAACCAAATTTGATTGTGAGGTTTAGTTCCAAAGATCAATTTGTGAAGAAAGTTTGCAAAAATCCTGGGACTGTAGTCGAATTCCAGGGGCAACAGGTAAAATCCTGGGCAAAACGTGAATTATATCAAGTAATTGTTTGATAATTTGGATAACACAAATGAAACCTTAAATGTAAGCAGGAACACCGAGAATTTTTACTAGGGAAAAGCCCTTAGCCCTTAGATGTCTCTAAGGCACCGCCGGCACAAAAACCCCGGGTAGCGATAACACACGCTACCAATTTATTGATCACTTAAACGTTTGAGTACACTTGAGTTTGCAGATGAAAAGTACGAGAATACAATGAGTAAAGCTCGAATGAATCAAAAATAAACGACTAAAGGTCCTATTTATACTCCGAGAGCTCCAATAACTCGTCCGATATTCCAGGGGTCTTCAACTGTTCTTCCGATATTTCAGGGATCTCCTCTTCAACGTCTCTTTCCGTTAGTTGACCGAGTTTCCAGCCAACTGACTTTGACCACGTGCTAAATGAGTCTTCAGCTTTCCTTATTCAACCGCTTGAGTGACTTTGTCAACCTGTCGTCACTTAGATAAAGGCACAAAATACGTTAGTAACGATGTCCTAGCATGCAGGGTCATTTCCACATGCTGGGTCATCTATAAAATAAGGGTGACCATGGATTAGACTCATCACGGGTCATCATAATATATAACCAAAATGAGTAACGTAAATATAGACTTCCCTGGATTATAGAGACACCCCGAGACATTACCTCGTTTCTGGTACATTCAGGGTCACTTGAACTTTACCTGTTAAATTCTGGGTCATTCAATTCCTGGGTCACTCCTGTCCCTGGCCTGTACCTGTACCCTGGATTATCAGCCGAAAATTCAAGGTATAACAATAACATTCTTCTCGGGAGCGAACTTTCTCCTCTTTTGCTGTATGGGCCTGAAAGAATGATCTAAATCAAGTTTATCAGTAATAACATGTTTAGGGATACCGGTCATATCCTCATGCTTCCAGGAAAAAGTTGAGGTTCTGGCTTTCAGAAGCTGAACCAATTCTTGTTCAACACCTGTTGGGATGCCTCTACGAGCACCTTGATTTCAGGATTCTCAGGGTCTAGAAGGACTTCTTTGACATTAAGCTCCATGTCCTCCTGTACTTCAAGTGCTCTTTTCTGTAGTTGCTATCCCTTTGTCACCTTGGTGGTGTTCTTCATTGATGTTTAATAGCAGTTCTTGGCTTCCTACTGGTCGCTTTCAATCTTTACAACTCCCCAAGGTGTAGGGAGCTTGATGCATTGATGATAAGTTGAAGGTACCGCTTTAATCTCGTGTATCCATGGCCTGCCAAGGATTATATTGCAACAAGAGAGAGAATCTATAACACAAAATTTTGCATAGATTTTACCCCCTCTATGTATACTGGTAACTTGATATCCCCAGCGATGCTTTTAGTCTCATCGCTGAAGCCAACCAAGACTGATGATCTGGGAACTATTTCAGTTTCCGGGATCCCCATCTTTTTTAGCACATTATCAATCAGGATCCTGTGATCAAAATGGTTAGCAATATATAAAGTAACCACAAGACTATCATTATGGGGATCCTGAACATGAGAACGGTCGCTTTTATAAAAGGATATGAGTTTGTCTTGAGTTAGGGTGGATGTACGGATAGGTCTGTCACCCTGTTCACATTTGGATTCCTTAGCATGTTTCTTGGCTGAGGAATAGGAAGTGCCATAGATGTCTGAGCCTCCTGATATGAAGTTGATTATTTGAGCATCCTGATGCGAAGGAGTTGCTCTCTGAGGCATCTTGTCGGCTTTCTGAGTCTTGACCTTCTTTCTGCCAATCAATTCTTTGAGATGCCCCTTACTGAGCAGGTAGCTAATTTCTTTCCGGAGCGCTATGCATTCATCTGTTAGGTGGCCAAAATCTTCGTGGAAGGCGGACCACTTGGTTTTGTCTTTCCAAGATCCCTGTTTGTTAATTTTTTCTAGGCCATCTTGCATTTTCGCCAAGATCCTGCATTGCACACATCAAGCCACCAATATCAACATAAAAACAATACTCAGATATCTTAGGATACTCTTCCTCGTCTTCATCTTGATCCATAGCGTTGACTATTTGATTATCTGGTTTGGAATATGGACGGGATCGGTACGGCTTCTCGGGGGATTCCGACTTCTTACTGTTGGGATCATATTTAGGAATATCCAACCTTTGGTGGATCTTTTTGTCATCTTCCAAATGAATAAATCTCAAGGCCCTGTTGTGTACTTCGTCAAGGTTCCTGCAAGGAGTCATGAAGGTCATCATAAAAACAGGAATCCTTAGAGAGTCACATTTTAAAAGCTTCGACAGTTGCTGCCATATCCAGATGATGAATCTCGAGGGATTCTCGTCCGAATCTAGCGATGTATTCTCTGAGCGACTCACCTGGCTTCTGAATTACTCAATATAGGTCGCATGTGAGCTTCTCAAAGGTTCTACTGCAAGAAAATTGGTTGTTAAACATGTTAACTAAATGAGAAAATGATGTAATAGTATTAGGAGGAATGCTCAGAAGCCATTTCATTGCTGGTCCTATTAAGGTTGAACCAAATCCTTTGCATAGACAGGCTTCCTTGATTTCGATTGGAATGGGATTGATCTCCATACGTTCCCTGTAATGTGCCACGTGTTCTTAAGGATCCGTGGTTCCATCATAAAGCTTCATGCTTGGAGTTTGGAAACGCTTCGGGATCTCCACTTGAGAAATTAGCCAAGTAAATCTAGAGATCTTGTGGCTTTCCAAGGGGACCCCAGGAATAGGCTTCATGATTTCTGGAACACTTGAGATCATCTCTTTCAACTTCTGGAGCTCCCTGGCGATACTTGGATGAATACCTGCATCATAAGGAGCACCTTGGTTAGAAACTACAGGAATTGGGTTGGACATATTACCTGGGCCAGGATTCTGGACTGGGATCCTGTGATCATATCCATAGTTTGTTGGGATGCTTGGTTCCGTAGTGGCTGCTGTCTGCATGGGGATAAAATCACCAACATGTATTCTGAGGAGCCAGCTTTGAAAGTTCCTACAGAAATAGGAAGGTTAGGGTGTTGATATCCCTGATAGTTCTGGCTTGGGTTCCCCGCAGGAAACGGGTATCCCTGAGATGGTGCAGCCAAGGATCCCAAAGATAGCGGAGTCCAGGGATCTTTGGAGCATGCTCGTGAAGATTCTGGTGGAATGTCTCCTGAGAGTCCAGCAGTAATCCTTGCATGTCTGGCAGCTTGAGAAGTTGTCGTAGGGGCTATAGCGAAACTCGCTACTGATTTATAACCTTAGCCAAGTGGATCTGAGGATCCTGAGGCGTTGAAGTCAAGATGCCTGGGAAATAGGGGACTTTGTTCCTCCACAGGTTTCTTAGACTTCTTAAGCTCTTCAATATCCTTTATCACCGTTTGATTGGTCTTCTCTTGTTGATCCATCTGATTCTTCACCTGCTTGATCAAAGTAAACAAATCATTGTTAGTGATAACAGGATCAATAGATTGAACCTGGGATCCTGTGAAGATAGGATAGTCAGATTTCTCAGCTGCTAATCCACTTTCTTCTGAAGGTCATTGGTTTTCTTCTGGCTTCCTGGAGCGGAAGGAAGAGGAGGAATGGAGGATGACACAGAAGCCGAGATAGATTTTTGTTGGTTCGACATTTTTTGGATCGAAGATCAAATGAAATGAATGAAATATGGGATTTTGGTAGGATGAAGCACCACTTGCCCCACGGTAGGATGAAGCACCACTTGCCGCACATCATAGTCACTATCCACAACCACAAAGTCTATAGGGAATAAAAACTTGTCTATCTTAACTAGCACATTTTCCACTATCCCTTTGGGCTTAACTACCGACCTATCAGCTAAGGAAATGGTCATCCTAGTCGGCGCTAATTCTCCTAACCCTAAGTGCATAAAAACAGAATATGGCATCACATTAATACTGGCACTGAAATCAGCTAAAGCAAGAGTCACATAAGAGCTACCAAAAATGTAAGGAATAGTAAAAGTTCCTGGATAAGTTAACTTCTCGGGATAACCTATTCTGGACTACAGCTGAACAGTTAGCATCATGCACAATATCAGACAAATTTTCAAGTTTCTTTTTACTAGAGTTCATATCTTTCAAAAACTTAGCATACTTAGGCATTTTATTTAAAACTTCAGTAAACGGTAATGTGATCCTAAGTTGCCTAAGAATGTCAAGAAATTGATCGTATTCATGTGCATTTTTCTGTTGAATTAATCTCGCCGGATAGGGCACACGCTTCAGGTCCTTAGCTGCAATCGGTTGACTGGCAAACCTCACTCTCTTCTTCTCCTTTGCCGCCTCCCACTTCAACTGCTTCTCTCTCGCTAGTGATTCTTTAACTCCTTCAACCTCGACGTTCGACGCGGTACTTGATGGCGTCATGCTCGGATGCACCCTCCCGTCAGGAGTCTCTAGCTCTAACTCCTCATCGACCAGCTCCTCCTCTACGACCGCCGGTGATGGCCCTTCAACGGCTCTCCCTCTACGTGTAGTAATGGCATTGAAATTGGCGTTGGGGTTCTTGTAGGTACTACCGGAAAACTGACCCCCGCGGTAATTGAGCTCCTTGAGCTGCTTCGCTATGTCTCCTACCGAACGCTGCAAATCTAAGAATGAAGCTTGCTGATTTCGTGTCAAAGTTGAAGATAAGTATAAAAAATTCAAGAACAATTAGCTTTTATATATTTTTGTTAAGGTTTTTTAAATGTTGTTGTAATGGTTACTTATAAGTTAATAAAATATATTTATAATAGCACTAGTACTTTTTTTTACATATGTTAAATCTCCATATATTATTAGATTTACATATGTAAATTACTTGTGCGACATACGTAAACTTAGACAAAAATATACGTATGTAAATTACTTGGAATTACATATATATGTTATTTGAATTTACATATGTATACGTTTGTTTCATTTTACATCTCATTATATATTTAAATTTACATATGTAAATTACTTGGATTTACATATGTAACATAATGTGATGTTTACGTATATGAATTGATGGACTTGTTTTCTTTGTAGGTTACTAAATTTTGTGTCAAAGTTGAAGATGATTATCAAAAAGTCAAGAACAATTAGCTTTTATATATTTTTTTATGTTTTTTAAATGTTGTTGTAATGGTTACTTATAAGTTAAAAAAAAATATTTGTAATAGCACTAATACTTTTTTACATATGTTAAATCTCCATATATTATTAAATTTACATATGTAAATTACTTGTTCTACATATGTAAACTTAGACGAAAATTTACGTATGTAAATTACTTAGATTTACATATGTAAGTTATTTGAATTTATATATGTAACATGTTGTGATATGTACATATGTACGTATATAAGCTGGTTTAACTTTTTTCTTGGATTCACATATGTAAATTACTTGAATTGACATTATAAATTACTTGAATTTTACATATGCAATTACTTGAATTTACATATGTAACATACAGATGAAGATGATTATTAAGAACTCAAGATTAATTAGTTTTTATATATTTTTGTAAGCTTTTATATATTTTTTGTTACGTAACATGTTATATCTCATTATCTATTTTAATTTTATATATGTAAATTTACGTTTGTAACATGTTATATCTCATTATTTATTTAAATTTACATATGTAAATTATGTTACATGTGTAATTTTTTGTTTGTTTAATGTTAAATCTCCATATATTATTTGAATTTACATATATAAATTACCTATGCTACATACGTAAATTTAGTTGAAAATTTACGTATGTAAATAATTTAAATTTACAAATGTAAAATGTTGTGATGTTTACGTATATGAACTAATGAATTTTTTTCTTCGTAGGTTACGAGATTTTTTTTTATCAAAGATGAAGTTGATTATCAAGAATTCAAGAACAGAAACTTAGTTTCCATTGAACTTAACCCTATATATATATATATATATATATATATATATATATATATATATATATATATATATATAATATATATATATATATATATAGGGAGAGGATCATTTGAGAACCAATTGGGTTTGAGAACTAAAAAGAACCAATTTGAGCCACAAGTTTATTTACATGTATCCCCCTTCCGATGAATTGTAGTGGTCCCCCCTGAAATTTGTGGTTGAGATTTAGTTCTCAAAATTTCTCAAAACAAAAAGTTCTCATTTGAACCTAACCCTATATATATATATATATATATAATGAGAAGGATAAAATGAAACCTCTCCGAGTTGGAAAAACCGTGAAAACTAAGCTTAAAAAATCGTTTTTTGTTCTGATTTTTTTATGGTGACTCTCTAACTTTAAAAAACACCCTTTATGAAAATAATTAAAAAAAACGCCGAGTAAATTTAAAAAAAACATTTAAGAACCGATTTTTTTTTGCAAAAAGAAGTTAACCGGCCAAAAAAGACGTTCAAAATTTGTTATTATTTTTAGATGTAACTTTTTATAGATTCTACATTCATTTTTTATGGTTTTGGTGAAAAATAAATAAAAAAGCGCTTAGAGATTTTTTTTAAAAAATTATTTACAGATTTTGTTACATATGTAACAAGACATTTTACATATGTAACAGGCAAATGTTACATATGTAACATGACGTAACGTCAGATTTCGGGATTTTTTATTAAAAAAAATACTAAGCATTTTTTTTGATTTTTTTCACCATAGGGCTTGTATTAACACATATAATCACAACAAAAAATTTGAAGAAAAAAAAATCGTTTTGTGGTAGTTTCTACGATTTTTTCAACTCAAAGAGGTTTTCATTATATTAATCCCCTATATATATATATATATGTATGTATATATATATATATATATATATGTATAGTGAAAAGTTCATTGTAGACACCCCCATAAGTGTAGACAGGTAGACACCCTTTTTCACCATTAGATCTCTTGATCTAATGGTTGTGATTAATTTTCTTTTTTCTTTTTTTCTTTTTTCTCATTAATTAGAAACTTTCACATGTGAAAAAGAGCTATTTCACATGAGAAAGTGTCTACAATGAACCTCACCCTATATGTATATATATATATATGTATATATATATATATATATATATATATATATATGTATATATATATATATAGGGTGAAGTTTAATTGAAAACCCCACATTTTTGGAAAACTTGGAAAACTAGTTTACACCAGTGTAACATAGTTCTAAATAAGAAATTGCACCTTATTTAAACATGTTACATTAGGTGTAACATAGTCAACCAGTGTAACATTAGTTTTAAGCAAGAAATTGCACCTTATTTGAACATGTTAAAGCAGGCGTGTAACATTGTCATTTTTGTTACACAAGTGTAATCATCATCGCTATAGTTACATATATGTAACAATAATAACTAAGTTTTCTAGTGTTATACGTAAAAGAAATATTAAATGGAGAGATAAATAATGAAATTCAAATCAAAGTTGTACAACGAAAAAATATTATAAACGTATTTTACTAAAATACCGAGGTTTTCCGGGTTTTCTAATGATCCTCTTCCTATATATATATATATATATATATATATATATATATATATATATATATATATGTGGGAAATGGTCTAGTGAAAACCCACTTTTGTTGTGAAAACCCTGAAAACCCTGTTTTTACATATGTAAAAAATAAAAAAATAATAAAAAAATTGTTTTTATTTTTTAGATGGATTCTACATACATTTTTATTAGTTTTGGTGAAAAAAAAATAAAAAACCGCCTAGCGGATTTTTTATAAAGATTGTTTTTTAAAACTTTTTTCCTTTTTTACATATGTAAATCACCCAGTGTTTTTCTTATACATATGTAAATTCACCAGTTTTTTTTACATATGTAAATTTCCGAGAACGGGAAATAAGTATTTTTTATCGATTTTTTTTTTAAAATAACTATCCATAATTTCTTAACCATTTTTTAGCCCTGAACTAAAAAACCGATGTTATACAATCTAGTATTTTTCTTATATTTTATTTTCAACGGGACCTTAGGGTTTTCAGGGTTTTCACATCTAAAAGGGGGTTTCAAAGGGATCCCTCCCCATATATATATATATATATATATATATATATATATATATATATATATACTAGCCGTGTGCCCGCGCGTTGCGGCGGCGACAGTGTATAGCGTGTTATTCGTCTTCTGTTCATACGTTGCAGCGGCACAACAAACTACAACGCGGTATTTGTTTATTTGTTCGCTTGTTATGGCGGCACGACAATTTACATCGAGGTATTCATTTTTTTTAGAACTCAAACAAATAACAACAAACACCCGAATTGAAATATATACTGGTCACAAACATAGTAATTTAAAACCAAATGAGTTGTAAGATGGAAGTCATCAACATAGTTTTAAGATATCAGTAATAACATAGTACTTTTTAAATCAAAATCCGAGGGTCAATGAATTCCATAGTGAGGAAGTCAATCCGTGTCGTACGTCATGCAATCAGTCATAAACACTGCTACTACAGGCTGGAGAAGTAAGATTTGTTTTTTTTGACACGATCTAGGACCATTCAGAAGTGTCTTCAAGTTAGTAGACCAGTCCTGCGTGTTGATAAAGTAAGATTTCTTATAAATTATATGATGAGCAATCTAGAAGAAGCAAAAAACTAATCTCCTAAGAGTAAATAGTAATTCACAGAACTTTTGATTCACAAGACTTTTTATTTCACAAAATGTCTACTACATAACCAAATAGTAAAACCTGACAGTGATACCCGATGGCTAATTAGGAACCAGAAACCAGTCCACTGCACATGTAAAAGGGTACAAAAGTCAGAAATAACAATGTGGGCAAGACTACAAATCATAAAGGATGTTCACTTGATTAAAGAAAACAGTTATAGAAAAATAAAATACTAAATATCTAAACCACCATATCGTATATGAAAAAAAAGAGGCTGCAGTTAGTTCCCTCTAGCTAATGAAAAGAAGAGGCTGCAATGTAGAAGCGTGATGTTTTGTATAACCATGAAGATCTAAACCACCATATCCTATATGCACTATCAGCAACAAAACATGAAATGATGAATGCACATAGTGGCTTCATCGATCTCTGCATATATAAAAAGTTATCATGCTAGTTTGATCAATAGCAAATAATAATTTAGCAAAATATAGCCAAAAAGTTTAACAGAATCATCCAATTGGACATTGACGGTTGGATTTTGCTTATCTCAACCCTGTAAGTTAAATGGATTGGGTTCGGTTGACCCAAAACACCTTTTGTCAACTATTTATTTTAATATATTTGTTCTTGATGCTTAAGAATAGCTCTGCAAAATAATAACCACAAAAACTTCAGCTTAGGCATAACATAATAAAACTAAAACTGGTTTTGTCGCCTCAATCTCACCAGGTAGGGGATCTTTATTGTCACAACACAAGTTAGTTTATCCAAAGACAAGTATAATGACTATAAATAGCAATGCTCTTAAATTGAATGAATCGAAACATACAACAAATAGTAAGAATCGAAATTCATTCTTACATTGTTCTCTTTTTCTCCTTTACAAATTGTCTCATTCTCAACCGCACCTCTGCAACACCAAAAAAGTTTCATCGCCCACATCAATATCAAACAGAACTGAAAACAAAACCAGACAAAAAAAAATATTAGGAGAGTTTAAAAAACTTAACAACTACAATGTAGAACCATATAAACTTGCTTCTGTTTGAAACAAATATGTATGAGCTTAGCCCCAAATAACCTTTGGATTCTTGATGAACCACTGTAGTGGCTGGTCAGGAATAAGCTACAGAAGAGACGGAGGAGATAAAAAATAATATGATAATGGTAATAATTTGCTAAACAATTTTCAAAAAGCTGTAAATATCCATAAAGAAAAATATTGGGTGTTCGATAAGGTCTTACCCTTTGTTTTCAATTGCATCCATGATTGAGCATCAAAGTTCACAACTCCTACATGATTACAAAACTGTGTAAGTAATCTTGTGTTGTGCTTCTAAAACACTGTATAATATCAAAGTCAAACTGATGATGTACTATTCAACCTGCATAGCAAAATTCAGTTTGAAATGATTAACCCGCAAGCAATTAGAACTTAGAACAAAAAATAGGAGGCAAGATTTGACTTACGATTAACCCGCAAGAAATTCCACGCACCGCTGCCCAGTTCTTTTAAAGGATTAAAACCCTAACAACAATGGTTAAAGATATAAACATAAATGATTTTAATAGTTTTGAAGATCTCTAGTTGTCGAAGGATCAACAGATACAAATTGCGGTAACCTAAATATATGAATTATGAAAATAGACGGCTGAGATCAACCAAAGGATAACGAACCTCCGGGATTACTCCGAAACCCGTTGCGACGAAGGGGAAGCAAATGAAAACCCTAGACCGATTATTCACCTGCAGCGAAGAGGTTCTTCAACCTCTTTCAATCAGTGTCTGTCGGTTGCACCAACACTGCTTTCTTTGCACCAAATTGAAGAGGAAACCACCATGGTTGCGTTATGATTAGGGAGAAGGTAGAAGAGGTACGGCGCAGAGCAACTGGGTTTCTCTATTGCAAATCAAAAGTGAAGTGAGAAGTGAAATCATCTTGAAAGTGAAATCTGTATTTGAATTTTAAAATTCAAATCGTCTTGAGAAAAGTGAAATCTCTGATTACCGGATTCATGTTAGCGTATACTTTGAAGATGAAAAGAAAGGAGACCCCTCTGCACTTTTCCATAATCAGGTATCGCCTATTACCCAAAAGGTTCTCTAAATTCAGGGTTTTTTGAAAGGAAACTGAATTCACCCTAAAGAGGGGAGATTCTCCTCTGCAAAAGTATTCGGCGGTAGCTTAGGTCACCGGTTCATGAAGAATCGCTACAATTTCTGTCTCTCCGATGGAAGGTTGCATCAAAGGGATCTCTGAATTTCTCTGTTGCGTAGAAAGGAAAGTTTTATCACCCCTCAAAGAGGATAGAACTGGTCGCCGTTTGAAAAAGGTCTAAGCAATCTGGTCGCCGGTTCAAAGTGGTCAGCAACAATTAGGTTGTGATGGTTTTTAAGGCTTTACAACTTGTACACAAGGCTTTACATTTTGTACGCGTCTTAATTTTAAGACGCCTAATATTACGAAAATGCCATTTTGATCAATATGTATTATATAGTAGTATAGATATATATATATATATATATATATAGAGAGAGAGAGAGAGAGAGAGAAAATCAAATAAATTATCATAAAAGTTTTTATCATGATTATAACTTCCTTGAGTGAAGAATAATTCATGTGACGTTATGTTCAAGCATACAGTGGCGGACCTAGGCAAGCCTTAGGTGTTCACCCGACACCCATGAATTTTTTTTTGCGGTGTGTTATTTCTCTTATTTTTTATGAACAGAACCCCAAGAAATTTGGTGATCGAACCCCATAAATTTGTACACCGACCCTCAACTTAAAAAAAATTGTAGTTTTAAATAAAATTTTCAAATCACTAATAAGTAATAAACACAATAATATTTATGGTTTTAATTTTTTAACCCAATTACCCATATCCATGAACACTTTTAAGCCAAAAAAACTTAAAAAAACAGATTTGGGGCTGGACTTACCTATCACGTACGACATAAACAAGTGGAAGAATGTGCGCTCGGAATTGCGATCGACACAAAGGACAGTAGTCGGACACATCGCCGAGCGCTCGAAAATCGGTCAATCGGAATTACGCTCGAAATTGGAGGCTAAATTCGACTGATTTGTGTCATTTGTATGAAGGTTAGTACTCTGATTTTGTGAGTTGACCCGTCACCCGACCCGACCAAACCGACCCGGTCTAAAAAAATTATATATAGGGTGGACGATCAAACTCCAAAAATTTCTGAACCCCATAAAAAAATATTGGGTTCACCAGTGCAAGCATAAATTAGATGCATATATATATAGGGGAAGGATCTTGTGCAACCCCCCCCCCCCCCCCCTTCCCAAGTTGTGAAAACATGGCAAACTCTCTCAAAACGGGGTTAAAAAAATTTTCTTTCAACTTTTTTGTGATTTTACACATTCTATCGATCCCCATGGTGAAAAAAGATATCAAAAACCCGCCGAGCGGTTTTAAAAAAAATTCCAAAATCTGAAATTTTTCACGTTACAGGCATGTTACATATGTAACAAGGGAATGTTACATATGTAACAAGGGAATGTTACATATGTAACACCGTTTTTTTAATTTTTTTTTTAAATATTCTGTCAGCGGTTTTCTATTTTTTTGAATCGGGGAGATCGTTATTACATAAAAAACCACCATTAAAAAAATCAGAACAGAAAACGAACTTTAACCGTATTTTTGAAGAGTTTGTCAGATTTTCACAACTTAGAGGGGTTTTCATTTTATCATTTCTTTACATACATTACATATAAGTATTAGGGATTAGTGGATTATATATATATATGCATGGATGAATTGCCACCCACCTGAAGTCCAGAGTTGCTCGAGTAACTTGCATCTCCGATTCCACCAGTCATATGAAAGATCTTGACCATGTCCATCTCTGCAGATTTATTTATGGTACAATTAAGCACACAAGTTTGAAGTGTAAGTTACGTGCGCATTTATAGGGAACTCGGATGGCCTATACCCTATAGTTTCATGTTGATTATATATATATATATATATATATATATATATATATATATATATATATATATATATATATATAGGAAAGGATTCCGTGTAGACCCCTTAAATTTTGTAGACCCCGTAGAGCCCTATAAAACTCAATAAAAATAAAACTCAGTGTTGTAAATTTGGTTTTTTTTATTACGATAAGCTTTTAAAAACCAAAAAAATAAATAAATAATTTAAAAAAAAACAAAAAACATTAAAAATCAAACATTTTAAGACAATGAGTTTTAAAATAATGAGTTTTAAATGCAACACTGAGTTTTATTGAGTTTATTGAGTTTTAAACTCATTGATTTTTAAAACTCATTGTCTTAAAATGTTCAATTTTTAATGTTTTTCGTTTTTTTTAATTGTCTTTTTTTGTTCTTAAAAGCTTATCGCAAATAAAAAAAACTAAATTAACAAAACTGAGTTTTATTTTTAGTGAGTTTTAATGAGTTTTATTGAGTTTTATAAGGGGTCTACGGGGTCTACAAAAAATAAGGGGTCTACACGGATCTTTTACCTATATATATATATATATATATATATATATATATATATATATATATATATATATATAGAGAGAGAGAGAGAGAGAGAGAGAGTAAGGTTCCTTGAAAAACTACTTTTATTTGGAAAACTGAAAAAGCAAAGGAAAATTATATTAAATGAAGACTATTGAGTTAATTTGACATTCTTTTTTATTTCCCCTTTTTTAGTTCATATATATCCACATGATAACTTTATAAAAAGCAAAAAAAAAAAAAAAACGTTTTTTGTTGCATACGTTCAATATATGCAACATAGTGTGTTGCATACGTTAAATATATGCAACATAGTATTTTGCATATATGCAACATTGTATGCTTCATACGTTACATATATGCAACATAGTATATTGCATATATGCAACATGCCATGTTGCATGTACGCAACATAAATAACATACAATGTTGCATATATGCAACATAGTCGGACAAACAAAAAAAAGAACGTTTTCTTAAAGATCTTTTTTTAAGGTCGTTATGTAGCTGATTAACCTAAAATTACCTACTTTGCCACTTAGCTGTTTTGATTGATTGGGTGAATTAACTAATAAAGTAACTAACTTTAACCTAGAAAATTGATTTAATTCAAATGAGACAAATCTAACCACTACTGGATCCTGGTTGGCTACCGATCTAGAAAAACCTAATTACTAACTAGTGACACATAGACATGCCCCCCAATTGCTTCCTTGACCTAATAACCTAGTTTCCTAATGGGCTAATTAGTCCTGCCGCAAGAAAGTGCTAGATCAATAAACAGTGGACCACTAAAACCCTAGATTACTAGTTAAATTAAACAATTTCGCATGCGGTGTTCAACGGTAGCAAGTATTCCGGAACAACTAGATAAACAACTGATTAATCATAGAACGAATTTGCCAACCAATCACCAAAAACGGTTAGTGGTGATTAGCCGGACATGGCTAATGAAACAAACATGATTATAATAAAAGCTTGCATTAAAAATAGTTACCGAATGATTGAAAACTTCAAAATCCTCACGAACAATGGAGAAAATCGTAAAACCCTAGGCTCTGGTCGTCTAGAATGATGATGGAATAATAAAAAACTTCACCAACAAGTTTAAATACAAAACCCTAATCTAAAACTTCTGACGACCAATTCGGGGCGTACCGCCCCAAAATGTGGGATTCTGGGCGTACCGCCCGGATTGTAAATCTCGACCGCTTCTCTAAACTTTAGGGCGTACCGCCCTGATCTCTGCTTCACTGGGCGTACCGCCCACAATTGAAACTCAGGAACTTTTCTTGATTTTCTTCTAAATCTTCACTCGTTCCGGTTCGATTCTCGATCCCTGTACCAGCAGCTTCCAATTCTCTCATAACTGCTCCAATTTGACTCATTAAGCATTCGGTACCTCAAAACATAAAACTCGTGAAAATGCCATGTAATCCAACCATTATTATAAATAAATATAACAAATTAAGCACAATAATGACGACACATTGGACTAACATCACATCCCCACACTTGACTTTTTCCGTCTCGGAAAAACTGCCATGGAATCATAATCGGGAAATCAATTTCAAATCATTCAACAATTTAATATTTATCAACCAATTCAATTCCACATTCCAAGATGTATTCATATATACTAATTGCAACTGCCGATATTTCTGTCCGACTAAACCCAACCACTGATCTTTGAGCCCCCAAAGTGTTTATAAATTACCAAATATTTGTATTAACCTGCCTATGTGTCCCACATTCAGAAAATTCTAGCTCAATCTAATCCCGACTCATATTCAGTCAAAGTAAAGGGTAATAAAGATGAATTATTTATATTTTCCCCACCCTAATTAAATCAGATACTCATATATCCCAAGAATGATGGATTTGAATGGATAATGAATTTGCTTGAGCATTTATTTGACTACTGATGCTTCTATTTTTTTCATTTTTCTCTTTTTTTTTTATTTTTTTCTTTTTTATTTATTTTTTTTTTATTTTTTTTTATAATTGGTTAATTTTAACTATACTTACCAACGGACATCATCAGAGGCATTCTTTCACAAGGTCTTACCCCCGAAATCATACGTGAGTGTTTTGCCCGCGAGATCCGGAACATCATCAGAGGTATTCTTTCACAAGGTCTTACCCCCGAAATCATACGTGAGTATTCTGTCCCTTCACTCTAATTCATTAACCAATTATTACCTAATATGCTCAAAAGATGGAAGAATGGGGCGCCGTTATTTCTCGGATTTGCTTTCGCAAAAAGATCATAACGTGCCATTTATTCTGAGGATATATAAGTCTCTAATTTAAAAAGGTCTTTTTCCTCCTAATCATCAGTTTCAATCTCACTCTAACTCCTAAAATGGGAACCCACTAGCAAGCCAATTATTTACATATTTATACAATAATAAACACAATGGGATAATTAAGCTTTACTAAATCAGCTGGGCCTACCGACACATCACAAATTAGATATACTTTCCATTCTCTCCTTTTCTTACCACTTTTCCCTTTCTTTCTTTATTTTTATTTTTTAAAATCGATTCCCAATTGTACTATCATTTTCCATGTACCGGCAATTATCCCAAAACAGATTTTGACTTAAACACTAAAATTGACTCAAAAATTAAAAATCTTTTTGGATTTTTTTATGTTTTTTACTTTTTTTTCCTTTTTTTTTATTTTTTTTTTATTATTTTTTTTTACACAAACAAAAATAAATTTTTTTTACACACACAAAAATAAACTCACGAAACACGTTATTCCCCTCCCCACACTTGAGTTCAACATTGCCCTCAATGTGAACAAAGAAACAACCAAAAAAATAAGGAAGAATAAAAACAAAGAAATGAAAAGAAATAGAATTAGGAAACGTACCGGTGATCGGAGATAAGAAAAAAAAAACAAAAAAATTCTGCCAGCCATACCGGGGCGTACCGCCCAGAACCTGAAGAACTGGGGCGTACCGCCCATCTCCTTTTTCGACAGAGAGTTTTAAAATTTTTTAGACACTTAGAAATTTTTCTCTTCTCTGCCAAAACCTCTAAATTTCTATCACAACCTGTTCCAATCTAATTCTAATCCTAAACATACCTGAAACACTCAAATTTGTTTCTTTCAATTCCATCACCGAAAACTGATCCGAATCCTGAAAACAGAAAACACATAAAAACTGAAAAATAAATAAATAAACAACCAAACTTACCGCTGGGTTGCCTCCCAGGAAGCGCTAAGTTTAAGGTCTTCAGCCAGACCCAACTCCCTCATGGAGGTTCAAATACATGATTTTCATCCCACTTTGACACCGTGAATGGATTCTTAGTAAAATCGAGCTTGCCATCTTGACTCCATCCACTAACTTCACAACTTTCCGCATCCTTCATCTTCACTGCTCCTCGACCATCTTTATTTTTTCTCGCAGCTTTTCCTTCACCCCCAATCCGAGCCTTCGATCTCGTCACCTTCTCTCGTGGTTTGTGCCCGTTTATAGTATCCTTCAGCTCCTCCGAATCCACATCTACCGGGTCACCGGTATCCCCACACTTAAGATCATCAACCGCCAACTGCAACCTGTCAACCACAAAAGCACCTTCCATTGTATCCTCCTCTATTTTACTAGGAGGACACTTGTCAGTAGCAAACAATTTTGGAATAGTATTAATAACCGAATATTTAAAAACATGATTAAATAAATTTAAAGATAATACCCGGCTACCAAACTGCATTGTACATGTGTTTGCTCTGCAATCAATTTGTGTGTTTGCGGTGGACAAGAATGGTCTTCCAAGTATGATCCTTGGTTGATGTCCCGTATCCTCATAATCCACTACCAAAAAGTCCTCGTGGTAGTAAAATTCACCAACTTGAACAACCACACCCCTCAACATACCTCGTGGTTTCTTTGAGGATCCATCCGCAAATACCACCTTTGTCTTGACCTCTTGCACGTCACCCAAATGAAATTTCTCACATATGCTACTTGGAAGAACACTCACCGATGCACCAAAATCCAACAATGCCTTGTTGGTTGAGAACTCTCCAATCTTAACCGGAATCAACGGTGTCTTCAACTCTTCGAACTCTTCCTCAACCTCACTCGAGTCTTCATCTACCACCATGTTGATTGCACTAATAGGAACTCCTCGGACATTCTTGACACCTGAGGTAGAAGCTTGGTGAGCTGGGTTAATGTTAGTATCACTAGGCAAATTACCTGGCTCTCGTCTTGAATTTTTAGCTGCTAGTTGGCCCAATTGTTTCTGTACAGCTCCCATTGTCTTATCTTGGAGCTCGAACCTCCTATCGAACCCTTGAACTTTGTCGGTCAACTGTCGGTGGCTAGCGGATAACTGCCTTTGTTCATCGAATAGCTGCTTCTGACCATCTACAAGGGAGTTCATCTTCTCCATCAGGGCGGCAAATTGAGTTTGCATCCCATCTTCAGGTGCTGGTTGAGCTTGTGGGTAGCCCCCTTGGTTGTAACCGGATGCTCGGCCTTGATATTGTGTTGAAGCTCCACCCTGCACATTAGAAGTTTGAAAGTTAGGATTCAACTGATTGTTAGCATTACCATACCTGAAGTTAGGATGATTGCGAAGGTTGGGATGGTAAGTGTTGGAATTCATCGCTCCCTGGACATAGTTGACATCTTCGCTTTGCTGAACCATGGTGGAACATGCATCAACCGAATGGCCCAATTCACCACAACCCATGCACACAGGAAATTGTGCACTTGCCTTCACCTCTTCTGGCGCACCCCCCAACTTCATTTGGGCTACCTGTTTCTCCAACAGGAGCGTCTGCTGACGAAGCTTCTCGATCCTTTCCTCCGCCTCATAGTCAACCGATTTGACCGCTGCGGATCGCGATCTTCTTCCATTCTGAGCCAGCCTTTTGGATATGGCACTTAATCTCTCCATGTGCCCCCAATCCACCTCTTCTGTGTTAGTTAAGAAGGTGCCATTGCTGATGGAATTCAAATCTCTGATATCCTCCGGAAGGAGGCCATCATAGGACTTAATAAGATCCCATGTGTCTATCCCATGATGCGGGCACTTGCGCAACAAATCCTTGAACCGGTTAAATGCCTCGTGAAATGGTTCCCCGGTGTGTTGCTGGAAGGATCGGATCTCTTCTTTGACTTCACTTATCTTGCTCATGGGATAGTATTCTTCAAGGAAAGCCTCTTGCATTTGCTCCCATGTATAGATGCTACCAGCAGGGAGACTCTCGAACCATCTTCTTGCTCGATCCTTTAGAGTGTACGGGAAGAGCATTAACTTGACATCTTCGTTTGTGAACCCCGTTGCCCTAATGGGAATGCAGATCGACTCAAAGGAGTGTATATGGTGGTAGGGTTCCTCGGTTCTCTTCCCGTAGAATTCCGGCAAGTGGCTCAAATATTGAGGTCGGACCTCAAATGCTCTTCTATTCGCACCAATCGGGGTGACCACCGCAGATGCACTTGGGACAACTACTGGTTTGAAGTGGCTGGCCACACCCTGGACTTGCGGGTTTGCTACCAATCTTGGTACTCCGCCTTCAACTTGAATCCGAGCTCCCCCATGGTTTTGATTGAATTGTGGGACTCCTCTTGGGGGAGGAGCGTGTGGCTCTTGTTGTGCAGCATTTGGTTGTGGAGCTCGTGCTCTGTTCCTTGGAATGTCAACTGGCGGTTCCTCTCTATACCCATATCCGTCTTCATCTTCATTTGGGTCATACCAGTCTTGGTCTTCATACACGGGATTTTGTCGAAAGTGTGGTGGGTTTTGTTGTGGTGGGGCTCGGCGGAATAAGGGTGGTTGTTGTTGGCGAGGTGGACTTGGTTGCCTAACCCGGTAGTGGTAACCTTCCTCCTCATGGTATGAAGATTTAGGGGAAAGGGATGGTAAAGAATTGTGCCCGTGCACCCCCGAAATGGTGGAATATGAACCGGAGGAATATTTTGTGGCATGGCAGGGTCCACTGGTTCATTCTGGGGTTGGTTTTGTGGTTGGTGGTGGTCTTGATTGAGATTCTCATTTGGGTTCGGGTTTTGGTTGGGATTTGGATTTTGGTGGATGTTGGGGTTCGGGTTGATGTTGGGGTTCGGAATTTGACCCTCCATTTCTCTTCTGTTTCTCTGTTCTGCTCGGTTCTGCCGAGGTGTCCTCTCAATCTCCGGATTGTAAATCAACGGAGAGGTCTTGCGGGAATGCCGCGTATGCATGCACAACACCTAAAACCTGCAAAAACAGTCATAAAATAGCAAACAAATTACGCAGCACTGTTCCAGGGGGTGTAAATAATGCAACAGAACAGAAAAAATCGAAACTTGGATGGTCAAAATTTTGAAAACATTCTGTGAAAAAAGGTCGAAGGCGTACCGCCCAGGAATGAAGATTTCCAGGCGTACCGCCCAGAAATTGATTTCGGAAAAAAAATTAATTAATTTTTTTTTTAATTTGCAGAAAGTAATTACTGGAATAAAAACACTATTTTGGATTTTTTTGAAATTTTTTTTTTTTAAATTAACTAAAAATGCAAATAAAAATAAAAATCAACTAATCAAAAAGCGCACTAATTCCCCGGCAACGGCGCCAATTTGATAACGGTTTGTCAGGCCGTTTCAAATCCCCAACCTAGATTAATTTTGTAGTAGTGGAAGTTAGGGTTATCGAACCTAGGGAATATGTGGAAATTGATTAACTGATTAACTAAATTAACTAAAATTACTGATTAACCTAAAATTACCTACTTTTCCACTTAGCTGTTTTGATTGATTAGGTGAATTAACTAATAAAGTAACTAACTTTAACCTAGAAAATTGATTTAATTCAAATGAGACAAATCTAACCACTTCTGGATCCTGGTTGGCTACCGATCTAGAAAAACCTAATTACTAACTAGTGACACATAGACATGCCCCCCAATTGCTTCCTTGACCTAATAACCTAGTTTCCTAATGGGCTGATTAGTCCTGCCGCAAGAAAGTGCTAGATCAATAAACAGTGGACCACTAAAACCCTAGATTACTAGTTAAATTAAACAATTTCGCATGCGGGTGTTCAACGGTAGCAAGTATTCCGGAACAACTAGATAAACAACTGATTAATCATAGAACGAATTTGCCAACCAATCACCAAAAGCGGTTAGTGGTGATTAGCCGGACATGGCTAATGAAACAAACATGATTATAATAAAAGCTTGCATTAAAAATAGTTACCGAATGATTGAAAACTTCAAAATCCTCACGAACAATGGAGAAAATCGTAAAACCCTAGGCTCTGGTCGTCTAGAATGATGATGGAATAATAAAAAACTTCACCAACAAGTTTAAATACAAAACCCTAATCTAAAACTTCTGACGACCAATTCGGGGCGTACCGCCCCAAAATGTGGGATTCTGGGCGTACCGCCCGGATTGTAAATCTCGGTCGCTTCTCTAAACTTTAGGGCGTACCGCCCTGATCTCTGCTTCACTGGGCGTACCGCCCACAATTGAAACTCAGGAACTTTTCTTGATTTTCTTCTAAATCTTCACTCGTTCCGGTTCGATTCTCGATCCCTGTACCAGCAGCTTCCAATTCTCTCATAACTGCTCCAATTTGACTCATTAAGCATTCGGTACCTCAAAACATAAAACTCGTGAAAATGCCATGTAATCCAACCATTATTATAAATAAATATAATAAATTAAGCACAATAATGACGACACATTGGACTAACATCATAGCCATTATGTGGATATACAAAAAATTTAAAGAAGAAAAAAAAAAGAGCACCAAAATTACATAAAGAACCTTTGTTTAATATAATTTTCCTTCGGTTTTCTAGATTTACAAGTAAAACTTAGTTTTCCTTTGAACTTAACCATATATATATATATATATAGGGAGATGATCATTTGAGAACCAATTGGTTTTGCGAACTTTTGAGAACCATTCTGAGCCACAAGTTATATATAAGGAAATCCCTCCCATGAATTTGAATGTTTCCCCCCTGAAAATTAGTGGCTTAAAATTGTTCTCAAAAGTTCTCAAAAGAAAAAGTTCTCATTTGAACCTAAGGAGAGGATCATTTGAGAACCAAATGGTTTTGAGAACTTTTGAGAACCATTCTGAGCCACTAGTTATATATAAGGAAATCCCTCCCATGAATTTGAGTGGCTCCCCTTTGAAAATTAGTGGCCCAGAATGGTTCTTAAAAGTTCTCAAAACCAATTGGTTCTCATTTGAACATAATATATAGGGTTAGGTTCAAATGAGAACCAATTGCTTTTGAGAACTTTTGAGAACCATTCTGGGCCACTAATTTTCATGGGGGGACCACTCAAATTCATGGGGGGGGGGGGGATTTCCCTATAGATAACTAGTGGCTTAGAATGGTTCTTAAAAGTTCTCAAAACCAATTGGTTCTCAAATGATCCTCTCCCTATATATATATATAGGGAGAGGATCATTTGAGAACCAATTGGGTTTGAGAACTTTTGAGAACCATTCTAAGCCACTAGTTTATATATATGGAAAACCCCCCCATGAATTATAATGGTCCCCACTTGAAATTAGTGGTTGAGATTTGGTTTTCAAAAGTTATCAAAACAAAAAGTTCTCATTTGAACCTAACCCTATATATATATATATATATATATATATATATATATATATATATATATATATATATATATATATTTGAGAACTAATTGGTTTTGAGAACTTTTGAGAAGCATTCTAAGCCACTAGTTTATATATATGGAAAACCCCCATGAATTATAGTGGTCCCCACCTGAAATTAGTAGTTGAGGTTTGGTTCTCAAAAGTTCTCATTTGAACCTAACTCTCTCTCTCTCTCATATATATATATATATATAGGGCATGGATATTTTGAAAACCCTCTTGAGTTGTGCAAACTTTGAAAACCCTATTAGAGCCATAGATCTTGTTCATTAATGGTTGTGATTGAAATAGATTTTTTTCCTTTTTCTTTTAGCTTTTTTTATAGAGGCTTTAATATTATACTAATCTTGTATCTCATTTCTCTCTCATACTTTTTCACATCCCAAAACACCCATCATTATTACCTCTCTCATACTCTTTCACTTACCAAAACACTCATCATTGCTATATCTCTTACTTTTTCTTTCTCTCTCTTAGTTTTTACTTTCTCTTTCTTACTTTTTCAATACAAGACACGGAGTGTTACATATGTAAAAAATGTTAAATCTCCACATATATTATTTGAATTTACATATGTAAAAAATGTTACTACTATTAAACATTCTGCTGACAGCATATTACATATGTAATGATACTGCTATTAAGCATTCTGCTTACATCATTTTACATATGTAAATTCTCTGGATATATGAAACAAAAAAACGACAAATATATATTATTAATTTATAAGAAGCTGTTACAATCAACATTAAAAAAATCATGTTATATAACAAGTTAACAAAAATATATAAAATCTAATTGTTCTTGAATTCTTGATAATCAACTTCATCTTTGACAAAAAAAAATCTCGTAACCTACGAAGAAAAAAATTCATTAGTTCATATACGTAAACATCACAACATTTTACATTTGTAAATTTAAATTATTTACATACGTAAATTTTCAACTAAATTTACGTATGTAGCATAGGTAATTTATATATGTAAATTCAAATAATATATGGAGATTTAACATTAAACAAACAAAAAATTACACATGTAACATAATTTACATATGTAAATTTAAATAAATAATGAGATATAACATGTTACAAACGTAAATTTATATATATAAAATTAAAATAGATAATGAGATATAACATGTTACGTAACAAAAAATATATAAAAGCTTACAAAAATATATAAAAACTAATTAATCTTGAGTTCTTAATAATCATCTTCATCTGTATGTTACATATGTAAATTCAAGTAATTGCATATGTAAAATTCAAGTAATTTATAATGTAAATTCAAGTAATTTACATATGTGAATCCAAGAAAAAAGTTAAATCAGCTTATATACGTACATATGTACATATCACAACATGTTACATATATAAATTCAAATAACTTACATATGTAAATCTAAGTAATTTACATACGTAAATTTTCGTCTAAGTTTACATATGTAGCACAAGTAATTTACATATGTAAATTTAATAATATATAGAGATTTAACATATGTAAAAAAGTATTAGTGCTATTACAAATATATTTTTTTAACTTATAAGTAACCATTACAACCCTGGGTTTAAATACAGACATGATCGAAGATCAAATGAAATGAATGAAATATGAGATTTTGGTAGGATGAAGCACCACTTGCCCCACGGTAGGCGCCAAACTGTTTTGATAAAAAATCAATAAGATGATTTCGTATTCCAAACTTAGAATGTGAGGTAGTGTGCTTGTCAAAGTGCTTGAAATGAAGAAATAAACACAAGGATGTAACGAGGGAAAAATCTAGGATCCTTCAAGTTGCCTCTAGGAATCATAGCAAAAAAACCTCGAGAGCCGGCCTGAAGAGCCTGCTTTCTCCTTATTTTATTGATACGAAACTGGAAATTACAAGTGTTTTTGGAGGTTTGATCGATCGATGCTAAGTGTTACAACGATGGTATGCTATCAGAGTTAAGGTGTATCGGTGTTGTGTGTTCCTAAATCGATCGAATCTTCAGTTATATAATGAATTCATGAATAACATATTCCGGGATTCCCGGGATCCTATCGTCCAACTAACTTGACCGTTAGAGCCTTCTTCGTCCACTTGGTCCACGATCTTATTTAGCTGAAGCAAGTATCTCGGAGGTAGTTGATGACTTCAACGGTACCTGGGTCAAATAAACACATGGCAATTATAAGGGTTAGTCGAATATAAATAAGTCAGGATACCTGGATAAGTAGGATTCCCAAACTGTTGTAGGATTCCTGAACTATCTGAGCTTCTTGCGAGCATCCTAAAAATATACCCTCAACAATCATGTATATGTATACGAGTTTTTTTAATCCCCATGTGTTACTCGGATAACTTTTTAAAAAAACTATAAATACAATCATAATCTACGAAAATTATGTATTTTTATATCTATATAAAAATTTCACAATAATTATAGGTGGGTCAGAGGTTTTACGACGGTGAGTATTTAGGCGGTTGGTTTCCTCTAGGATGGATATGCAACACAGAGGCTCTTGGTTACTTGCACGGATTGGGGTCATAACGTGTCGTGGGTAACATCGTTTGCCATGATGAGACCCTCGGGAATTGGATGTTTGCAGTTAAAAAAAAAAGGAAATCTAGTCACGGAAAATAAGGATTTTGTTTATTATATTGAAATGAAATAGTTGGTAAATTTGAATTTAAACTTAAATAAAGTAAAAAAATTTATAAAATTAAACATAATAAATTATTTTATATTACATGCATAATATTTAACTAATATATTATTATAAATAAAGTAATATAAGTATTATATTAAAGTATTAAAGTATATGCAATAAAATATATTATTTTAATAAAATATATAATATATATTCAATAAAAATATTATCTTGAATAAAATATTAAATTTAATATTAAAATTTAGTATTTGGATAATTACTAACTTTAATATAAAATTTTGTATTTAAATAATTATTTATTGGATAATTATTTATTAAAAGTTTAAACTAAGTTTAAAATAAATAAACCCTAATATGGAAATTTAGTATTTGGATAATTATTTATTGAAACTTTGAATTAATCCAAAGTTTTATGGTGATAACAATTGTCTTTTTTTTACTAATTAAAATATGATAAAACTTTTTGTTATTATATAGATATAGATATAGATATAGATATAGATATAGATATAGATATAGATATAGATATAGATATAGATATAGATATAGATATAGATATAGATATAGATATAGATATAGATATAGATATAGATTATAAGGAACTCGTGTTTACTTCAATAAATATACATAACAATAGAAATAAAAATTTAATATTTAATAGAATATGGATAAAAATTAGTGCACCGAAATGGGGCCGGAGAGCCGGTAACCTCGTTCGCCTAAGATCGAACAGCACTGCACAAATATGCTCCAGACATATATATCATATATGTGTGGACATATTGTGTATTATAGACATATTGTGTATCAAGAACGAAACAAAAAGCGGATATAGTCGAATGGTAAAATTTCTCTTTGTCAAGGAGAAGACGCGGGTTCGATTCCCGCTATCCGCCCAAAATGAAGTCATTTATTTCATATCTAAAATAATTATAAATAACAAACAATGAAGATTTAATAAGTTCGATCTCTGAACTCTCAAGTTTTATCATCGGGCATTTGCGGAAGTGAATTTTCGCTAATATTAGCTCAACTAGTATAAATACTCCTGCTTTTTCATGGTATTTGTTGGCCGTCTAAAAAAATATTTAATTATATAATTTTAATATCTAAATCATTAGTTTATAATAGGTAAAAGCTGAGGTTTAATAGGAGAAGGAAAAGGAAAAAAAAGGATGAAAAATGATGTGAAAAGAAGACATGTGAATGTGGCCTTCAGAACCTTTTTTTTATTACGATGGAAATTCAAAGTCGAGTGAGTTGTGTCAAATATAAAATCTTTGACTTTTTTCTTTATATTCAACTCTTTGTTCCAACAATGTAATTATCGTTGCATTGTTCGTATTTTTCTTCTTATTTATTTATTTTGTTTCTGTATTTTAATGTTTCCTTTTTTTCCATAAATTCTTTTGTAAAATAAATCATATTTAAATAAAAAAAATCATTTAGTTACGTAGGGGAAAGTTGTTGTACAAAGAGCAATTTGCGTGCGAAGGAATCTCGACTGCTTATCTTCGCGTTTCCTTGGATCTGACAGAGTTTAATTATTTCAATGGTTCTGTCTCGGAGAAATAATTAAAGGGTAGCGACGTCATTTTACAAAAGGGCGAACATATTAGAACCCGTATCACGCAAACATTAATCAAAACCATCACCAAAAAAGACGGAATTAAACAGGCGCCGAAGTAAAATTCAAAAATCATACAATTCTAAAAGCTCTGAAACCCTACAATGGAGAAAGCAAGTTCATCGAGAAAAAGGTTGATATAGAATTAAACTTTTATAGAATCTATACAACCTATGATACTGAAAAACAATTTTGCGTGATTTGAACGGTCTGATAGTTATGCGTGTCTAAAAATGCAGGTTCAGAGAACGAGATAAGAACGAAGCATAGAAACGACAAGCCGATGATGACAGAGCAGCAGAAGGAGAGAGGTTTACAAGTTTTTGAAAAAAATGAACTGGTAACATAATGATCTCGTTAACCTAGTTTTTGCGTTATTTACTTTACATTGTTTGCGTTATTTTATTTGAATATGTTACGTTAATCGTATAACCACCGTGTGTAGAATATTTTTGAAATCTATACGAATGATTTTTTTGCTTGTGTGAAATTTTGTAAGCTTGCGTAATTACTCTGAAAAAAAATCGGTATGAATATAACTTGCGTAATTTGAGAGATATGCTTGCGTGATTAGAATGTTTACACTATTGCGTAATTTTCAGTGAAAAAGTTGGATGAGTTGAGGAAGAAAGCTATACGTGAAAGTCAGAATGATGATGATAACTTTCAAACACCTTTGAACAAGAAAAAAAGAAAACACACATCAAAGGATGATAAACAAGAAAAAAAGAAGCCTAAAATACATAGGCAAAGCTTTGTAGAATATAGAAACAAAAACATAACCATGAGGTACTCTATTGAAAACATTACCACTGCAATGAAAAAATTCACTGACAATCAGAAAAAAATCAATTGATGAAATTGGCTTCTCAAGTGTTTTAAATATGACAATAGAAAATCACGCAACTGCATTAGGCTGCTAGCTGCTAAAAAACTATGACCCAATTAATCATGAACTGAATGTGGGAAAACATATAATCAAGGTAACTGCACAAAAAGTACATGAGGTTTTTGGAATCCCTATATGGAAAACAAAGGTCTTAGAGAAGAACAAACCGAGAAAAGGATCAAGCAAGTCAATTAATGACTTCAAAAGTCAATTCAACAAATCAGCAGTATCAGTTGCTAATGTCATTGAAGAAATGAAAGACCAAACTCAAGGAGGAAGAATGTTCAAGATAAACTTCCTTGTTCTTTGGAACGCAGTAATAGAGCTACATCACAAAATCAACAACAGTAAATCAAAGGTTCCTAATAAGTATTGAGGATCTCTCTGAAGTTAAGAACATGGACTGGTGCTCTTATATGATTGAAATGTTGGACAAAACTAAACAAGAATGGCATGAGGATCAATTTAATGGTCCTTTGACCTTATTCAATAAAAATGTAGAATATGTTTATGACGAAGAAATAGTAGTAATGTTCACTAATGTTTTTAACACACATGTGCTGTATACACATGAGTGGCAAAAAAGGCACAAGGCACTACTTGATCCGTAACAAACACCAGCAATACTATACATTTCAGATAGAACCTTAGAGATGATGAAGGAATATTTGTACGATAACGGCCCACTAACTGATGTGGAAGATGAAGATGATGAGGAAGCTGATATCAGAAAAGAAAAAGATGCAGCAACATCACTGCAAACAATGAGGGCAACTGAACTGGTGGGAAACTCACCTCAAACAATGAAGGCACCTGAAGTAATGGAAACCTCACCTAAAGTAATGAAGGAAAGTTAAGTGGTGGGAACTTTCACGCGGGATATAATTGACCACTACAAAACACCAGTGGAAAAGAATAATCAAGAAGAAGAACATGTAAGTTTTCACGCATTTTACAAAAACAATCACACATGTAGTATTTAAAATCATGCATGTTATAATTGAAATTAATGCATGTTATGAATATAATATTATAGCAGGTTTCTCAGAGGGGTGCTATGGAGAATGATGATGATGATGAAATACACTATGATTTCTCAAGGGGTTATGACCTTCATGAAGATGAAAACATCTTCTCTCCCGCATTAAACATAAAAATGCCAATAGAAACTTTCACCCAGAGAGTTATTGACTACTACATCACACCCACCCAAAAAGATACACAGACATAGGAGAATGTAAGTTTTCATCCATATTCTAAATTGCGAAAATCACGCATGTGTTTCCTACTAATAACACAAATATATTAACATATTTTCAAAGGAGTGGATGACTTCAATTGATCACCACATGTTGGTGTTTGATAAGGTTGTGGATGACATAACAACTTTGATAGAAGATGGAAGAATCAAACACAGTGACAACTACACCTACATTGAAAAATGTGAAGAGTGGAAGCAAAAACTGAAAAGTCTATCACAACCTCAAGAAGGTCTAACTGAACAAGGTGATCCAGAGATAATAGAAGTCTCCATAGCAGGGGAAGAAAACAAGGGTGTTCAACCAGAAAATGTTGACTTTGAGAATGAAGTTGAAAATGTTCAACATGCAGATGGTGATCTTCAAACTAAAGAGAAAGGTAAACATGGAAACATCTTCTATAATAACGCAAGAGTTAATTATAATAACGCACTAAGAATATGCTAAAAGAAGAAATAACCATCTGAATGTAAAAAAAAGCAGAAGGGCGAAAGGATGATAATAATGAAGGTGAAGATGTTGAACATGAAGGTGGTGGACTTCAAAATGAAGAGAATGGTAAAAATTGAAACACCTTCTATAATAACGCATTTGTTAATTATAATAACGCAATAAGAATATTTTAAAAAGCAAAATAACCGTTTGAAAGTAAAACAACAGAAGGGGAGAAAGATGATAATTAGGAACCAAATGAGCCACTAGATGTGACATATCTGGAGGAACAAAGACAAACACCTGAAACAACCCAAGGTAATAACGCATGTTATTCATCTTTCTAAAAAATTGATATCTAATTTTATTTTTTGAAAAACGCAGAAGGTAACAAAGATGTGGTTGTAAATGATGACATACTTCAAGGGGGAACTGTTAGAGTATATTCCTATGCTAACGTGTGTCTCGTGTATTGTATCTAATCTAGAGCGTCTGTGTGAGTTATAATGGCTTCATACTAAGTGGGCGTACCAAATGGTCCGCAGCTTATTTGGTACGAGCGTACCAAATGGTACGCTGGTGGTCCGCCACTTAGTATGTCAACACTATAAATAGTTCGTGCTAGAGTGAAAAATTTTGGGTTTTCTTCGTTTTTCTTCGAATTTCCGCAATTCCGAGTGTTTCAACGATGGAAAATGATTTCTAAGTATTCCTGGAGTGATTTCGCACCTTACTGAATCAAATTTCAGCTCCAAACGTCAAAATTCACGAAGATCAGTCGAAATCAGCTTCGACAGCTTCTGGTCCGCTCGAATAACAGTTGGTCCGCCGTTGGTCCGCCGCTGGTCCGCACGGCAATCTTCATCCGTATTTGGTCCGTTGAAACTGGTCCGGAAGGCAATCTTTAAAGTTGGTCCGTGGCGGTTATTTTCTAGTCCGCCGTACCATTTGGTCCGCCGTACCAAATTTGGTCCACTGAGGTAATCTGATCCGCTGGTTCATTTGGTCCGATGAGCATATTTTGGTCCGCTGATTTGATCTGGTACGGATGTTGGTACGCTGAATTCTTATGGTCCGCTGATAATTGATTGGTCCGCAGGTATAAAACATATCTTCACTAAAGCTGACGTAACTTGCAAACCGTTTGGAGTTACAGAACCCAATACCAGCCAAAACGTTCGTCTTTCCGAGATCTAGACTTGTACTCACCTAAAAGGTCTGTACCTCCCAGTTTGACCCCCAAAATCCGCTTGGAAGACGCCTGTTTTTCAGTTTGAAGTTTTTGCGTTCGATATCGTAATTTCAAAATGAGCGAGTTTCACGCATTTTCAGCTGTTCAATCATCAATGCAAGCAATGTTGAACTATGACAACGAGATAGGAACAAATCAGAAAGGTTGGAGGATTATGATAATTGGAAGCAAAGATTTGAATCGTTCATTAATGCTCTTGACATTGATTTATGGATTTCCATTGAACAAGATTATACATATCCTCAGATAAATGGACAACCGATGGCACGAAGTGATCTTGATGAAGATCAAAGAAAAGTTTATGCCCGAGAAAAGAAATGTTATGGAAATCTCACAATGGCACTACCAAGAGAGCTTTTACATCAATTCAAAAATTGCACAACATCAAAAACTTTGTGGGATGCTTTGAAAGATAGGTGTGCAGGAAACGAGCAATATAAGAAAAGTCGAAAGAAAGTTTTGTTAAAAGAATTGGACAACTTTCAGCATTGTGACAAAGAAAGTATTGTCGACTTGATTTCTAGGTTTTCACATCTGATCAATGAACTTGAGGTTGTTGGAGTCAAGAAAGAAAAAGAGGAATTGAAAGAAAAATTTCTGGAAGCTCTACCCGAAAAGTGGGAGAACTTTGTTATGATGCTTACTAATGATCCAAATTACTCCAGTTGGTCATTCAATCAAGTGTTAAGCAAATTACAAGCTCGGGAAATGGAATTACTTGTGAAAAAGTCAGCAACACCAACAGTTCAGAATCCTGAGATATATTTTGGAGAGAATTCTGCTACGGCGCATGCTAAAACTAAATCACATTCTATTTCAAGCAGTAATCCACCAGTAACAGCATTTCTTGCTGGAAAGTCTGAAAATACTGGAAATTCTTCGGGTTGCAGTTTTACCATTCCTGATAGATCATCAAGCAAGTCTACTTCTAATCAAGCAACCGAAGATCTAGCTGCTTTTTTGGGTGCTTTTGTATCATCTTCATCTGGTTCCATATTTAGTCAAATTGGTAATTCTGGTTTGATTCCAGACGATCTAAAACAGATGGATGAGGATAAGTTAAATAAATTAGATTTGGATTGGCAGTTGGCTATGATTGCTGAAAGAGGAAGACGGTTTATAGGCAAACATGGAAAGAATTCTATTATGGGTGAATTTAGAGGCACCAAACTGGGTTTAGACAAGTCTAAACTAAAATGTTACAAATGTTCCAGTTTGGGACATTTTGCTCGAGAATGCAAGCTATCTTCTTCTAAACCTAGTAATTCGGATAATCATGATCACAATAAAGAAGTTAAACCTATGATATCTCAAACTAATGATGAGTATGATTGGACTAAAGATTCTCCAGATGAATCTGCATTTATAGTCCACTGTTCAGATCATTATGCATTGATGACAAATATTGAGGTTGAATCGAGTGGATATGCATTTGAGACAACTACATCTGAAACATGTGATTCTGAAGTTAGTGGGTATGAATCGACTTGTGAATTTTGTAATCAGAAAGATAGAAAGCTTCGGGAGTTGATTCAAGAGAAAGAAGGGTTGATTGAGGAAAAGAAGAAGAACAAAGAAGAGATAGAAAGTTACAAACGGAAGTGTGAAGTTGCTGATGAAATTTTCATGATGAATAAGAGGTTACTTCAAGAGAAGAGTGTATTATTGGAAGAGTTAGAAGATCTTCGGAAACTGTTGTCAGAAGGGACTATTCAACATGATCAACAAACGTCTCAACTTCAACATGAGAATGATGAGTTCATGACGAAAATTGTCAAGTTAACTTCTACAAATGAGAAGTTGTTAAAAGAGGTTGAAGAATATAAGTCTCAAGCTAAGGATGTTGGTGAAGATTTTGAAAATTTGTTTCAAAAATCCACAAAACGGGTGGAAGCACTTACGACATCTAATGCTGAGCTTCAAAGAACATTGGATGAAGTTATTGCTGACAGAACTCAATATCAAATTGTTCAGTCGGAACTGACATATACAATTTTTACTCTGAAGAAAGACAAAAGCTTGTTAACCAAAAATGTTGAGATCTATAAGGAAAGAGTGGATAAAATTACAAAAGAAGTGCTTGCTGCTCATGATGGTATGAGAAGAGAAAAATCGTTAGTTAACAGCACATCTGAGAAATTGATTCAATCAGAAAAGGTTCTTGCTGAAGCTCAAAAGACCATTGCCGATTTGAATGTTGAAATCTTGGATCTAAATCGTCAAATGCATAACTTGAAGAATTCTCATTCTTTTGCAAGTTATTTTTGTCATGATGATAATTTCAAGAAGGTGTTTGGAGGGGATGATTTTAATCAAATACCACATCCGCTGATTCAAACGGAAGCTATTATTGATTTGAGCACCTCGAATACAAAGCAAGATTATTCTGAATTTGCCACTGACAAATCTGATTTGAAGACATCCAAGAAATTGAAGAAGGTAGTGGAAAAAGAGGAATGTTTGGTTGATAAAACACCACCATCGTTTGTTTCTCGTGGATTTATGTCAGAAGAGGGTGTTATTTCTACTGGTGAAAAGATTGAGAAAGATGAAAAAGAGTTGAATGAAGTAGAAGTTGCTGCAAAGTTGGTTGAAGCCAACAATTTGAAAGGCATTAAAGCGAAATTTACACATGCTGCTAAATCTGGTTCTTCAGGGTCTACAATAGATTTATCCAAGCTTCCTGGTTACAAACAATCTGGGTTGGGTAGTAAAGGCACGAAGGTTCCAAAGCAGCAGAACATGCTAAAGAAGTTTAAGAAGGAAAAGAAGGATACAAACCTGGATCAAATATATCATCTAGCTCAAGTATTTATTTCAACAATGGAGAAAGGATTTGGAGGGAAGCAAAAGAAGAAAGTTTCATCTGAAAGTTCTCCGAAAGAATTTTCTTCATCTGGTTCTAATGCTACACCTCAAAGTCCTACCTCGAAATGGGTACATTCTAACCGATTTCAAGTTTTTGATAATATTTCTGATGAGTCTGAATTTTCTGATAAATGTCATCCAGTTCAGGACAAGCCACAATTTAACTGATCATATCGTTTGTGCTATCAATGTCGCCAAAAGGGACATCTAGCACAGGATTGTCATGTCACTGTTAAAAGAAAATTTTCTGGAAAACCTGTCACGATAATTGATGAATCCGGCAGAATTTTTTCTGAGTCACCAACATCACATTTTAAATCAAAAAGTAAATCAGTTTTCAAAAGTGATTCTAGTGTTGGTGTTTCCTCACAAGATGAAGTTTCAGTAAAAACTGCACCTGTGACAATGCAGTGGCGACCTAAGGTGGTCAGCAAAGCTGCAACTGATTTTATGGAAAACACTGGTCGACTAGAAGTTGTGTGCTTCGGGTCATTTGTATAGTAATCATTTAAACCAGTGTGTAGGTTTCTTCAAGAAGACCTATTGGTGATTGTGAAGTTCAAGCTTCAAGCAGTTACTGATAGTGGAGTTTCTTGCTTAACTTAAATTGAATGCTTCATATTCCAAACCTGAAAGTTTTTCTGAAAGCTTAAACTGACCAGGTATCAGTATCGATTGGTCAATTTTCTTTCTTTAATGCATTTTGTTTGTAGTTTAGGGGGAGAAAATTGAAACACCAAAAATAGTGTCTTTGTGTTTTTGTTAAAATGAAAATCCAAAAATAGAGTTTTCATTTTAAGGGGGAGAAAATGAAAAATACAAAAACATCGAAAAATGGAAAAATACAAAAACATTGAAAAATGAGAAATTGATCCGACATGCTTGGGAAATGATGGTACATTTGCTTACGTGTCTGGCTCATGGATAAACTAGATGAAAAAGCCATAAGATCATTGTTCGATGTGCTTGGTAGGCTCGGCATTTAATCAGAATGTATTCAGATGTGATAAACATTAAAATACTAATGCTTGACCAAGTGGACAACATCTTGATGCATATCTCATGATATCAAGAAACAAATATGTGAAAGAGAAAATGAGAATTCACTGTGTATACATGTGTTCATTTTGCAGAGATTTAAACTTGTTGATTTTCTTTATTTTGTCAAACGATCGGACTTTCTTTGCGTATCGAAAGATCGACCTGATTGTTGTTCGTTTGACGTTCTGCTTTATTTTCTTTGGTGTTTCGTATAACTCATCGGACTTTCTCTGCGTGTACGGGAGTACCGACCTGATTATTGCTGGGTTATACAATTTCAACTTGTTTTAATTTCTTATTTTGTTAAATCCGAGGCCTTATCTGCGTATCGAAAGATCGACCTTAAGGTAGACAATTTAACGTTCTTATTTCTTTTTGCATGGAACACAGTTGACTGATTCATGAATACAATCATTATGTGATCAAATCACGAATGAAATCACAAAGTGTGATAAGCAAATACATATCGAAGTATGTCTGATAGTGTGGGGTACACTGGTCAATGCGAATCTAATTAATACAATAACATATCCAGATGTTATGAGTATGATTGTGCGTGAGTTTAAGATGGACAAATTATACCAGTAATCGACATGACTTGTGTGCTGAAGTAATTGAAATTGAAGTGTAGTTCAGCATGTTATGACCAATATGATCCCAAGTTGTGATCTTTCTCGCAAAAGATAAAAATAGTGTGTGATTCAGTATTCCATTTTTGTATTGCATGTCTGTTTCATATATGAAAATTCAAAAAGATTTTAGGTGTGTTTTAGAATAATCTTAAAAAAATCAAAAAGATTTTCATTGTGTTTTGATATAAAATTTTAAAAAGCCAAAAATAGTTTGTTTCTTATTTGTTTTCGACCGATCGATACAATGATACAAAATTCAAAATTCAAATTTATATCTTGGATTCTCGAAGAGATGTTTTGCGCCAAGATTAAATTAATTTTCAAAAGAAAAAGAAAGCCGCGTTTCCGTCTTCTGAAATTGCAGGTTTCTATGTGAGATGACTCAAGCATGGTGAAAGGGGGAGTATGTAATATCTTTCACAAGTGGATCATGAAGTTCAAAGGTTGTTCAAGATTGATCCAGCCATGCAAGCTCTATTTCTGACAAGATTTTAAGTTGAAGATCGGATGCAGCAATGCTATAGACTGAAGACTGAAGTGTTGTTAGATAGATAGATAGCTAGATACACTACACGTTAAGGGGGAGTTTGTTAGAGCATATTCCTATGCTAACGTGTGTCTCGTGTATTTTATATAATCTAGAGCGTCTGTGTGAGTTATAGTGGCTTCATACTAAGTGGGCGTACCAAATGGTCCGCAGCTTATTTGGTACGGGCGTACCAAATGGTATGCTGGTGGTCCGCCACTTAGTATGTCGACACTATAAATAGTTCGTGTTAGAGAGAGTCAACCAGTTTTGTCATTTCTCTATCTCTTAACTGTGTGTTCTTAAGGTGTTTCACTCTCTACAAGTGTAATCTCTTTGTGAATCAATAAAGCGAAGCTTTATTTACATCGTTTGTATTCTCGATTACCGAATCATGCAGTAGTAAGATCGTACAGTGGTTTTACAGGAACACAACCTCAAGCATCACAGATAGAAGGTAATTACACAATGCATTTTTTTAAATCTTGGGTTAAAATAGATTCTAAACAAAAAAACCCCTATTGGACTTTGATAAAAAAAAATAGATTCTGCTAAAGAAAGCGATCAAGTTGCGTCTTTGATAGCAACAATACAATTCCTGCAACCACATCCCCTAGTGGTAGCAGTCAATCAAAACAAAGAAGAAGCTGCAAAGACTGATGTTGAAGAAGCAAATCTTACAATAAATGAGTATAGGAATAAGCAATAAAGTGAGGAGAAACAGAAAGAACATACTGAGGAGAACCAAGGTATCTAAAAAATGTTGTATTCATTATGAGATTAACTTTTGAAAATAATCACGCATCACCCTAAAAATTTCAAAAAAAAAAACAAAAGAAAACACTGAAGACAATGAGGAAGAGAAGAATGATGAGAAAACTCCTGAAAGGGTTAAAGTTGATGAACAAGAAAATCGATATAGCCCAAAAACAAAAAGAAGAAAGGCTTTTGCACTTAGGTCCCCCTACTACAGGAAAACAGTTGAAATAACATCTAAACTGCAAGGATTGGAAAAGATTATTGCAGATTGGATGTTCACACCAATCGAAGATGAACTGTAAGAATGTATCCATGTTAAAATTATCACATTTAGAATAAAAAAAATTGATAACAAATGACTTGTTTTTTTTTTTTTAACTTATACAGATTTGTTGTGTATGAATCAAACTACAGCACAACAATTTATAAAGATACATTGAAAAGCTTTCATCATGGCATCTACATACACACAAATTCTCTGGACGCATATATAGAAATATTAAATGATGAAGAGCAGACCAGAGAGAAGGACAAACCGATGAGAATTGTTTTGCTTATCCACACTGCTGGTACAAATAAAAAAATAACGCAACCTATATAAAAGAAAAATCACGCAACAACATCTTTGATTGATGATTTAAACTTTTTTTGCAGTCTGATGTACTCTACATCAACGAAGTGTATACTGATGATTCTCGGCAACAAATCTTTACGGCCAACCTGCAAACACACGTGGAAAGATTGGGGATGTCTTCGCTGCGTAACGTGGATCTATGCTTTGTTCCGATACTAATGAGCAAACATTTCTATGTCATCTATTTCGATCTCAAGACTGGAGCTGTTAACCTGTTAGACAACATGGTAGATCAAAAAAGTTTGAGAATAGATATTCAGGAGTGCCCCATAAAGTGGTAATTCTTTATCACGCAATATTTATTTAAAATAACGCATTCTTTAATTTTATAACAAATTTTATAATTACGCACCCTTTATATAATGTCACACCCCCAAAATACCACTAACGGAGTTTATACCGTTAAGGGGCGCGACTAGACCAGGATCCACAACCATAGTTACAAATACTAAACGAATCAGGGTTAGTTCAAACACAAGATAGAAATCAAAGTCTTAAATTACATACGCAGCGGAAATAGTTATCCTGGCACTAACCACGTGCCTTACAATTTCATTGTTTTAAAATTCCCAAGTTTAGTTTAATTATCAAAAACAAAGGTCTTCAAATGCCATGCCAACCTCCAGCGGATACTCCTTAGCGATCTGCAAAAGTTTAAACCACGCAAGTGTCAACCTAACGGTTGGTGAGTTCACAGTGGGCTTGTCATGCATTGGCCCGGTCTCATAATCATAGTTCGTATCAAAATGTACTTACAAAATATTCATTTGTGAAAAGCAATGCTCGTATTTAATTCTCAGTTTATAAATGGTTTGTCCGTGACCACGTCATCGGGTATGTACTAGTTCCGTAAAGTTAAAGGACTCAACCGATATCGCGGGTAGCTAATCCGTTGTTCCATGCTCTAAGGAAGTTTGTACCAAAGCTGACTTATTTTGTGGGGGCCGAGCCATCCCGTACGGTGCGGACCTAGTCATCGCGGTTTCTGCCTCCCCCGTGTCCTCTCGGGACTACGGTCAAATAGGCTGATATTGTTCCTCCGTGCACTTCCCGTGCCACGGGGCGGAGTTTGTCAAACTCCAGTAGATCTACCCAACATCCCCTCGCTTTCACAAATTAATGGCACAATTAAGTTGAGGACTTTTAAGTTATAAGGCATCCTTAGAAAACATGTGATATCATATGGTTTAGACTTTAACCTACACTAGCCATATTAAAACGTTTTCAGTTTCGTTTCAAAAATAGTTTGTTCAGAGTACACAAGTGTTTCCCATGAAACACTTCAATTCATCAAGTGGGTGCCAAGCATCCCGGGTTCTCATGTTCGTCAGTGAGGTGCCTAGCACTCTCGAGTTTATCAGCATTGTTTTCGTTAAGTTATTCTGTGTGGCCCATCGGACTCACGGTAAGCGGGTTAGTGACACTCACCTTTGGTTGCACTGCTACACTTCAAGTAATCCAAATATTGTTGTTTAACGAAGACCTAGAACACGTTTAGGTCTTAAGTATTAGTTTCGTGTCTAATCTTTACTTAACGTCACTATGGTCCATAACATAGCACGTTGCAACTATGACTCGACATACCGACGCACGTCACCAATGGTTGATCATAGATAAGGGTTCATATAAATCAGATATCAAACATGTTTCGTCATGGTATAATCATGTAAGTCATGGCATAACACTTAAGCAAATTTCACAAGTTTGGTTTTTAGGTCAAGCCTTAGTTTCGCTAGCATAGTTTCGCTAGGCAGTTTCGCTAGGTGCACGGGCAGCACTTTCGTTAGGCAATGCCCGGTAACACAGTTTCGCTAGGCTAGTTTCGCCCGAAACTGCTGACGCAGTTTCGCTAGCCTAGTTTCGCAGGGAAACTGGTTTGAACTTTCGTTCAGGTATTTCGCTCGATAGTTTCGCTCGAGCTGGTCTGGTCAGGTTACCCGGCGACACTATAGTTTCGCTGGTCAGTGTCGCTGGAAGGAGATATAATTTCGCTACTTAGTTTCGCCCAGAGAACACACAGTTTCGCTGGTCGCGAAAAACATACGGATTTGCCTAAAAATCAACCTAACAGCTTCTGATCATACATGCAATTCATTATCTAGCATCCATAGGCATTTACCAACATAAATCAAGCAGCTTTATCATGTTTAACATGCATTTTGATCATTAAATCTCTAAAATAGGTTCAAAACCCTAAAATGACCTATTTTGCACAAATGTCTAACATGGATGGATTTCACACGTAAAGTTATCAACTTTAGTACAGATCTAGCATTCCTAATCAATATACTAGCAGATCAAGTAGTTACATAAAGATTTGAGCATGCTTTAAGAAGAAAACATATAGAAAAGCATAAAACATAGTTTTTGGGACTCACGGATGATTCTAGGATCGATGAATGAGGTGAGATGATGGTCTCGAGGCTGGGGTCTTGGTCCTTAGGTGATCTTCTCAGCTGACCAGGAGAGTGTGTGTGTGTTGTTGTGTGGTTTGAGCAAATGAGGCTACTAGGGTTTATAATGTTTATTTATATCAGGGGCTAGTTTCGCTGGCAGTTTCGCTGGCCAGGCGAAACTAGCTCCGGTCTCGGGTACATTGATCAGTCTAGCCTTCTACCGGGCGAATCTGTAATTTCGCTCGGTAGTTTCGCTGACTACCAAATTTGGGCAATTTTCACATAATCAAGTATTTACAATTAATCATGCTATTCACAATGGTAAGTCATGTATTTAAATCATATTGCACATAAGGACAATCAATGATGAGCACATAACACATATGGGCGGGTTCGGTGATCAACCAAAGGTCGTGGACGTATTCGGCCTAGTTAAGCATTAGTTACTTAGGTTAACACTTATAACGTAACTAACGGGTTTGTCTAACGGAAGTTAACCTTGAAATTCTCGGGTGTCACATCATTCCCCTGAAATTGGAATTTTCGTCCCGAAAATTATTCTTGTGTCGTAGCGTTCGCAGCATCAGCTGTCGTCGTTGCTATCGTCGCTGGGGAAAGAAAGCAAAAAGTTTTAGGGTTGTTACATCCTCCTCCCGTTAAGGAATTTTGGTCCCCAAAATTAAATCATACCATGAGTTTCCGTGGACGTTTGCTCGAACAGGTGAGGATACTTTTTCTTCATCTGATCCTCACGTTCCCAAGTATATTCAGGTCCACGTCTTGAGTTCCATCGCACCTTGACGATCGGAATCTTGCTACGTTTGAGGGCTTTCTCCTCGCGTCCCATGATTTCTACTGGTTGCTCAATAAATCTCAAATGTTCGTCAATTTCCAATTCCTCCAGAGGAATTATTTCGATGTCTTCAGCCAGACACTTCTTTAGATTGGAAACGTGAAACACGTTGTGAACTCCATCGAGTTCAGCAGGGAGTTGCAATCGATAGGCCACCGGGCCTACTTCCCCAATAATTTCAAACGGACCGATGTAGCGAGGATTTAACTTTCCACGCTTCCCGAAGCGTATCACTCCCTTCCAAGGAGATACCTTCAACAATACTTTGTCACCCACCTCGAACCTTAGAGGTTTTCGGCGTTTGTCGGCGTAACTCTTTTGTCGATCACGTGCTGCAGCTAACCGTTGCCTAATTTGAATAATCCGTTCGGTCATATCATGGATAACTTCCGGTCCAGTGAGCCCTTTCTCACCTGTTTCAGCCCAACACACGGGCGATCTACATTTTCTGCCGTAAAGTGCTTCAAAAGGTGCAGCACCTATACTTGAATGATAACTATTGTTGTAAGAGAACTCCACCAGTGGAAGGTGAGTCTCCCAATCCTTTCCAAAGTCAAGAACGCAAGCTCGGAGCATATCTTCTAAGGTTTGAATCGTTCGTTCTGTCTGACCGTCAGTCTGCGGGTGATAAGCTGTACTCATGTCTAGTCGGGTTCCCAATGCTTCCTGCATTGATTGCCATAACCGGGAAGTGAATCGAGGATCTCGATCAGAAATGATAGTCTTAGGCACACCGTGAAGCTTCACAATTTTGTCGATGTATAGCTTTGTCAATTTATCCATATTATCACTTTCCTTCATCGGAATGAAATGTGCAGATTTGGTTAATCGATCAATGATAACCCAAATCGCATCCGGTTGATTTGATCGATGAGGTAGTCCTGTTACAAAATCCATTGAGATATCCTCCCATTTCCATTCTGGGATCTTTGGTTGTTGCAGTAAACCAGAAGGCTTTTGGTATTCAATCTTGACCCTTGAACATGTTAAACACTTAGCCACATATCGAGCAATGTCGGCTTTCATATTCGGCCACCAATAAAGATTTTTCAAGTCCTGATACATTTTATCCGATCCAGGGTGCACCGAGTATCTTGACTTGTGAGCCTCGTCCATCACGAGCTCACGGAGACTTCCAAACAAAGGAACCCAGATTCTGTCATTATAGTATGTGAGTCCATCGGACTTAACTTCAGAATGGCCATCTACACCACGCAGTGCTTCAGCTGCGAAGTTCTCTGCTTTCAAAGCTTCTCGTTGGCAGTCACGGATCCGATCCGGTAATCCTGAATGTATTGTAAGTTGAAGCGCTCGTACCCGACGAGGCTTTTCGTACTCTTTTCTGCTTAGGGCATCAGCCACAACGTTGGCTTTTCCAGGATGATACTTAATGGCCAAATCATAATCATTTAGTAGCTCGACCCACCGTCGTTGTCGCATGTTGAGGTCTTTCTGATCAAAGATGTGCTGTAGACTTTTATGATCGGTGAATATCGTGCACTTTGTTCCATATAGGTAATGTCTCCAAATCTTGAGTGCATGAACAACGGCTCCCATTTCCAAATCATGCGTTGTATAATTCTTTTCAGTATCCTTTAGTTGCCTGGACCCATAGGCAATCACTTTATCTCGTTGCATCAACACGCAACCGAGTCCTTGAATCGATGCATCGCAGTAAACCACAAAGTCGTCTATTCCATCGGGTAACGCGAGAATTGGAGCCGAACATAACATATCTTTAAGCGTTTGGAACGCGCGCTCTTCTTTCTCACCCCATCTGTATTGCACTCCTTTGTGCGTTAAGGCTGTTAAGGGTTGGGCCAATTGAGAGAAACCTTTAATAAACCTTCGATAATACCCGGCAAGTCCTAAAAATTGTCGGATTTCCGTTGGCGCTCTTGGGGTAGACCAGTTCTTTATTGCTTCCACTTTGGCTGGATCGACATGAATTCCTTCCTTATTAACAATGTGTCCAAGAAATTGGACTTCGCGGATCCAAAAATCGCACTTCGAAAACTTAGCATAGAGCTGTTCCTTGCGGAGTAATTCCAAAATAAGACGCAGATGCTCCTCGTGTTCTTCCTTTGACTTGGAGTAGATCAAAATATCGTCGATGAAGACTATCACAAACTTATCGAGGTACGGCTTGCACACTCGATTCATCAGATCCATAAATACGGCAGGTGCATTGGTTAGCCCAAACGGCATAACCAGGAACTCGTAGTGTCCATACCGAGTTCTAAAAGCAGTCTTAGGAACATCCTCTTCACGAACACGAAGTTGGTGATATCCAGACCGTAGATCAATCTTTGAAAAGTAGCTTGAACCTTGCAGTTGATCGAAGAGATCGTCGATTCGAGGAAGTGGATACCGATTCTTGATCGTAACTTTGTTAAGCTCTCGGTAGTCAATGCACATGCGGAACGTTCCATCCTTCTTCTTAACAAACAGTACCGGAGCTCCCCATGGAGACGAACTTGGACGAATAAACCCCTTGTCGAGTAGCTCTTGCAGTTGTGAGGAGAGTTCGTTGAGTTCACTTACAGCCAATACCACTAACGGAGTTTATACCGTTAAGGGGCGCGACTAGACCAGGATCCACAACCATAGTTACAAATACTAAACGAATCAGGGTTAGTTCAAACACAAGATAGAAATCAAAGTCTTAAATTACATACGCAGCGGAAATAGTTATCCTGGCACTAACCACGTGCCTTACAATTTCATTGTTTTAAAATTCCCAAGTTTAGTTTAATTATCAAAAACAAAGGTCTTCAAATGCCATGCCAACCTCCAGCGGATACTCCTTAGCGATCTGCAAAAGTTTAAACCACGCAAGTGTCAACCTAACGGTTGGTGAGTTCATAGTGGGCTTGTCATGCATTGGCCCGGTCTCATAATCATAGTTCGTATCAAAATGTACTTACAAAATATTCATTTGTGAAAAGCAATGCTCGTATTTAATTCTCAGTTTATAAATGGTTTGTCCGTGACCACGTCATCGGGTATGTACTAGTTCCGTAAAGTTAAAGGACTCAACCGATATCGCGGGTAGCTAATCCGTTGTTCCATGCTCTAAGGAAGTTTGTACCAAAGCTGACTTATTTTGTGGGGGCCGAGCCATCCCGTACGGTGCGGACCTAGTCATCGCGGTTTCTGCCTCCCCCGTGTCCTCTCGGGACTACGGTCAAATAGGCTGATATTGTTCCTCCGTGCACTTCCCGTGCCACGGGGCGGAGTTTGTCAAACTCCAGTAGATCTACCCAACATCCCCTCGCTTTCACAAATTAATGGCACAATTAAGTTGAGGACTTTTAAGTTATAAGGCATCCTTAGAAAACATGTGATATCATATGGTTTAGACTTTAACCTACACTAGCCATATTAAAACGTTTTCAGTTTCGTTTCAAAAATAGTTTGTTCAGAGTACACAAGTGTTTCCCATGAAACACTTCAATTCATCAAGTGGGTGCCAAGCATCCCGGGTTCTCATGTTCGTCAGTGAGGTGCCTAGCACTCTCGAGTTTATCAGCATTGTTTTCGTTAAGTTATTCTGTGTGGCCCATCGGACTCACGGTAAGCGGGTTAGTGACACTCACCTTTGGTTGCACTGCTACACTTCAAGTAATCCAAATATTGTTGTTTAACGAAGACCTAGAACACGTTTAGGTCTTAAGTATTAGTTTCGTGTCTAATCTTTACTTAACGTCACTATGGTCCATAACATAGCACGTTGCAACTATGACTCGACATACCGACGCACGTCACCAATGGTTGATCATAGATAAGGGTTCATATAAATCAGATATCAAACATGTTTCGTCATGGTATAATCATGTAAGTCATGGCATAACACTTAAGCAAATTTCACAAGTTTGGTTTTTAGGTCAAGCCTTAGTTTCGCTAGCATAGTTTCGCTAGGCAGTTTCGCTAGGTGCACGGGCAGCACTTTCGTTAGGCAATGCCCGGTAACACAGTTTCGCTAGGCTAGTTTCGCCCGAAACTGCTGACGCAGTTTCGCTAGCCTAGTTTCGCAGGGAAACTGGTTTGAACTTTCGTTCAGGTATTTCGCTCGATAGTTTCGCTCGAGCTGGTCTGGTCAGGTTACCCGGCGACACTATAGTTTCGCTGGTCAGTGTCGCTGGAAGGAGATATAATTTCGCTACTTAGTTTCGCCCAGAGAACACACAGTTTCGCTGGTCGCGAAAAACATACGGATTTGCCTAAAAATCAACCTAACAGCTTCTGATCATACATGCAATTCATTATCTAGCATCCATAGGCATTTACCAACATAAATCAAGCAGCTTTATCATGTTTAACATGCATTTTGATCATTAAATCTCTAAAATAGGTTCAAAACCCTAAAATGACCTATTTTGCACAAATGTCTAACATGGATGGATTTCACACGTAAAGTTATCAACTTTAGTACAGATCTAGCATTCCTAATCAATATACTAGCAGATCAAGTAGTTACATAAAGATTTGAGCATGCTTTAAGAAGAAAACATATAGAAAAGCATAAAACATAGTTTTTGGGACTCACGGATGATTCTAGGATCGATGAATGAGGTGAGATGATGGTCTCGAGGCTGGGGTCTTGGTCCTTAGGTGATCTTCTCAGCTGACCAGGAGAGTGTGTGTGTGTTGTTGTGTGGTTTGAGCAAATGAGGCTACTAGGGTTTATAATGTTTATTTATATCAGGGGCTAGTTTCGCTGGCAGTTTCGCTGGCCAGGCGAAACTAGCTCCGGTCTCGGGTACATTGATCAGTCTAGCCTTCTACCGGGCGAATCTGTAATTTCGCTCGGTAGTTTCGCTGACTACCAAATTTGGGCAATTTTCACATAATCAAGTATTTACAATTAATCATGCTATTCACAATGGTAAGTCATGTATTTAAATCATATTGCACATAAGGACAATCAATGATGAGCACATAACACATATGGGCGGGTTCGGTGATCAACCAAAGGTCGTGGACGTATTCGGCCTAGTTAAGCATTAGTTACTTAGGTTAACACTTATAACGTAACTAACGGGTTTGTCTAACGGAAGTTAACCTTGAAATTCTCGGGTGTCACATATAATAATAACGCACTCTTTGAAAATCACGAACAGTTCAAATAAAAAATAACGCATTGTGCAATAAATTGCAGCTTAAATGTTTAAAAGGCTATCTGAAGAGCACAAAACACCCTCATAAAGAACTATTCAACCATGAAAGCATCGAAAGAACGAAAATGGCATGGAGAACAACAAAAAAACTTAGTTGACTATGGAGTATTCGCAATCAGGCATATGGAGACTTTTTTGGGTGGTAAAAACTGAGAATGCAACATTGCTAAGGAGACAGATAAGAATTATTTGCTGAATAAACAACTGATTGAGCTGAGAAACAAATATGTGGCAAAAATCATTTTCTCCGACATAAATAATAAGAAAGCAGACATCGTCATCAAAGCCAAAAAACACAAGAAAATCTTCGGGGGACACATGGATACCGATGAACAAAAAAAATCTACACTTAAGATTATCAACGAAAGAGTAGACAAAGCAATGGGTTAAAAATATCTGTTTGTATGTTTTAAGATTTATAAAAATTTCGTTCTCTTATTTTTCACGCATCATATACACCATTATTACGCATGCTATATTTGTCACTCTCGCAAAAATACATGAACATAAGTTCGAAATTTTGACTTTCTATTATAATGCATGTTACTTCTATTTTGACGCATGAAAAAAGTCGATAAAATCAGGTTACAACAATGACGCAACGATATATAATTTAAAAAACACGCTGTGAACGTTATCTACCATCAATTTTAATTAAAAAAATTAAATTGACAAAAATGCCCTTCCGCGTCCAGAAAGAAAACGCCACACGTCGGCCTGTCCTCCCATCGCACGCTTCGCATAGAAAATACACTTTGTATTTGAACTTTCACCTAGTTACGTAACCCTTCCTTCACTAGAACCTTCACTTCCACTCTCGCCACTGTAAATCCAATATCATTAAAAGCATAGGCAAATAGGTTCTTCCGACCTCCCTCTACTCCGACCTCCCTCTGCCTTCCCGACCTCCATCTGTCTTCCGACCTCCATCCTCCACTTCCGTCATCCCTGTTCTTCCGACCTCCCTCCTCCGACCCTTCTGACCTCCCTCCACTTCCGTCCTCCATGTTCTTCCAACTTCCCTCTGCTCCGACCTCCCTCTACTTCCCGGCCTCCATCCGCCTTCCGACCTCCATCCACCTTCCTCCTCCGTCGTCGTCCCCCTACCTCCGCCTTTCACCACCACTCAGCCTCTCACCTCCCTCCTCTCCCTGACCTCCATACATCTCAGCCTCCAGCCGTCACCGACCCTCCATTTTCAAAATACAGTCGTTGGGCTCTCCCTCCCGAACCCTCCTCCCTTTCTCGAACCCGCCCAAACCCCCACTTCGGGTCCTCCCCCTCCGAACTTGGCTGAACCTGCTCTCTGCCAACCCTTCGGGTCCCGAACTCTCCTCCCTTTCCCGAACCCACCCCGGAGCCCCACTTCATGCCCCCCCCCCCCACCGAACTTGTACTAACCTGCCCGTACCCACCCGATCTTGCCCGAACCACCCCGAACCATTTTGTATCCTTTCAAACCCTAGAGAACCATCCCAAAGTGCTTGTTCGATCCCTCCCTCGGTCTGGTCCACTTCGGGTCCCCCCCCCCTCGGTTTTGGTTTCGTGGTCGTGATTACGGTCTGGTTTGCCCCGTGCTTGGCCTTACCTCCTTGCCCTCCCGTGGCGGGGTGACAGTGATGTAATTTTCTTCGCTGGGGTTCGGGGTTCGCCAACCATTTGTTGGTTCGTCCCGGTGTGCTCTCGTAACACTTTGCTCTTTCTCGTGTTTCAGCTCGTACCGCGAGTCCTTATGGCATCCACCTCGGTGCCGTCTAAGGGTTCTGTACAGTGCCCCTTGCGTTCCTTTCATTGCTACCCGGATTGGGAGGTTGGTTCCAAAGGGATTTCCCGGCTCATCTCTCATCTCAAGACCTTTCATCTTTCCTCAAATGAGCGCCGAAACACCATCCAGGATGTGTTGGCATCTGATGTCGGTGTGTTTTCGGCTGCGAAGGGGGCTTTAAAAGCCTACGGGTATTGGATGTGTGGGCGGTGCATAAAAATTAATGCCTTGAGCCGTGGCTGCCACCACCCCGACAGTGTTGTCCGGTGGGCCGCTTCTGTTGATGGCACTGATATTCATATTATTGGGGTTCCTAAACCATCTCCCCCCGTCGCCGTGCCCAATGCTAGATGTTCGTTTCTGTTAGACGGGGGGCTTCTGGACTGGGTCTTTAAGGCCCGCGTCACTACTATCAAGAGCATCCCTCACAGCTGTCGGTTGGCCTTCTCTCAGGCTCTTAAATCTGCCCTTCTTAGGGTGGTGGCCCATCCTGGTTCTGATGCCGCCTGGGTGAGGCTACTTCTTCTCCCTCGATGCACTTTGCAGGTTTTTAGACCTCAGAATCGGAAGGATTGTCGCTCTGGGAATCAGAAAGTCTTGTAGTGTCATTCCATCATGGCATCCTTGGCTGCTTGGGTGAGGGAAGATGGTGTTGAACAGTTGATTAATGATATCTTAGACGGCCCCACCGGGGGGGGGGGCTTTGGGTCCTTCTGGCACTGCCTCTGAAAAAGATGATCGTGGGGCGTCCAACATCAGGCAGTGCCTCAGGAAGATCGCCGATGGTCACTTCACTGTGGCCGTGAAGGTATTATCTTCTTCTTGGGTGGCGCCGTACACCGTCGAAACCACACGCGCCCTTGTAGCTAAGCGTCCGCACCTTCCGTCGCCGTCCTTTCCATCGGTCCCTTTCTCTGAGCCCTCGCTTGTTACGAGCGTCCATCGGGTTCTTGACTGTATTAAATCCTTTCCCAAAGGGACGTCGTGTGGGAGGGACGGGCTAAGAGCCCAACACATCATGGACTGTGTTTGCGGGGAAGGGTCCGCTATTGCCAAGGACCTTTTGGGAGCCATTACCTCGGTCGTTAATCTTTGGTTGGGGGGAGGTGCCCGCTCGGCTTGGCTGAATTCGTTGCATCAGCCCCCCTCACGCCACTTCTTAAGCCTGACAATGGGGCTCGCCCTATCGCTGTTGGCACCATTTGGAGGCTGCTGGCCTCCAAGGTTGTTATGCAGGGGGTTTGTAAAGATATGGCCAAGTACCTTAATGATTTCCAGTTCGGGGTTGGTGTGCCTGGTGGTGCTGAGGCTATTCTCCATAGTGTTAACCGCCTTGTTGGGGCACGACATCTCGATGGTTCCCTCGTTATGCTCATGGTTGATTTCTGTAATGCTTTTAACTTGGTCGACCGTTCGTCTTTACTCCGCGAGGTCCGACTAAGGTTCCCATCTATTTCTCCTTGGGTCGATTTCCTATATGGGCAGCTGGCCCGCTTATACCTAGGGGATGACCATAGCTGGGCGACTACCGGGGTTCAACAGGGTGATCCGTTGGGTCCCCTTCTGTTTGCCCTTGTTTTACACCCTCTTGCACATCATATTCGGGATAATTGCCACGTGCTGCTCCATGCTTGGTATCTTAACGATGGTATGATCATTGGGGACGCTGGGGAGGTCGCTAAGGCTCTTGGGATCATTAACGAACGAGGCCCGCCTTTAGGTTTGGCTCTTAATGGCTCTTAATATTAAGAAGACTGGGCTCTTTTGGCCATCCTGTGACGAGGAGAAGGTCCGGTCGGGCCTTTTCCCTACAGATATTAGCAGACCCACCAAGGGAGTGAAGCTCCTGGGGGGGGCTGTTAACCGTGACGGCCAATTTATACAAGGGTTGGCCACGAGGAGGGCGACTACCGCTGCCGATCTTATGCACCTCCTCCTAAAGCTCGGCGACCCACAATGTGAACTTCTCATGCTTCGCTCGTGTATGGGTATCGCCAAGCTTTGCTTCGGCCTAAGAACCTGCCCCTTTCTCATATGATGGCTGTTGCATTAGACTTCGACGGGGACCTGCGGTCGGCTATCGAGGATATTTTCGTGTGTGGGGGTCCCTTCTTTGGGGACCTACAATGGCGGCTTGCCTCTTTGCCGATTCGGCACGGGGGTCTCGGGGTTTATTCGGCGGTCGAGGCGTCGTCGTACGCCTTTGTGGCCTCGCGTGCCCAATCCTGGGCGCTGCAGGACCATATCCTTCGGGGGAGTGGGGTCTGTGGCATGGGCTCTGATTACGAAGATGCGATGGCTAGTTGACATAATTCTGGGCTTTGATCTAAGCGGTTTCACTAACAAGGACACCGCCCCTCCAAAAGCCCAACACGTTTTGGAGAGTGCCCTCTTTAGTAAAAACATACTCGATATGGAAGCTACTTATGAGATGACAGTCAGACAAAAGGCCGTTTGGGATTGCCTCCGATAACTGCATGCGCAGTTTTCCCTCCACACTCTCCCCATTGACGAGCTGGGGAAGCACATGTCGCCAGTTGAGTACAGGGCGATTCTCAAATATCGGCTCATGATCCCCCTGTTCCCTATGGACAAAAAATGCCTTGTCCGCAACAAGGCATGTTTGGATTCGTTCGGGGAGCACGCTATCCACTGCAAAGAGCTCCCTGGGTTTAAATACAGACATGACACGATTCAGGACGTTCTATATGACATTTTCATACGGGCTGGGATCTCGGCCGGGAAGGAAGCCCCTGTTAATTTCCTATCTGATCCCGCGGATGGTCGTTCAACTCTTAGGCCTGCTGACGTGCTCGTTTTTGGGTGACAGAATGGGAAGCATGCCTGCATCGATCTTATAGGGGTTTATCCCCTTGTGGGGCTAAGGGCCAGTACCTTTGAAGGCTGGTCATGCGGCCTCCAGGCGGCTGCTGGGAAGGTGAACAAACACGAGAAAACATGTATTGAAAACCAACATGTGTTTGTTCCCTTCGCGTTTGATACCTTTGGTCATCTTGAAACAGAGGGGGTGACCACGCTGAAGCGGATCCAAAGAGTCATACACGGAAATATTGCAACCTCTAGAATGAAGAAATTTGTTTTTATACGCCTAGGTTTTGCTATTCGAAAAGGGTTGGCGGCGCAACTTGTTGCCCGCCTTCCCGGTATGACGACTTGATGTCGTGTGTATTTTCTTTTTGTGTTGTACGCTTTTGCTTTTAATGGAAAAAAATATATCATTAAAAAGGGAATTAATCAAATTAAATGTCAAATAAACATGTCACCTACTTAGGGGTGGCTCTAAGGCATGGACAAGGTGGACGACCGCCTAGGACCCGACAAGTTGGAAGGCTTGCGATCTTTTTTTTAAATGTTTTAAAGTTTTTTTTTATTTAAATTCTTTTTATAACGGCAAGGTGACCTACTATCACTGTATACTAAACGTACACCACCTTATTACTTTGACATATACCTACTATCACTATACACTAAACGTACACCACCTTATTACTTTGACCTATAAATATAGTGAAATTGTAAAGATTAGAATCGGCTCTAAATAAAGACACAGGAGTTTATGATTTTTACACAGGATATAAACGGTCGTTTGTACCCAAACGGCCGTTTGTAGTTTTTTTTTATATAAATGTTTTAAATTATTTAACTTTTATAAACATTAAAAAGGTTTATTTACCATATCTAATAAAAAGTACTTAAACGAACACAACCGTGACTTAAAATAATAAATTTTGAGACTCAGAGTCTTTGCCGGTATCATCTCGATGGCATCTCGACAAGTCTTTTCCTGTGTTTGGTCCCACGGCCCATGATTTTTTTATTTTTAAATTTTTATTAAAACGTTTGTCGAGAATAAGTCACTAAATTTATCAGTGGTAACGGAATACCTAAAAATTATTTTTTAGGTATTCTGTTACCCCTGATAAATTTAATGATGTATTCTCAACAAACGTTTTGAAAAAAAAAATTATAAATAAAAAAATATGGGCCGTGGGACCCAATACCGGAAAATATTTGTCGAGATGCAATCGAGACGGTACCGGCAAAGACTCTGAGTCTCAAATTCTATTATTTTAAGTCACTATTGTGTTCGTTTAAATATTTCTTATCAGCTATGGTAAATAAACATTTTTAATGTTTATAAAAGTTAAATAATTTAAAATATTTATAAAAAAAAAACTACAAATGACCGTTTGGGTACAAATGACCGTTTGTATCCTATGTAAAAATAAAAAAAATCATGTGTTGTCCCTTAAAATCATTCATTTAAAGATGGCCACGAGAAGTGGAAGAGCTTTTAAACGTTTTTCATACATATAGTGGTGGTTATGTAATCATTTAACCACGTCCCTATCTCTCTTTCAGTATATTTAATAAAAAAGATGAATAATTATATTGAAAACAATGTTTCATTCTAAACATGTTTCTAACGTGCTTTATATTTCTAGTTAGGTACGAGAACATGACATGGATAACATGCCATTCTCACATGCCAAATAAAATAACAAAAGCTTATAAAACCATTAGTGTCCAAAAAAACAAAACAGTTGTTACAAAGGCTTAAAAGTCCAAAAATAAATTTTTTTTTAAATTAAATGAAACTTTTCATGTAAAAATATATGTGTGGGGATAAAGGTGGTATTTATTAGCGTGACATACTGACATTGATTTGAGGAGGATCCCAATTGATTTGAGGAGGATCCCAAATAGGAGCATTTGACTCTCGTAGTGGTTGGGTGTGGATAATCCGACCCAGAGTTGGATTATTGTTGACTAACTAGAGGGCAACCGTGTATTATCGCAGTTGCAGGGCATATAAAAAAGGTCAAGTGCGTAATAAACATATACGAAATCTGAACAAAGAATATTTACAATCAAATGTTTAAGTATAGATTTTTTATAACAAAGTATCACAAGGTTGATATGTCAAGTTTAGATAAACTAACTTGATATTTTACAACTAAAAAAAAGCTGAACGAAGTTTTTGTGGATAAAGAGTCTTATGATAGAAGAAACAAAAAGAAGGCTTCGCAATATTCGCAAACATATTCACAAATCACAATTACCATGATATTGATATTTTTTGATATATTTTTAGAATGTTCAAGGCAAAAACAGATGGAGCTGGTGTACCAGATGTTTCTTGTGAAGTATTACATAAATCATTATGATAAAAGATCTGGGAAATGACAAGAGTTGTAAGAGTATGTGGAGGTGTTGATTTATTAAGTTGTAAAATATTAGTATCAGTGGGGGCACTGAGCATGTGCGAGAGGTGCGACGGAACAAGGTCCATATTATCAAACTTTTTTTATATTATTATAACCTATGAAGACTTGATAATCAATTTGCTATAGAAATGCGAAGAGATCTGCAAGATTTGTCGGTAAGTACTTATGATGTCATTTTAAAATCATAATTTTCTTAGTTTATCATTATAACTTATTTTTTGCCTTATTTAAAAACCTTTTTTATTTATAATTTTATTTTTCAAATGGGCCAATTTTTTTAGCTCGAACAGGGCCCTTAAATTTTCAGGACCAGCCCTGATTAGTATTCTGAACATAGTGTTAAGAACTTAAATGTCGTGTAGAGGGCAAAGCCATTTTATGTGATGAATGTTGTGTTAAGAACTTAAATGTCGTGTAGAGGGCAGAGCCATTTTATGTGATGAATGTTGCTGCTGCATTAGCTAAAAAAAAGCCTATACGGATTCAATGAAAAACTAAATATAAACATATTAGAAAAAAAATTGTTGCTAACTATAAAAAAATATTTGATAACAATAAAGGTACATATGATTAATAAAATATAGGTAACAGTTATGAATATTATACTTTGACATTAGCATAAGTATAAAATTTGTTTAATAGCACGAGCAATATTACGAGTACATAAAACAATAATTTAAAAAATTCAACATATTTTGGTCTCAAACCAATTATACTCACTATAGTTAACATAAGGTTAATCTAAAAACATGTAAAATATTAAAAGAAAAATATTAACAAAATATAGAACATTAAAAGGACAAAAACGAATAAAATTAACGTAACATGAAAGAATTACATCCGAGCTTTAACGAAATCTAAAATAAAATATAGATTCAATGGCATGTATATTAACTTGACAATCCAGAATGTGGAATTTAAACCAATTGTATTGGATCTCATTTGTTTTATCGGTCGTGTGTTGCACCGGTGATATCGTTACTCATATTAAAAATCAAATAAACTGACTCCGACATGTCTCCTTCTTAGAAAAATGCACAATGTAACGTTTAAAGCTTAAAATCTAACTCATAAAGCGTTAACCCTAAACACTAAAGTCAACATTAATAAAAACTAAATGTAGAGAACATAACAAAAGAAGACGCCTCATAACCCGTAAAAAAAAATAAAGAGTAAATACTAATAAAAATGTGCTAATTCATTTTTTTAAAATAAAAAGCTACATCATGAATTTCAATTTTTATTCTTATTATTTAATGTATATATATATATATATATACAATGGAAATTGTTGATGAATAGTAGATTTTTAATTTTTTAAACTTTGGTCACGTAACTTTGGTGCTTTGACGTTTTTATCCTTAAGTTTTTACGACTTATTTTTTTTCTTTTTAACGTAATAGTAAACTTTTAGTTTTCATAGTTTGGCCACATTGTTTCATACTCTTACTTTTTGTACCATTTAACTTTTAAAGTTTTTTTTTTATTTTAAGTTTTGTTGTCTTCTATTTTGGCCACGAAACTTTTAGATTTTCTACTTTCGTTTTTAGTATATTTTTATAGTTTTATACTTTCGCTATAAGACTCTTAGACTTTTACGTTTTATACCCCTTGACTTTTTTACCCTCTAACTTTTAATTTTTTTTTTGTTTTAAGTTTTGTTGTCTTCTACTTTGGCCACGAAATTTTTAACTTTTATACTTTCGTTTTTAGTATACTTTTATAGTCAAAATCTAAAGATAAATAGTAGATTTTTAATTTTTTAAACTTTGGCCACGTAACTTTGGTGCTTTAACCTTTTCTACCCTTAAGTTTTTACGACTTATTTTTTTTCTTTTTAACGTAATAGTAAACTTTTAGTTTTCATAGTTTGGCCACATTGTTTCATACTCTTACTTTTTGTACCATTTAACTTTTAAAGTTTTTTTTTTAATTTTAAGTTTTGTTGTCTTCTATTTTGGCCACGAAACTTTTAGATTTTCTACTTTCGTTTTTAGTATATTTTTATAGTTTTATACTTTCACTATAAGACTCTTAGACTTTTACGTTTTATACCCCTTGACTTTTTTACCCTCTAACTTTTAAATTTTTTTTTGTTTTAAGTTTTGTTGCCTTCTACTTTGGCCACGAAATTTTTAACTTTTATACTTTCGTTTTTAGTATACTTTTATAGTCAAAATCTAAAGATAAATAGTAGATTTTTAATTTTTTAAACTTTGGCCACGTAACTTTGGTGCTTTAACCTTTTCTACCCTTAAGTTTTTACGACTTATTTTTTTTCTTTTTAACGTAATAGTAAACTTTTAGTTTTCATAGTTTGGCCACATTGTTTCATACTCTTACTTTTTGTACCATTTAACTTTTAAAGTTTTTTTTTTATTTTAAGTTTTGTTGTCTTCTATTTTGGCCACGAAACTTTTAGATTTTCTACTTTCGTTTTTAGTATATTTTTATAGTTTTATACTTTCACTATAAGACTCTTAGACTTTTACGTTTTATACCCCTTGACTTTTTTACCCTCTAACTTTTAAATTTTTTTTGTTTTAAGTTTTGTTGTCTTCTACTTTGGCCACGAAATTTTTAACTTTTATACTTTCGTTTTTAGTATACTTTTATAGTTTTAGACTTTCACCACAAGACTTTTAGACTTTTACGTTTTATACCACTTAACTTAGTATATTTTTTATAGTTTTATACTTTCATCACAAGACTTTTAGACTTTTACGTTTTATACTCCTTAATTTTTTAATCCTCTGACTTTTTAAACTTTTTGGTTTTATACCACTTAACTTTTTTTTACTTTCGTTCAGTATAAAAATTCAACCCCGCAGCAACGCGCGGGGTGGGTAAACATCTCGTATAATATACAATCAAATTTCATGATGAATAGTATACTTTTAGGTTTTCAAACTTTGGCCACGTGAATTTGGTTTTTTGACGTATTCTACCCCTAAACTTTTACGATTTGTTTTTTTTTCAAATTTCATGATGAATAGTATATTTTTAGGTTTTCAAACTTTGTCCACGTGAATTTGGTTTTTTGACGTTTTCTACCCCTAAACTTTTACGATTTGTTTTTTTTTTCTTTCTAACGAAATAGTAAACTTTTAGTTTTCATAGTTTTGGCCACATTGTTTCATACTCTTACGTTTTGTACCGTTTAACTTTTAGAGTTTTTGTTATTTTATTTCATGATGAATAGTATACTTTTAGTTTTTCAAACTTTGGCCACGTGACTTTGGTGTTTTGACGCTTTCTACCCCTAAACTTTTACGATTTGTTTTTTTCTTTCTAACGAAATAGTAAACTTTTAGTTTTCATAGTTTGACCACATTGTTTCATATTCTTATGTTTTGTACCGTTTAACTTTTAGAGTTTTTGTTATTTTAAGTTTTGTTGTCTTCTATTTTGGCCACGAAACTTTTAACTTTTCTACTTTCATTTTTAGTATATTTTTATAGTTTTATACTTTCACTACAAGATTAGACTTTTACGTTTTATACCCCTTAACTTTTTTACCCTCTAACTTTAAAACTTTTTTTTTTGTTTTAAGTTTTGTTATCTTTTACTTTGGCCACGAAACTTTTAACTTTTATACTTTTGTTTTTAGTATACTTTTATAGTTTTATACTTTCACCACAAGACTTTTAGACTTTTACGTTTTATACCACTTAACTTAGTATATTTTTATAGTTTTATACTTTCACCACAAGACTTTTAGACTTTTACGTTTTATACTCATTAACTTTTTAATCCTCTACCTTTTAAAGTTTTTTTTTTTGTTTTAAGTTTCTTTTATCTTCTACTTTGGGCACGAAACTTTTAACTTTTCTATTTTCGTTTTTAATATACTTCTATAGTTTTATACTTTATCCACGATACTTTTAAACTTTTACATTTTATATCACTTAACCTTTTTTTTACTTTTGTTCAGTATACAAATTCAAACCCTGCAGCAACGCGCGTGGTGGGTAAACATCTCGTTTTTTATATGTATAATCTGAAAAAGAAAAAACAATGAGTAATTAACACGGTTACTTTTTTATAATCCATCTTATCTCGCTCTTACCTTAAAATACATACGATTTCAGAGCATAAATTGATGAAAACACAATGTCTTCTTTATATGATATTTAACAAAAAAATTCCTAATATAATTAATAAAACGAAGATGAAGAGCAAGAGATTCATCGAGATGAGTTTTTATGAGCTTTCTTTGTAAACGTACCTAAATAAAGAGTAAAGTGACATGTGGACACCATTTTATTGCTTTATTAAGATGAAAGATATAACGACCTGGGTTTTTTTGGAAATATGAAAACAAATGTTATATTATTAAAGTAATATTATTAAAAAGATAGAACTTTTTTTATGAATAACTAGATTTTAACCCTCCGCACGTTCCGCAAAGATGTTCAAGAATGACGTCATCATGTTACCAAAATTGCAACGTTGTGTGTTAGTTCTATTAGTTTAGCTTGTTTATTTTACATAAAGTGAGCTTCACAAAAGATCATGGCTTCGTTCATCTCCACGGGGTCTCATTTGTTGTGTTCTTGTTGTTTTAATCGTTGGGATAACACTGATAGATAAAACAGTTAAACGTCTACACCAGTGACAACATAAATTATTGGTGATCAATGGAGGTTAACGTGGGGATAACACAAACACACAAAAACATTGCATTGCTTTAAGGATACATGGAGGAAAACGAAAAAATAAAACATTGAACGATGAAAATCATTTATAAAATTATGACTAAATCATATTTACCATTTAAAAGTTTACGTATTATACAACCAAAACAAAAAATTTAAAAAGTAAAAAAAAAAATTATAAAATTAAATAATCTAAATGGTGGATACCAGATAAACCAAGAAAACAGGGTGTTTTAATTGGAAGAAACATCTCGTTTCCCCTGCTCTTGGGGGAAGCATACTTTTTAAGAGTTCTATAAAATAAAGTAAAAGGTCCAACAACATTTGAAGACATCAGAACTCTAAATGGATATGAGCATGGAACCTTCAGAGATGCTTGCTATGCACTTGGTCTATTAGATGACGACAATGAATAAATCGAGGCTATCAAAGAAGCAAGCCATCATGGAACTGGTCATTTTCTAACTAAGGACTTTGTTTACAACAATGTTAGTATGTAGTCCATTGTCAAGGCCAGATCATGTTTGGAACCAATCCTGGAAAACACTTTCAGATGGCATTGTTTACCAACGTCAACATAATCTAAATACTGAAGGTATGCTTAATTGTTTTTATTATCTTTTTTAACTTATCATTATATAAAAAAGTTATGTTTCTTTGTAGCATCTTCGATTAGCGAGGATGGATTAAAAACCTCACATTATTAGAGATTGAGAAGATCTTGATTCTGAACAACTCTTCACTGAACAATTTTGATTCAATGCCTTATCTGTAATATGATGATCTGTTGTTGTCAGAAAATGTTTTGATTAATGAAGAACGTTCATATGACAGAGAAATTATGGCTAAATATTTTGAAAATCTTTTTTTGAAGCTTACTAATGAACAAAGAAATATCTATAATCAAATTATGACGACGGTTCATAATAAAGAAGGTGGTGTTTTCTTTATATATCGATATGGTGGGATAGGAAAACATTCCTCTGGAACACGTTGTCTGCTTCAATGAGATCAAAAGGGGAAATTGTTTTAATTAAATGTTGCGTCTAGTGGTATTGCAACTCTTTTACTACCCAAAGGTAGGACAACACATTCCAGATTTCAGATTCCTATAAATATAACTGAAGATTCAATTTGTCGTTTTAAGCCAAACAGCGATGCCGCAAAACTATTCAAAGAAACGAGTTTGATTATATGGGATGAAGCTCCGATGACTAACAAACACTGTTTTGAGGCCCTTGATAAAAGTTTAAATGGCCTCCTTAGAAATAAAAATTCATCAGGTAATCAATCTTTTTTTTTGTGGTAAAGTAGTTGTCTTCGGAGGTGATTTTAAACAAATTTTACCTGTTGTACCAGGTGGAATAGATGAAGACATAGTTAATTCATCTTTAAGTTCATCATACATCTAGATTCAATGCAATGTTTTGAAGCTAACAAGAAACATGCGAGTTACTACTAGAGATAATTCGACCGATCTTGAGAGTATTCGGGAGTTTGCTGAATGATTGTTACAGTTGGGAGAAGGTCTACTTAGCGGCGACAATGATGGTCATGCAGATATAGACATTCCAGATGATCTCCTTATCAAAGATTCCGCCAATTCTTTTCAAGATCTTATTGATTTCGTATATCCTTATATGATTGAATTTCAAAGATCCATAATATTGGAAGGAAAAAGCGATTTTGGCCCCTACAAATGAAATTGTTTATGAGATTAACAACAGTTTGTTATCAATCATTCCAGGTGAGGAAAAGGAGTACTTGAGTTCGGACTCTATTTTCAAATCAGACGGCGTTGAAGAAAACGCTGCTACAAATATTTACTCTCCTGATTTCCTTAATGGATTACAGTTTTCTGGTTTGCCAAGTCACAGGTCAATTCTAAAGATCGATTCCCCTGTTATGTTGCTTATAAATCTTGATAAAAAAATGTTCTTTGTAATGGTACTCAACTTCAGATAGTGGCTCTTGGGAAACGCATCATAGAAGCAGAAGTAATATCAGGAAGTAATATTGGTTTTTGAATGTTTTTTCCAAGAATTTCGATGTCTCCTTCAGATAAAAAAATCTCATTTAAATTCAATAGAAGACAATTTCCGATTTCGATATGTTTCGGAATGACAGTAAACATAAACCAAGGTCAGTCACTTTCAAGAGTTGGACTATATTTGAAGAAATCATGCTTTAGTCATGATCAGCTTTATGTTGCATTATCAAGGGTTAAGAGCAGGGATGAACTAAAACTTCTCATATTGGATGAAGACGGAAAAAAATGACAAACAAAACATCAAATGTTGTTTATAAGTCTGTATTTTCAAGTTTGTGACTTTTTTATATTATCGAATGTTCGTTTTTACCGTTAATTCCAATTATCGAATTACATTTATTATAATATTTTAAATTTTGGATTCATTATTTTAAAATCCACCTGTGCGTTGTACGGGTATTAAAAGCTAGTATAATACAAGCCAAGGTCATTTGAGAACTAATTGGTATTTAGAACTTTTGAGAACCATTCCAAGCCACTAGTTATATATATGGAAATCCCCTTCAAATGTTAGTTTTTTCCTTTAATTCCAATTATCCAATTACATTTATTATAATATTTTAAATTTTGGATTCATTGTTTTAAAATCCACCTGTGCGTTGCACGGGTATCAAAAGCTAGTATATATAGAGAGGGAGAGGATAATTTGAGAACTAATTGGTATTTAGAACTTTTGAGAACCATTCCGAGCCACTAGTTATATATATGGAAATCCCCCCCCCCCCCCCCATGAATTTGAGTGGTTCCCTCCTAAAAATTTGTGGCTCAGAATGGTTCACAAAAGTTCTTAAAATCAATTGTTCTCATTTGAACTTAACCCTATATATATATATATATATATATATATATATATATATATATATATATATATAGGGTGAGGTTCATTGTAGACACTTTCGCATGTGAAATAGCTCTTTTTCACATGTGAAAGTTTCTAATTAATGAGAAAAAAGAAAAAAAAGAAAAAAGAAAATTAATCGCAACCATTAGATCAAGAGATCTAATGGTGAAAAAGGGTGTCTACCTGTCTACACTTATGGGGGTGTCTACAATGAACTTTTCACTATATATATATATATATATATATATATATATATATATATATATATATATATATATATATATATAGGGAGAGGATCATTTGAGAACCAATTTGATTTGAGAACTAAAAAGAACTAATTAGAGTCACACGTTTATTTACATGTATCCCCCCTCCCATGAATTGTAGTGGTCCCCCATGAAATTTGTGGTTGAGATTTAGTTCTCAAAAGTTCTCTCAACCAATTAGTTCTCAAATGATCCTCTCCCTATATATATATATATATATATATATATATATATATATATATATATATATATATAGGACCCTATATAGGGAGAGGATCATTTGAGAACCAATTTGATTTGAGAACTAAAAAGAACTAATTTGAGCCACAAGTTATTTACATGTATCCCCCTCCCATGAATTGTAGTGGTCCCCCCTGAAATTTGTGGTTGAGATTTAGTTCTCAAAAGTTCTATAAAGAAAAAGTTCTCATTTGAACCTAACCCTATATATATATATATATATATATATATATATATAGGGAATGGATATAATGAAAACCCCATTGAGTTGTGCAAACTTTGAAAACTCTATTATAGCCTTAGATCTTGAACATCAATGGTTGAGATTCAAACTTGACTTTTTTCTTTTTGTTTTTGATTTATTTAAATTGAATAAAAGGGCAAAAGGGTAAGATAGTAATCTTACCTACCATTTCTCTCTCCACCTTTTTCAACTTTCAATATAAAGATTGTCTTTCTTTATCCAACTTTTTCAACTCCCAAGATATCAAACATGACACAAACCTCTTTCCCTCTCAAATTTTTTCAACTTGCAATACATTAATTATTACTATATTTCCAACTTTTTTTAATTTAAACTTTTTAGTTATCCAAAATACAAATTATACATATGTAAAACAAAGTATTAGTGCTATTAAACATTATGCTCATAACATTATACATATGTAAATTATCTAGACATATATACAAAAAAATTAACAAATATATTTTATTATCGTGTAAGTAAAATTACAACAACAATAAAAAAAATAATCAAAGAAAATTTAACAACCTAACAAAAATATATAAAAGCTAACAAAAGTATATAAAAGCTAATTGTTTTTTAGTTTTTGATAATCATTTTTATCTTTGACATAAAATCTCGTAACCTACGAAGAAAACAAGTGCATCAGTTCATATACGTAAACATCACAACATGTTACATATGTAAATTCAAGTAATTTACATATGTAAACTAAAAAAAATAATCAGTTCATATACGTAAACATCACAACATGTTACATATGTAAATTCAAGTAATTACTTATGTAAATCCAAGTAATTTACATAGGTAGATTTTCATATAAATTTACGTATGTAGCACAAATCATTTACATATGTTAATTTAATAATAAATGGAGATTTAACATGTGTAAAAAAATAGTATTAGTGCTATTAAACATTATGCTCACAATATTATACATATGTAATTTATCTAGACAGGTATACTAAAAAAATAACAAATATATTTTATTAACATATAAGTAACCATTACAACAACATTTAAAAAATAATAAATATAACAACATAACAAATATATATAACTAAACTAACAAAAATATATAAAAACTAATTTTTCTTTAGTTCTTAATAATCATCTTCATATTTGACACAAAATTTCTTAACTTACGAATAAAACAAGTTTATCAGTTCATATACGTAAACATCACAGTAGGTTACATATGTAAATTCAAGTAATTTACATATGCCAATTCAAGTAATTTACATATGTAATTCAAGTAATTTACATATGTAAATTCAAGAAAAAAGTTAATCAGTTTATATACGTAAACATCACAACATGTTGCATTGTAAATTCAAATAACTTACATATGTAAATCCAAGTAAATTACATATGTAAAGCAAGTTACATATCTACATTTAAATATATAATGAGATGTAACATTAAACAAACGTAAATTTACATATGTAACGCAAGTTTACATATGTAAATTTAAATATGTAATGAGAGATAACATTTACAAACTAGACTTAACACTAATCGATAAAGAAAAAACTGTTAAGATGCACATATATAATGAAGACAGATATACCAAAAAAATAACAAATATATTTTATGAACTTTTAAGTAAGCATTGCAATAACATTTAAAAAATAACAAAAAAATATAACAACCTAACAAAAATATTTAAGAGCTAACTGTTCTTGAGTTGTTGATGATCATCTTCATCTTTGACAAAATATCTTGTAACCTACGAAGAAAACAAGTTCACGAGTTCATAAACGTAAACATCACAACATGTTACATATGTAAATTTAAGTAATTTACATATGTAAATTCAATTATTTTACATATGTAAATTCAATTAATTTACATATGTAGACTAAAGTAATTACATATGTAAATTAAAGTAATTTACATATGTAAATTCAATAAAAAAAAAGCTAATCAGTTCATATACATAAACATCACAAACATGTAACATATGTAAATTCAAGTAATTTACATATGTACATCCAAGTAATTTACATGCGTAGATTTTCGTCTAATTTACATATATAAATTTAATAATATATAGAGATTTAACATATGTAAAAGAAATATTAGTGTTATTAAACATTATGCCCACAGCATTATACATATGTAAATTATCTAGACGGATATACTAAAAAATAACAAATATATTTTATTAACTTATAGTAACCATACAATAACATTTAAAAAATAATAAAAATATATGACAACATAAGAAAATATATAAAAGCTAACAAAAATATATAAAAACTAATTGTTCTTGAGTTCTTGATAAGCTTCTTCATCTTTGACACAAAATCTCGTGACCTAGGAAGAAAACAAGTTCATCATTTCATATACGTAAAATATCACTGAATAAAACATATGTAAGTACATATAAAACTGTTAGGTGGAAAAACCATTCAGAAAAAGGAAGGTTAAAAAGAAAAAAAATCCTAACATACCTTCATAATATTGTCCGTTATTGATATTAAATTTATTGGATGATTCCGTACAATGCAAATGGTCTTCCAAATTGTGAGGAAATTGATGTTGAGGAGATGACATTAAATTCGGAGGTTGCATTCTTCGAATTTTTAAGGTTTTTTGAAGTGAATTAATAAAGTTACTGGGTGTTCTTGATATGAAGAAGAATTAAAGAAGGATAAGGGTAAATGAAAAATGAAGAAAATAAAAAGATGAAAGGGGGTTATCTAGGAAGCAAAGATGATGAGATGGGACATTGAAAACACAAAAGTCATAATTGATGGAAGAAAGATGAAAATACAATCTTACCCTTTTGCTAAAGACAAATTAGATTGAGGTGGATAGGCTAACAACCCTAAAGATTTCACAACTCAAGTGGGTTTTCACTCTATACTTTCCCTATATATATATATATATATATATATATATATATATATATATATATATATATATGTTGGTCCAGAAAATCTACCAAAACACGATATTGATATCACAAACGAGTGCGGAATCCTCGTAAGTGATTGATTCAAGAAGAAAGTAGAAGAAATAAATTTGATGAAGTGATAAACAAAAAAGATCAAATCTTGAATGATGAATAATACTTTCTTGAGCTTTGAAACCGATCGGAAATACAATAGAGATAGAGAAAATCGTAATCCAAAAAAACTTCTTCAATCATAACCTATGTGAGTTTATATACTACTCACTTACAAGAACCCTAATCCAATCATAAACCCAATAAGCTAACAAGCCCAATCATAAACCTATCTAAGAAGCCCCTACAAGCCCATAATCGTGAACTCCTTAAGCCCCATAATCGTAAATAAGCCCAATTACAAGTTAAGCCCATATCTAATGTTCATGCCTCAAATATATAGCCCAACAATCTTCCCCTAGGCATGAACCATTAGACCACCTATGGCAGCAGCAGATCAAATCTGAAAGTATTCTGCACATTGCTCGACCACCATTCATTTGCTACGATCCGGTTTGCTGTTCCATGGAAGATCCCCACCCGTATAGCATTGTCCAGATCATTCTCATCACCGAGAATAGGTTGGGAGGCGAGGAGCTTGATATCTCTTTCACCAAACCTTAGCAGGTCAACCGGATCGTAGAAGCGGAACTGTCTCATCTTCTTGCAAAGCACCGCCACCTCATGCGTCGTCGGATCATAAAACCAACAGTCAAAGTGTTTGACCAATGTACCATCTTCAATTTCATCCAACATGTTTATTACTCTTGTGCGTTTGGTGGGTGGTCGCCTCGCTTCACCTATTGGATCACCAGTTACTGGGTCAGTTCCAGTTTCAACCCATCTTATCTGCTGCAGATCAAAGTTCACAAAATTTTCCGCCAAGTGGCTCATCAGATTGTTCCGAACTAGATCTCCTTCTGTGCTCCTCCATCTGTTTATGTATGGAGCTCTTAACAGACTTCTAATCTCAGGCTCAGTCCAGGAGTGAAATTGGGCTCGTGTTCTGTAATATACCACTGGATTGTAGCCATCACGGATTACAGCAAAAAGCTTCTTCTCGGTATCATAGTGCCAGCACAAAATTGCTTCACGACTCCCCCTTTTGTCGATTGAGCTTTCACCAACATCAATTGTGTATTGAGTGGGGGCTGGTCCTTGAAAGAACTCCTTGAACCAGTTGTTGTGACCTTCTGGTGCCTTAGAGATGACTCTTCCACTTCGAGCATAGTCTGACATCTCAATTGTGTCATCTCCTTCATCTTCATGTATTGCACTTATATCTTGAAGTCCTTGAGATGAGCTTTGACCATGATCACCCGATGCTCTTGACTCAACAACGCCTTTCAACTCTGAATATTTCTTCTTCAGATCCATCAAAGTTTCATACAAGAACTTAAGCCTTAGCTTGTTAGCAGCCTCGTTTTCTTTCAGAGTCTTGTTTTCATTTTTAAGTGCTTTTGTCTCATTTTCACGAATTCTGTTTTGAGACATAAGATAGTTAATTTGAGGATCAGCACTTAACCTCATCTCAATTGGAAGATCAGATGCTCCCACAGCGGTTTGAAAAGGTCGGAAGCTGGGAACAGCAGGAGGCTGGCTTGCTACAGTTGAAAGATTGATTCTCACAGGACTTGGCTCTATAATCATGATATCTACATCAAAGGTTTGCCTTTCATCATGAACTGGGCTATGTTCATTCCGAATAGGACTTTCAGTCTATATGGGAGTTGATTCTGGTGCATCAACCTGACGATCAGCCTGGGGTGTGCTCTCTTCATTGGTAGGTGCATTGACTTGTGTAGGTTCAAATACCATCAGGCTCGAGGTAGTTTTCTGAAATTTAAACCTGATGGATCTGGGATCTGACTTCTTCCTTGGTGATGGCTCACGCATAGGAATTGGCTCTATTTGAACATCCTCCACATCAAATTGAGCATCCAACTCTTGTGGAACTGACCCACTGCTAGACGACGAGTTTAAGTCAATTCTTGTTCTCTTGAGGCTAATGGGCTCCAGATCCCCATATATGTCGTCATCCTGATTCTCATGCTCTGGGAAAATGTCGTCCATCACATTCTCTTCATCAGAAGGTATAATGCCAGCTTCTTCTAGGACATTCACAGCCGGAGTTACTGTAATATCATGGTCTTCTACCAGAGATGCATTGACTGGATGCACCTCTGGTTCAGCATCAGATTCTTCTTCAACTTGTTCTCTTGCAACTTCAGGAAAGGCACCTCTTTTGGTCCATTCAATCCTCCCTTGAAAGCTGCTCTTTCCTTTTCTGTCTTGTGTTTGCAGGCCGAACACACCATTATCCATGAACTTGATATCCAATTTCTCTATCCTTTCTTCTATCATGGGATATTTCTTCATGACCACCATCTGCACAAATCTTGGTGTCATCAGGAACTGTTCTCTGGCGCTCAGATCAGCATTGTCTATCTAATCTAACAGCATCATTTTTGAGAAATTGAATTTCCAGTCTAAGGCCAGAGCAACGAAAGCAGTCCCATGTAGCTTGTTCAGCTGATCAAAGCTCGTTCGCTTCCCCAAGAAGGACTTCTGCATGTAGTGAGCAAGACACCTCCAGTAGTGCGGCAGCAACTTCTTGAAAATTGGAGGGAACTTTCCTTCATATCCCAATGACTGAGCACCCTCTAACACAACAGTCTTTGAGTACTCAATTGGATCTTCAGCACTGTCATTGATGTTTAATCCCTTGCAGATGTCTTCTTCAAGAATCACAATCTATCTGTGAACAGAATTGTTGCAGTGATCCTTGTCTTATCTTCACTTGCTCTCGCAGTACCCCAGAATTCTCTTACAAGTTGCTCATCGATAAGCATGCTTGTTCTAAGAGCATGGTTTATCTTGCATATGTTCAGCCCCGCCACCAACGAGTAAAATAGCTGCATATGCCTCTCTGGTGGGTCATCAAGATAGGCCGGGATGCAGTGGTCTCTCGCAAAGTGTATCTCTTCATCAAGCATATCGTCTGCCATCTGAGAAAACAAGACAAATGCATCAGGCTAGAACGTATCAAAGTGGAATTGTGTTTGTCAACAACATCTTGAAGTTCAATTGATTATCACATTTAACTTGTTAAGTTCAAAAAATCTCAATTTAACTTGCAATAAAAGATTTTGATTTTGAAATACAAATTAACAAACACAATTAATTTTAACTTATAAAATGATTAAGTTTGTTGAGATTAAAAAAATTAGGCATTTAAGATTTTAATTCAATATTTGAGTGAGTTTACGATCCACAGATCAGGTTTACGATCATAAAACGGGTTCACGATCGGGTTCAACAAAATCCAGTCGGAATCACTTAGCCCAATCGTAAACATTCTAAAGAAACCTAATCCCGATCGTAAACTGTGACGACCCTAAAACTTTTGCTTTCTTTCCACAGCAAATACAGCAACAACGACAGCCGAGGCTGCGAACGCTACGACGCAAGAATAATTTTCGGGACGAAAATTCCAATTACAAGGGGATGATGTGACATCCGAGAATTTCAAGGTTTACTTCCGTTAGACAAACTCCGTTAGTTACGTTATAAGTGTTAACTTAGTAACTAATGCTTAAACTAGGCCGAATACGTCCACGTCCTTTGGTTGATCACCGAACCCGTCCATATGTGTTATGTGTTTGTTTATTTATTGTTATTATGTGCAATGTGATTTAAACGCATGATTTAGTGTAAAATTTGCCTTTTTGGCTTCCAGCGAAACTACTGGGCGAAATTGTAGTGTCGCCCGGTAGCCAGCTAAGCCAATCGATTAACACGTGACCAGAGCCAGTTTCGCCTGGCCAGCGAAACTAGCCAGCGAAACTAGCTTCTGATATAAAACCCATAAAACCCTAGTTGCCTCATTTGTTGCACCATACTCTCCAAAACACACACACTCTCCTGAGATATTCTGGACCAGCTGATTCCAGCCAAGAACCATCAAGGAACCATCATCTCATCTCATCCATTTGGCCCTAGATCGAATCGTGAGTCCCCAAAACCATTCTTTATGCATTTATATGTGTTTTCTTGGTGTTTTACTTTAAAGCATGACCAAACCTCCATGGAATCACTTGATCTTCTGATATGTTGCTTAGGATTGCTAGATCTGTCATAAAGTTGGTAACTTTACGTGTGAAATCCATCCATAATGAAAATCCATGCTAGATTAGGTCATTTAGGGTTTTAAATGTATTTTGGTGATTTGATGATGAAAACCCATGTTTAAGGTGTTAAAGCTTACTGATTTATGTTGGTAAATGATTATGCATGCTAGATATTGAATTACATGAAAAATGAAAGCTGTTAGATTGATTTTTAGGCTGATTTGTGAGTTTTTCGCGACCAGCGAAACTGTACTGTTCTCTGGGCGAAATTATGTAGCGAAACTATGTATATCTTCATCCAGCGACACTATGGAGCGAAACTGTAGTGTCGCCGGGTAAACCAACCAGACCAGCTCGAGCGAATCTACCGAGCGAAATTCCCTGAACGAAAGTTCAAACCAGTTTCGGGCGAAACTAGGCTAGCGAAACTGTGCCAACAGTTTTGAGCGAAACTAGCCTAGCGAAACTGTGTCATCGGGTATTGTCTAGCGAAAGTGCTGCCCGTGCACACAGCGAAACTGACTAGCGAAACTGCTAGCGAAACTAAGACCAGAATCCAAACTTGTGCAATTTGCTTGAATGTTATGCCATGACTTACATGATTAAGCCATGATGATACATGCTTTGACTTCTGATATATATGAACCCTTGTTTATGATCAACCATCGGTGTCGTGTGTCTGTATGTCGAGTCTTAGTTCCAACGTGCTATGTTATGGGCCATAGTGACGTTAAGTAAAGATTAGACACAAAACTAATACTTAAGACCTAAACGTGTTCATAGGTCTTCATTAAGCAAACTTGGATTTTATAGCAAGTGTAGCAGTGCAACCCAAGGTGAGTGTCACTAACCTGATTACCGTGAACCCGTTTGGGTCACACCGAATAACTAAATGAAAAACAATGCTGACAACCTCGAGAGTGCTATGCACCTCCCTGATAAACTTGAAAACTTGGAGTGCTCGGCACCCACTTGATGAACTTGAAGTGCTTTATGGGAAGCACTTGTGAATTACTTAAACAACTATTTCTAAAACGAAACAGAAAACATTTTTGAGATTCATAAGAATCCAGTAAACCTTTTTAATATGGCTAGCGTAGGTTAGAGGCTAAACCACATGATATCACATGATTTCTAAGGATGCCTTGAAACTTAAAAGTCCTCAACTAAATTGTACCATTAATTGTAAAGCGAGGGGATGTTGGGTAGATCTACTGGAGTTTGACAAACTCCGCCCCGTGGCACGGGGAGTGCACGGAGGTACAATATCAGCCTATCTGACCGTGATCCCGAGAGGACACGGGGGAGGCAAAACCGCGATGACGTAGGTCCGCAGTTCTGATGGCACGGCCACTACAATAATTTATGGTCAGCTTTGGTACAAACTTCCTTAGTGCATGGAACAACGGATTAGCTACCCGCGATATCGGTTGAGCACTTTAACTATACAAAACTAGTACATACCCGATAACGTAGGTTACGGACAATACTTTTACTAAACCACAATAATATGATATTGGATATCACTAAGCATTGCTTTTCACAAATGAATATTTCATAAGTATATGTTGATTCGATTATGATTATGAGACCGGGCCAATGCGTGACATGCCCACTGTGAACTCACCAACCGTTAGGTTGACACTTGCGTGGTTTAAACTTTTGCAGATCGCTAAGGAGTATCCGGAGCGGGTTGGCATGGCACATGAAGATTTTCATTTTTAGTTAAAACTTAATTGGGAATTTAAAACAATGTTTATGTAAAGCACGTGGTTAGTGCTAAAGATAATGTTTTCCGCTGCGTACTGTTAAACTGTTTTTGTTATTAATGTTTGGACTTTACTCTGATTCGTTTAGTATTTGTAACTAATGGTTGTGGTCCTGGTCTGGTCGTACCCCTTAACGGTATAAACTCCGTTAGTGGTTAATTTGGGGGTGTCACAGATTGGTATCAGAGCCATAAGTTGCAGAGAACTGGAATCATTTTCTAAAACGATTTGGAAACTGCAACTTGAAAACCTTAGTTACAAACGGACAAACAGATTCCCAAAACAAAATTTTTACGTGCCAACCTGGGATACTCGCTCTGCTGTGTAAGTAAAAGCTTAGTACGTATGTATATATATATATATATATATATATATATATATATATAAATATATATATGGACCGTGTCTAGGTAGTCTAACGGAAAGCCTTAGGAAATTTTCACACACGAATACGAAACGCGAACGCTAATGCGCGCACTATGCCGGGGGAAAGCGACAACGAAACGATGCTACGCGTTACGTCCTGATTTCTACTACGATGACTACGCCGACGGTGACTTTTATGGGAAAGCCGACTTTCGACGATAGCTACTTACGACTTACGACGTTCCTCGACGACGCCTCCATTTTGCACAAAAATTTTCTGGACTAATAGTGGTATAACGGGAATTGTTAATATACATATTGTGGGATATGTATAAAGTATAACTGTGACTGAACACTGGCTACTTTAACTGTTCAGCAAAATGTCTGGAAGGGCTGGAAGAAACAACATTAACTTGACACCCGCGCAACTGCAAGCGATGATTAACGAACATGTGCAAGCTGCCGTGGCAGCCGTCCAAGCTACAATTGCCGCGCATGGTAATTATTATGCCGGTTAAGGCACAAAGCGATTATATTTTGAATTATTTAAAACCCGAACTATCTATTGCATCAGGAAACCAGCATCACTGTACGTTTAAGTCTTTCATGGACTGTAAGCCAATGACGTTCTCCGGCGAGGAAGGAGCGGTGGGACTCCTTAGATGGATCGAGAAGTCTGAAAAGGTTTTCTCCATGTGTAACTGCCCTGCTGGAGACAAAGTGAAGTATGCTACTGGTACCTTTGAGGGAGCTGCTCTCTCCTGGTGGAATGCTGAAATCCAGATGATTGGGATTGATGCGGCTAATAACATGCAATGGGAAGCATTTAAGGAACTGATTATGGAGGAATACTGTCCCCGTAATCAAGTGAAGAAGCTAGAGGGTGAATTCTTGAATCTGAAGATGACTGGGTCTAAAATCGAACAGTATACTGCGCGTTACCATGAGTACGCGGTACTATGCCCCACAATGGTTGACGCTGAGTTCAAACGCATCGAGCGTTATCTGGAAGGCCTCTCGCCTGAAATCAAGGGACTAGTAACTGCCAGCAACCCCGCAACCGTGCAGCAAGCCATCCGTTTGGCTCACAAACTTACCGATCAAGAGGTTGAGAAGGGTACACTTCCTGCAAAGGCCACTGAGAAGACTGCTCTTAGTGGCAAAAGAAAAGCTGATGATGAAGCTCCTGAAAACTCAATGAACAATAAGAGTGTTGGAAACAGCACTGGGAGGTCTTATAACTCCCAAGGTCAAAGTAAGAGGTCTGGGAACAATAGTGGTAACTACCGCCAGGGCGGTAATGGGCAAAGCAACTACAGGGGTAACCTGCCTCTGTGCAACAAGTGTGGGAAACATCATGCTGGTGTTTGTAGAAAGAACTTGAGCTGTGAAAGGTGTGGGAAGAAGAGCCACGAAGCAAAATACTGTTGGGCAACTCTACCGGAGCAACAAAACCGCCAAAGGCAAAACAACAACAACAACAATCATGGCAACAACTATGGGAACAACCGTAACGGGCAAGGAAATAATCAGAACAATAATGGTGGAGCCCGTGGCTGTTTTGAATGTGGTGCTCAAGGCCACATTAAGAGGGACTGCCCTCAGCTGAGGAGACAGGGTAATGGTAATCAAGGAAATAACGGTGGGAATGGTAATGGTGGAGGAAATGGTAACGGGAATGGTGGAAATGGCTGGGGAAGAGCTTTTGTCATGGGTCAAGGTGAAGCTCGCAACGATGCCAACGTGATTAACGGTAAATTCATCCTTAACGGTTTCTTTGCTACTGTATTGTTTGATTCTGGTGCTGAGAAAAGTTTTATTTCCACTAAATTTGCTAAGTTGATTAATGCTAAACCGGTTGCCTTAGACGCTAAGTATGTGGTAGAGCTAGCAAATGGTAAACTTCATGATACAACTCAGATAGTTAAGGACTGTAAGTTAGAACTAGCTGGCCATACATTAGGAATCGATCTCATGCCTTTCCCGATTGGTAGCTTTGATGTCATAGTAGGAATGGATTGGTTATCTGAAAACCGAGCTGAAATTTTATGTCAAGAAAAAGTGGTTCGTATTCCACTCAAAGATGGTGAAGTGTTAACAGTTCAAGGTGAGAAAGGTGGAACAATAACCGGTATAATTTCGTTTCTCAAAGCTCAAAAGTGCCTTCGTAAAGGTCACTTCGCGATTCTTGCCAACGTCACCGATTCGACACTTCCCGAGCGCAGAATCGACGACTACCCGATAGTCCGCGACTTCCAAGATGTATTTCCTGAAGATCTGCCCGGTCTGCCTCCATTTCGACAAGTAGAGTTTGGAATCGACTTAGTTCCTGGAGCGTCTCCGATTGCACGCGCACCTTATCGTTTGGCGGTAAGTGAACTCAACGAACTCTCCGCACAACTTCAAGAGTTACTCGACAAAGGATTTATTCGTCCAAGTTCGTCTCCATGGGGAGCACCGGTGTTGTTTGTTAAGAAGAAAGATGGAACGTTCCGCATGTGTATCGACTATAGAGAGCTTAACAAGGTTACTATCAAGAATCGTTATCCACTCCCTCGAATCGACGATCTCTTCGACCAGCTGCAAGGTTCGAGCTACTTTTCAAAGATTGATCTACGGTCTGGATATCACCAACTTCGTGTTCGAGATGAAGATGTCCCCAAGACTGCTTTCAGAACTCGTTATGGTCACTTCGAGTTTCTGGTTATGCCGTTTGGGCTAACCAATGCACCTGCCGTATTTATGGATCTAATGAATCGAGTGTGCAAGCCGTACCTCGATAAGTTTGTAATAGTTTTCATTGATGATATTTTGATCTACTCCAAGACAAAGGAGGAACACGAGGAGCACTTGCGACTTATCTTGGAATTACTCCGCAAGGAACAGCTTTACGCTAAGTTTTCGAAATGCGATTTTTGGATTCGCGAAGTCCAGTTTCTTGGACACATTGTCTATCAGAATGGAATTCACGTCGACCCAGCTAAAGTGGAAGCTATCAAGAATTGGTCTACTCCAAGAGCGCCGACCGAAATCCGACAATTTTTGGGACTTGCCGGATATTACCGAAGGTTCATTAAGGGTTTCTCGCAATTGGCCCAACCCTTAACAGCATTAACGCACAAAGGAGTGCAATATAGATGGGGTGAAAAAGAAGAACGCGCGTTTCAAACTCTTAAGGATATGTTATGCTCAGCTCCAATTCTCGCGTTACCCGATGGGATTGACGACTTTGTAGTCTACTGTGATGCATCTATTCAAGGACTCGGTTGTGTGTTGATGCAACGGGACAAAGTGATTGCCTACGGGTCCAGGCAACTGAAGGACACTGAAAAGAATTATACAACGCATGATTTGGAATTGGGAGCCGTTATTCATGCACTCAAGATTTGGAGACATTACCTCTACGGAACAAAGTGCACGATATTTACCGACCACAAGAGCTTACAACACATCTTTGAACAGAAGGATCTCAACATGCGACAACGAAGGTGGGTCGAGCTATTGAATGATTATGACTTAGCGATCAAATATCACCCGGGAAAAGCCAATGTTGTGGCTGACGCTTTAAGTCGCAAAGAGTATGAAAAGCCTCGACGGGTACGAGCGCTGCAACTTACCATCCACACGGGATTGCCGGATCGGATCCGCGATGCCCAACGAGAAGCTTTGAAAGAAGAAAACTTCGCAGCTGAAGCACTGCGAGGGGTAGATGGAAATTCTGAAGTTAAGTCCGACGGACTCAGGTATTATAATGATAGAATTTGGGTTCCTTTACTTGGGAATCTCCGTGAGCTCGTGATGGACGAGGCTCACAAGTCAAGGTATTCGGTGCACCCTGGATCGGATAAAATGTACCAAGATTTAAAGGGTTTGTATTGGTGGCCGAATATGAAAGCCGACATCGCGCGATATGTGGCTAAGTGCTTAACATGCTCAAGGGTTAAGATTGAGTACCAAAAGCCTTCTGGGCTATTGCAGCAACCAAAGATCCCAGAATGGAAATGGGAGGATATCTCCATGGATTTTGTAACAGGATTACCTCATCGATCGAATCGACCAGATGCGATTTGGGTTATCATTGATCGATTAACCAAATCTGCACATTTTATCCCGATGAAGGAAAACGACAATATGGATAAGTTGACAAAGCTGTACATTGACCGAATTGTGGCACGTCATGGAGTGCCTAAGACTATTATCTCCGACCGAGATCCTCGATTTACTTCCCGATTGTGGCAATCTATGCAAGAAGCACTGGGAACCAGACTGGATATGAGTACAGCTTATCACCCGCAGACCGATGGTCAGACGGAAAGAACTATTCAGACTTTAGAAGACATGCTCCGAGCTTGCGTTCTTGACTTCGGAAAAGACTGGGAGGCTCACCTTCCGTTGGTGGAATTCTCCTACAACAACAGTTATCATTCAAGTATCGGTGCTGCACCTTTTGAAGCTCTTTACGGCAGAAAATGCAGATCGCCCGTCTGTTGGGCTGAAACGGGTGAGAAGGGACTCACCGGACCGGAAATCATTCATGATACAACTGAACGGATCATTCAAATCAGAAAGCGGATAGCCGCAGCACGTGACAGACAAAAGAGCTATGCCGACAAACGCCGTAAGCCTTTGAAGTTCGAGGTAGGCGACAAGGTACTATTGAAGGTATCTCCCTGGAAAGGTGTGATACGCTTCGGAAAGCGTGGAAAGCTAAATCCTCGCTATATCGGTCCATTTGAAATCATTGGGGAAGTAGGCCCGGTGGCCTACCGATTACAACTCCCTGCAGAGCTCGATGGAGTTCACAACGTGTTTCACGTCTCTAACTTAAAGAAATGTCTGGCTGAAGACACCGAAATAATTCCTTTGGAGGAATTGGAAATTGATGAACATTTGAGGTTTGTTGAGCAACCAGTAGAAATCATGGGACGCGAGGAGAAAGCCCTCAAACGTAGCAAGATTCCGATCGTCAAGGTTCGATGGAACTCAAAGCGTGGACCTGAATATACTTGGGAACGAGAGGATCAGATGAAGAAGAAATATCCTCACTTGTTCGAGCAAATGTCCACGGAAACTCAAGGTATGATTTAATTTTGGGGACCAAAGTTCCTGTAACAGGAGGAGGATGTGACGACCCTAAAACTTTTGCTTTCTTTCCCCAGCAAATACAGCAACAACGACAGCCGAGGCTGCGAACGCTACGACGCAAGAATAATTTTCGGGACGAAAATTCCAATTACAAGGGGATGATGTGACATCCGAGAATTTCAAGGTTTACTTCCGTTAGACAAACTCCGTTAGTTACGTTATAAGTGTTAACTTAGTAACTAATGCTTAAACTAGGCCGAATACGTCCACGTCCTTTGGTTGATCACCGAACCCGTCCATATGTGTTATGTGTTTGTTTATTTATTGTTATTATGTGCAATGTGATTTAAACGCATGATTTAGTGTAAAATTTGCCTTTTTGGCTTCCAGCGAAACTACTGGGCGAAATTGTAGTGTCGCCCGGTAGCCAGCTAAGCCAATCGATTAACACGTGACCAGAGCCAGTTTCGCCTGGCCAGCGAAACTAGCCAGCGAAACTAGCTTCTGATATAAAACCCATAAAACCCTAGTTGCCTCATTTTTTGCACCATACTCTCCAAAACACACACACTCTCCTGAGATATTCTGGACCAGCTGATTCCAGCCAAGAACCATCAAGGAACCATCATCTCATCTCATCCATTTGGCCCTAGATCGAATCGTGAGTCCCCAAAACCATTCTTTATGCATTTATATGTGTTTTCTTGGTGTTTTACTTTAAAGCATGACCAAACCTCCATGGAATCACTTGATCTTCTGATATGTTGCTTAGGATTGCTAGATCTGTCATAAAGTTGGTAACTTTACGTGTGAAATCCATCCATAATGAAAATCCATGCTAGATTAGGTCATTTAGGGTTTTAAATGTATTTTGGTGATTTGATGATGAAAACCCATGTTTAAGGTGTTAAAGCTTACTGATTTATGTTGGTAAATGATTATGCATGCTAGATATTGAATTACATGAAAAATGAAAGCTGTTAGATTGATTTTTAGGCTGATTTGTGAGTTTTTCGCGACCAGCGAAACTGTACTGTTCTCTGGGCGAAATTATGTAGCGAAACTATGTATATCTTCATCCAGCGACACTATGGAGCGAAACTGTAGTGTCGCCGGGTAAACCAACCAGACCAGCTCGAGCGAATCTACCGAGCGAAATTCCCTGAACGAAAGTTCAAACCAGTTTCGGGCGAAACTAGGCTAGCGAAACTGTGCCAACAGTTTTGAGCGAAACTAGCCTAGCGAAACTGTGTCATCGGGTATTGTCTAGCGAAAGTGCTGCCCGTGCACACAGCGAAACTGACTAGCGAAACTGCTAGCGAAACTAAGACCAGAATCCAAACTTGTGCAATTTGCTTGAATGTTATGCCATGACTTACATGATTAAGCCATGATGATACATGCTTTGACTTCTGATATATATGAACCCTTGTTTATGATCAACCATCGGTGTCGTGTGTCTGTATGTCGAGTCTTAGTTCCAACGTGTTATGTTATGGGCCATAGTGACGTTAAGTAAAGATTAGACACAAAACTAATACTAAAGACCTAAACGTGTTCATAGGTCTTCATTAAGCAAACTTGGATTTTATAGCAAGTGTAGCAGTGCAACCCAAGGTGAGTGTCACTAACCTGATTACCGTGAACCCGTTTGGGTCACACCGAATAACTAAATGAAAAACAATGCTGACAATCTCGAGAGTGCTATGCACCTCCCTGATAAACTTGAAAACTTGGAGTGCTCGGCACCCACTTGATGAACTTGAAGTGCTTTATGGGAAGCACTTGTGAATTACTTAAACAACTATTTCTAAAACGAAACAGAAAACATTTTTGAGATTCATAAGAATCCAGTAAACCTTTTTAATATGGCTAGCGTAGGTTAGAGGCTAAACCACATGATATCACATGATTTCTAAGGATGCCTTGAAACTTAAAAGTCCTCAACTAAATTGTACCATTAATTGTAAAGCGAGGGGATGTTGGGTAGATCTACTGGAGTTTGACAAACTCCGCCCCGTGGCACGGGGAGTGCACGGAGGTACAATATCAGCCTATCTGACCGTGATCCCGAGAGGACACGGGGGAGGCAAAACCGCGATGACGTAGGTCCGCAGTTCTGATGGCACGGCCACTACAATAATTTATGGTCAGCTTTGGTACAAACTTCCTTAGTGCATGGAACAACGGATTAGCTACCCGCGATATCGGTTGAGCACTTTAACTATACAAAACTAGTACATACCCGATAACGTAGGTTACGGACAATACTTTTACTAAACCACAATAATATGATATTGGATATCACTAAGCATTGCTTTTCACAAATGAATATTTCATAAGTATATGTTGATTCGATTATGATTATGAGACCGGGCCAATGCGTGACATGCCCACTGTGAACTCACCAACCGTTAGGTTGACACTTGCGTGGTTTAAACTTTTGCAGATCGCTAAGGAGTATCCGGAGCGGGTTGGCATGGCACATGAAGACTTTCATTTTTAGTTAAAACTTAATTGGGAATTTAAAACAATGTTTATGTAAAGCACGTGGTTAGTGCTAAAGATAATGTTTTCCGCTGCGTACTGTTAAACTGTTTTTGTTATTAATGTTTGGACTTTACTCTGATTCGTTTAGTATTTATAACTAATGGTTGTGGTCCTGGTCTGGTCGTACACCTTAACGGTATAAACTCCGTTAGTGGTTAATTTGGGGGTGTCACATAAACACTGAGGATCGTAATCAGGGGTTCGTAATCTCGGATCGGAAACGCCAACAGTCATCTTCTTCACCGAGACAATCGTAAACACCAATTTCACCATGAATGACCTGCAACAAAACTCGGAAACTCGTTAATACTCGACAAACTCGTAAAATGAACATCTACCACTACCTTTTAATAGTTTCAAACAAAAATCCGACTTCAAATTTCGTGTAAATCGACTTGAACACAGCAAAATCAGTAGATAATCTCGAGTTAGGGTTTGAAACATAAAATCTGAGAATGGATCTATGAAACCCCGTAAAAACAGTCGATGAAGGTGTGGTTTATGGTCGGAAATAGATTGCGAAGGTATTGGTGTGTTTTGATCGTACAGGAGATGACCGGAGGTGGTCGGGATCGATTTTCCGGCGAGTGAATGCGGCGGAGTTAGGGTTTCAGGGCGGATCGTAAACGAGAGAGAAGTGAGGGATCGTAAATGAGAAAAAGAATCGGAAATGAGGGTTTTGATATAAAAATTTTTTTCACTTTGACCCCTCATGCTTCAAAAACATTTTAAAAGCCTCTCAAACCTCTTAAATGTTGATACATGGTTCTTGATCGTCATGTGAAGTATCGAGAACAAGACGAAACGTGCAAGTTTAGGTCTGGCCGAACCTTGGCCGAACTCCAGGTTCGGAGCCGCCGAAGCTTGGCCGAACCTGAGGTTCGGCCAGTTATATGTTCAGCCTGTAAATATGTTCGTCTTGTATATAATAGAGAGCTTCCGTGTTATAACTTTCTCTAAGTGTACTCTGTGGTCTCTGTGGTTAATACAAGTCTCATTTGTATTTACTCTTTGTGTCTCTACTCATATTACATTGATTTCTATACGACTAAGTAGAAGATCCTCACGCTCAGGCAATTTCAAGTGGTATCAGAGCATTTGGTTTGTCCTACTAGTCGGACATCAGTGTTTTTCGTGTTATCGAGTTCAAATTCATGTTTTTGACTTTCAAAACTCGTTCTTCATCTTAGTTTCTCAAAAATCTCGTCTAAAACATCATGCTTTACGTTCAAATTGTGTGTTTTTGCTCGTTTTTGTTCATTTGAGTAGTCTCAGCTCGAGAGGTGTCGAATTCTGTGAGTTTTTCCGAAATTTTTGGTTTTTCGCGTTCGGCCGAACTCCTCGTTCGGCGTAACTGCTCCGCACTCCAGGTTCGGAGTACGCTCGGCATAACCGCTCCGAACACCGGGTTCGGAGTACGTTCGGAGTAGTTCGGTGAAAGTTCGGAGCTCGTTCGGAGAACATTCGGACTATTCATCTCGTTCGGTGAGAGTTCGGACTAGGATCGGAGGGTTTCGGAGTTAACGGGGTTCGGTGAGAGATTGGAGAGAGTTCGGACTGTGTTACTGAGTTCGGACCACGTTCGGAGAAAGTTCGGAGGGTTTATTAGGTTCGGACGAGGTTCGGAGTGAACAGTAATCTGGTTTTCAAAAATGTCTGATTTTCAAGCGTTCACGGCTATTCAAAACTCGGTTCAAGCTACGATGCAAGCGATGATGAACTATGATAATGAAATTGGAACAAGTCAGAAAGTTCCCAAATTGCTTAAGTTGGAAGATTATCATAGTTGGGTTAAACGGTTTGAAGCATATGTCGATACAAATGATATTGATATGTGGTTATCGTTTACTGAACAATATGTTTACCCTAAAGATGAAACTGGTGAACCTATACTTCAAAGAAAAATGTCTTCTGAACAAAAGAAAGCTTATCAAGCAGAGAAAAAGGCTTATGGTACTTTAACGATGGCATTCCCTAAAGAGTTACTTCATCAATTTGCTGGTAATTACACATCGAAAAGTCTATGGGATGCTTTAGAGAAAAGATGTGAAGGCAATGACCAGTACAAGAAAAGTCGACAAAAGGTTTTGAAGAAAGAGTTTGATAGTTTCAAACATTATCAGAATGAAACGATTCCCAATCTGATTGCAAGATTTGCTCATCTGATGAGTGAAATGAGCTTGGTGAATCTTACTAAAGACGAAGCTGATATGAAAGAGAAGATTTTGGAAGCTCTACCTGAAAAATGGGAGAATTATGTTATGATGATTACTCATGACAAGGATTTTCAAGAATTGTCTTTCAATGATTTAGTTCAAAGACTTCAGGCTCGGGATATGGAATTAATGGTGAATAAATCACTTCCTACACAAATTCAGAATCCTGCAGTGTATCATGGTGAAAATGATTCTACAATGAATGCTGGGAAATCGAATATTCTTAATTCTGCACCCCCGACAGCATTCCTGGCAGGTAAATCTGAATCTTCAAGTTATTCTTCTGCTGGTTGTACTGTTTCTGTTCCGAGTTCTTCAACTCACACTGCATTGTCTGCTCAAACTATCGATGATTATAATGCTTTAATGTCTGCCTTGGTATCTTCATATTTTGGTGTTATCACGGGTGCTGTGAGTAATGTTGAGTTAGCTAATGAAGATTACGACCAGATTGATTATGATCATTTGGAGGAAATGGATCTAAATTGGCAGTATGCAATGCTGGTTCGACGAACGAAGAAAATTTTCAACAGAACTGGGAAGAAGAGATTGAATCAGGAGGGTAAGATTGGTTTGGATAAATCGAAGGTGAAATGTTTTAAATGTTCAAATTATGGTCACTTTGCTCGAGAAGGTCCAAGTTCTGCAGATCATAAATTGAAGACTGGTCAACATGCACATTTAGTTTATCATCCATCAACTAAAGCTGAGAAGGTTGAGCTGAAGTCTGCTAATCTTGTTCATGACTGGACCAATACTTTTTCACATCCAAATGAGTTTGCATGGAATGCGGATACTGAAGCTAAAAGGAATAATTCTAAACCTGCAATTGCTTTGACTGTTCGTCATATTGATGATGATAGCATTTTAACTGATTCTGATTCTTATTCAAGTGTTTCCATGGTTCAAGAAGAATTACCTAAAATTTCTGAGAGTTCAAACGTTGAAGCGGTTGAATGTTCTAAGTGTAAAAGATTACTCAAGGAGATTGAGAGTTTTGAACAAAGTCGTCAAATATCGACTGAAGAAATAGTGGTGTCAAAACAAGAATTGGAAGATTTTCAAAAGAAGTATTATGAGTTGGTTCATGTTTATGAAGATGTTTTAAAAGAGAAAGCAATATTGGCTGACGAATGTGAGAAAGCAAAAGCAGAAGTTTTAGATGCAGCTCAAGATTTTGAAAATCTGTTTGAGAAAAGTTATCCGGTTCAGAAAAAGTATGAAGAAGCTACAGCTCTTATTGCTACAACTGCTGTTACTGTTGAAAAGCTTCAAAACAAAATTTCTATGCTTCAAGATGAGAATACTCTCTATCGTGATAAAAATGAAGTTTTGACGAAGGATGTTGAGATTTACAAGAAAAAGAGAGAAAGTGTTCTTGAAGAATTATTTGCTGAATGTGAGATCCGGAAGCTACAAACTTATGAATATGATGATCTCAATGCAAAATTCATTAAGTCACAGAAAGAAGTTTTTGAAACGATCAATGATTTAAAACTGGAGATTTTGGAGTTGAAGAGGCAAGTGAAGAATTGCAATTTATCACTAACAATGCTAAATTTCTTATACAAGCAGGATCAGAGTTCAGATAGTTCTCAGAAGGCTGATGTTCACTTGGTTCCTCAACCAGTGGATTTAACTGAAGTTACTGCTACTCAGATTGATCCAAAAGATGAATTGCATGATTACTCCACGTTTGCTACTCCACCCAAGAAGAATAAATCTAAGTCCAAAAAGAAGGAAAAGCCTTTGGGTGAAGCTCCAAAATTTGTTTCAAAGTCTGTTTTGTTGGAGAATGAGATGGCTTTTGATAAGCTTGTGTCAAGTTCTTCATCTGCAACCGACGAAGACAAAGTTTTGGTTGAAAAGAACAAGTTAAAGGACATTAAAGCCAAATTTACTAGTGAAGCTAAGGCGAGAGAAGCTTCGGGTTCTTCCTCAAGAACTTCAAAGGTTTCAGGTTCCAAACACAAAGGTGTGGGGTTTGTTATGCAGGAAGAACTGATTCAAACAAAGAAACCGGTGAAAGTTGCTAAGGCTCCTAAAGCAAAGAATGCAAAGAAATCACCATCTCAGAAGGAATTCACTTACTATTCTGGAAGATCGTCATCTTCAAGGAGTCCATCTCCTAGGTATGATTCCTCTGATGATTTCTTTGACAATTTTGATTCTGAGCATTCATCTGGTTTTTCAAAATCCAAACAATTTTCAAACAATTTTCGAGAAAGACTTTGTTATGTTTGTCGTCAACCAGGACATCTTGCTGCTGATTGTCCGACGACTGCATATATCCACAACACTGCTAAATATGTGGATAACAAAGGTCAAATTTTTTATGAACCATGGTCTCCAAAGATAAGATCAAATCGTAAATCGTCTTGGTCTAAACCAAGTACGTCGGTTGAGTCTGATTCAGGTTCTGATCAAAAATTGAAAATTTTACAAATTTGGAAACCAAAAGTTGTTTCCAAGGCCAACAAAGACTATGTGGAAGACACCGGGCGACCCGACGATGTTACATCGGGTCGATCCCAGAGCGACTAATGATTTCTTTGGTGTCAACAGGTGTTTCAAGAAGACCTTTCAGTGATTGGATAATTGATGATTGTGAAATATCTGTTATAATTAAACTGAATTTCCAAAATTGTTTTATTTTCACAAAGCTATACTGCAAAGTATTCGTGTTGGTTGATCAATTTTTCCGTTTGTTTTCCACTCCATCTCAGTCTGAGGGGGGGTTTGTTTTTGCTAAAATACAAAAATAGTGTTTTGTTTTTCAAATCGTAAAAATGAAAATCTATAAATAGTGTGTTCATTTTTAGGGGGAAGTAATTTGAAAAAGACAAAAACATTAAAAATGCAAAAAGCCAAAAACATTGAAAAATGAGAAATTGTATATGACATGAATGGGAAATGATGGTACATTGGCGGACATCGTCTGACTCATGGATAAAATAGATGACAAAGCCATAAGACCATTTGATCGATGTGCAAGGTAGGCTCGACAAATCCGAAAGTATACAAATGTGATATACACTAAATTTGATGCTTGACTTAGTGGACAACATCTTGATGCATATCTCATGATATATCAAGAAAAAGATATGTGAAAAATAAAATGAGAAGTCTCTGTGTATACATGTGTTCATTTTGCAAAGATTTAAACTTGTTTGATTTTCTTTATTTTGTCAAACGATCGGACTTTCTCTGCGTGTCGAAAGACCGACCTGATCGTTGTTCGTTTGACGTTCTGCTTTATTTTCTTTGGTGTTTCGTATAACTCGTCGGACTTTCTCTGCGTGTACGGGAGTACCGACCTGATTGTTGTTGAGTTATACAATTTCAACTTGTTTTTATTTTCTTATTTTGTTAAATCCGAGGCCTTATCTGCGTATCGAAAGATCGACCTTAAGGTAGACGATTTAACGTTCTTATTTCTTTTTGCATGGAACACAGTTGACTATATCATGGTTACAATCATTATGTGATTAATATCACAAATGAAGTCACAAAATGTGATAAGCAAAGCATATCTAAGTATGTCTGATAGTGTGGGGTACACTGGTCAATGCAAATCTAATAAATATCTTAACATATCCAGATGTTATGAGTATGATTGTGTCAGAGTTTAAAGTTGGACAAATTATATCTGCAATCGGCATGGCTTATGTGCTACAATAATCGAAATTGAAGTGTAGTTCAGCATGTTATGACCAATATGATCCCAAGTTGAGATCTTTCTCACTAAAGACAAAAATAGTGTCTGATTCTGTATGGCATTTACTTTCTTATCAGAAAATACCAAAAAGATTTTAGGTGTGTTTTGATATAAAGTTTCTAAAAGTCATAAAGATTTTGTTTCTGATTTGTTTTCGATTGATCAACACGGAATACGAAATCATTTTCAAAATCAAGATATCTTGGAGTCTCAAAGAGACGTTTTGCACCAAGATTATTTATGTTGGCAGGTTTCTAAGTGGAAAGAGAATATCACAACTTCAAGTCTTCTGAAGATTGTTGATAAAGAGACTACACACGTTGCAATATCAAGTATTCAAGATTGAACTCATCGTCTAGATCGAGGAAGAGTTTAATTGAAGATACAAGATACAAGTTTTATTAAGAAGAGATGATACTGCACATGCCGAGGGGGAGTTTGTTGATACATGGTTCCTGATCGTCATGTGAAGTATCGAGAACAAGACGGAACGTGCAAGTTTAGGTCTGGCCGAACCTTGGCCGAACTCCAGGTTAGGAGCCGCCGAAGCTTGGCCGAACCTGAGGTTCAGCCAGTCATATGTTCAGCCTATAAATATGTTCGTCTTGTATAGAATAGAGAGCTTCCGTGTTATAACTTTCTCTAAGTGTACTCTGTGGTCTCTGTGGTTAATACAAGTCTCATTTGTATTTACTCTTTGTGTCTCTACTCATATTACATTGATTTCTATACGACTAAGTAGAAGATCCTCACGCTCAGGCAATTTCATTAAAGAATAATAATTCTCTTAAAAATTGTTAACTTTGAAGAATTTGAGAATTACGAAGCTTCCTCTCAGACTCAAACCCCGAGTATCTGATCTTGATCAACAAAATAAAATTTAAAAGAAATAAATTTTGAACATTTTAAAGACTTAAACAAAAATAAACCATAAAACAATTAAGACCTAATTACAGAAATTAATAATTTACTTGCCTCGAAGCTGATGTAAATTCTTGGATCAAACCAGACAAATCTTTGACTGAAGAACCCTTTTCAGCTTCCGTTACTCGACGCTCTAGACGATTGCTCAAAATTTTTTGAAATCATATAAACTCACATCCAGATAAAAGATATTTAAAGTGCTTAAATATGGTACATAATTACCATCATGTTTAATAGTCCCCACACCCAATCGTTCATAGCAAAACCTACCCAACCTCAGAGTTTATTGAGGATTCACAAACCCCCAACTTGAGGAACCATGCACCACTGCTATGACTACCACTTATTTTCTTAATTATCAGTTGGTGATCAGGTCGGCCGCATAAGCACGCAGAGAAGACCAAACACAATAATTTATGAATTTTTATCATCATTTTTTTTTATTTTCCTTTTTCTTTTCATTTTCTTTTTCTTTTCATTTTTCTGTGGTGTTGTCATAATTAGCAGAAACATGGCGTGTGAGAGAGTGAATACTAGGTGAATACCACTCTCAACCCGTTTTTGCTGGGACTCAGTCTTTTAAACTATGTAAACCAGGATGGAAAACAAAACATATATAGAAGTTAAGTTTACTGCACTTACATGGATGATCATAGTTTTTTATTTAGCTTACCGAAACATCATCTTTGAGACGTCTTTCACTTCTGCCTTACACGTGTCAGTCTTGCCAACTCAAGGCAAACAAAAGACATCATAAAAACCTTAAACAGATATTTTTCAGAATTTTCTGAAACAATGATATTTCTTCCCCTGTTTTTATGAGGCTTTTGAAATAAAACACTTTTTTTAAAAGAAAAAACAACTATACACAAACAATTTTGATCTGATCATGCCTCGAAGGCAATCATCCTTAGGCCTTCGACACACATTTCAAAATTGGGACGAGGGAGGGGTTTTGTGATAATATCAAACACATTTTGGTCTGTGCTCACCTTTTGGAGCTGAATTAACTCCCGATCATAACAATCACAAATAAAATGTACCTTGATGTCTATGTGCTTTGTTTTTGAATGATGAACGGGGTTCTTCACAATTTTCAGAGCAGCAGCGTTATCACAAAAGATAGGAGTGTTAACAAATTCCATACCGTAATCAGTGAGCTGATTTTGTATCCATACTACCTGTGAGCATCCAGCTGATGCTGCCACATATTCAGCTTCTGCAGTTGACTTTGAGACGGTATGCTGCTTTTTGCTCTGCCAAGAAATGAGTCTGTCTCCCAGATACTGACATCCACCAGTTATTGATTTCCTGTCAAGATCACTACCTCCATAATCACTGTCAGTAAATGCAAACAATTGGAAATCAGTGTTCTTTGGGTACCAAAGTCCAAGCCTAGGCCTGCCCTTCAGATACCTAAAGATACGTTTAACAACAATTAAATGTGAAAGTTTAGGATTAGCCTGATATCGGGCACACAGACACACTGCCTGCATAATATCTGGCCTGCTTGCTGTCAAATACATAAGTGATCCAATCATCGAGCGATACATGAATTCACTCACTGACTCCCCATCTGCATCTGCTGTCAGTAGAGGTCGGGATGCCATGGGAGTTGAGATTGGCTTGGAATCTTGCATTTTGAATTTTTCTAGGATCTCATTCACATATTTTGCTTGGTGAATAAGAATCCCATATTCATCATGTTTCACTTGCAAGGCTAGGAAGAAACTCATCTCTCCTTGATCACTCATTTCAAATTTATTTCTCATTATTTCTTCAAACTCGGTGCATAACTCTTCGTTTGTTGACCCGTAGATAATGTCATCTACATAAACCTGCACCATGATGATATCATCCTTCACCCTCTTTCTAAACAGAGTCTGATAAACCAGTCCTCTTGTGTATCCATTCTCCACCAGATGAGTTGATAGTGTCTCATACCACGTGCGCGGAGCTTGATGTAGTCCATACAAAGCTTTATCCAGAAGATACACATGAACTGAATGCTCCTCATCTATGAACCCTGGTGGTTGAGTCACATAAACTTCCTCATTCATTTCTGCATATAAAAATGTCGTCTTAACGTCCATTTAGTGCACTGTGAAGTTTAGATATGATGCAACTGCAAGGAATATCCGAATAGCCTCCAATCTAGCCACGGGTGCATACACCTCATCATAGTCAATTCCATGTACTTGTCTGTGACCCTGAACAATCAACCTTGCCTTGTTTCTGACAATTATACCTGTGTCATCCTTCTTGTTCTTATATAACCAACGTGTGGGTATAACCTTCTTGTTCTCTGGCCTTTTCACTAGACGCCACACTCCCAGCTTTGAAAACTGATTTAATTCATTGTGCATGGCCTCTATCCAACTTGGATCTCTGAGAGCAACAATCACATTAGGAGGCTCAATCTGGGAGATGAAGCACGAATACATGCAGAAATTAATGTCTCCCGTGCGGCTTCTAGTGGTAACACCTGCTGAAATTGGCCCAAGTATATTGCTAATCGGATGGTCTCTGTTGATCCTTGATACTTGAACATCTGGTACAGAAACAGAAACAGGCAGGTTAGAATTAACAATATTATCATTCATACCTTGGTTTTGAGAAATTTCTGAATCATCATGAGTTCCCGAAGATCCCGGAGTATCTGCATTGATATTTGCAGGAACTGAATCTGGTGCTTTCTCACTAACTTTTTCAACATGAGGTCTTGATTCAGATGATTGAGCAATGATATCTTCTTCCTCACCCAAATGATGGAAAACATTTGAAAAATGGAACCCTTCAAACAGTGACCCATAATCAAAAATCCAATCTGGTCCACTCCCTGCATCTGTAGGATTGTCTTCAAGCCAGTCTACGTTATATGCCTCAATGATTACTTTGGTGGTTTTGTTGTAGACACGATAAGCACTATTTGCCGAATAACCCACAAAATAACACTCATCAGCCTTAGCTTCGAATTTCCCCACATCGGACTGATTCAGAACCGTGCATGGACACCCGAATGTCTTGAAATATCCCACCGTTGGCTTCTCTCCATAAACAATCTCATACGGAGTCTTCTCATGACACTTGTTTAAAAGTACTCGATTCTGCACATAACAAGCCATGTTGACCGCTTCAGCCCAGAAGAAGATTGGCAATTTAGCTTCACACATCATTGTTCTTGCTGCTTCAATGAGTGTCCTGTTTCTTCTCTCAGCGACTCCATTCTGTTGGGGTGTGTAGGGTGCACTGTACTGTCTCTCTATACCCTTCTCTCCACAGAACATATTCAATTTAGCATTTTTAAATTCTGTTCTGTTGTCCGATCTAATAGCCTTGACCTTCTTGTTCAGCTGATTCTATATAAGCGTGACAAACTGTTTCACTAAAGTCGGAGTTTCATGCTTGTTTGATAAAAAGAAGACCCAAGTGAATCGTGGGTCGTCATCCACAATCACGAGACAGTAAGAGAATTTGCTGATGCTTTTGTACTTGCACTGGCCCAAATAGATCCATGTGAAGAAGTTGTAATACGGACGACCCTGAATTTGCTATCTTCGGACGGTGCGGTAACTTGTGTTGTTTCCCCTTCGCACAAGCCACACATTTTTCTACAGTAGAGAAATCTTTGATACGCAGTTTTCTGACATGTTCTCCCTTTGCCAGCTTGGTCAAATTCTTCATGTTAGCATGCCCCAGACGCCTATGCCATAATAAAGCTAACTTCTCATTTTGTTTGGATATAAGACAGGCTACTTCTGAGGTTGGAGGTTGACCCATATTAAGCTGATAAGAATTTCCTCTTCTCGGAGTACGCATCAAGATGCACTCCTCTGGAATTTTGACACCTGGCTTGAGTATGATGCATTCCTTGTCGTTGAACAAGACTGGATATTCCCTATCACAAATTTGTGAGACACTGAGCAAACTGTGAGATAATTCTTCCACATAGTGCACATCAGAGAACGTCAAACTTCCATTTCTCACTACTCCTTTCTTGCTTATTCTTCCACCTACACCACCTGCAAATGATACTCCTCCACCATTGAAGTCTTGTACATCTTCCAAAAGGGATAAGTCTCCGGTCATATGTCGGGAGCAACCACTATCAACGTACCAGAGATTGTTGATAGATCTTCTTGGCTGTCCCTACAAGAATCAGAGATCAGTGAGATTCAGGTACCCAGGCCATAACAGATATGGGCACACCTTTGGAATCAATGTAATTAACTAATTGGAGGGTCATTTCTGGCTTTGATTCAGTCACACTCAAGCTTTGAGTGTTGTCTTTTGGTTTCCAAATAGGGTGTTTCTGTGGTTTCATCACATTTGGTGAGTTCTTGACTGACACAGGTTTCATTTGTGGTGATGTGGCCTTTTTACCAGCTGGCTTTTTAACAGGTGTCCACTAAAGTTACAGTTTTGTGTAAACAAGTTGTTTTGTTTGAGTGACACCTTTTTGTTTTAAAACCAGTTGCTCAACCTTTGCTTTTCCATTAGGTTTATTAACTCTTTTGACTTTAGCCACTTGTTTCTCAACAAATTCTGGTTTTATCTTATCATTCCTTTTGTAAACTCCTTTAGATATATAAGTTGGTTCTGGAGTTTTGGCCACATTCCACTTTTCAACAACATGCTTTGTCATCGGTGCCTTTGTGTTTGAAACCTTAGACTGTTGAGTCTTCATTGGTTCTAAACACTGCTTCCCCTGAGACAAAGCTTGTTGCTTTTGCTTTTCTCCTATCATCATTTTCTCCAACATACTAGTCCGTGGGTTTTGCGGATAGTATGGTTGAAATGGTCTATTCACACAATTAGCAGCAAAATGTCCTGGTTTTCCACATTGAAAGCAATTCATGAGTCTAGGCCCATTGACATGACTACATAGGTATGAGCGTCTTGGGTAAGACGACTTCCATTCTGGCTTATCATCCCATTTGTGTATAACATGTTTTGTAGCTTTTTCCGGTTGTGTGATTAAACAAAATTGTTCTGATTTAGACTTGTTTGTTTTATTGAAAGTCGACACAACCTGGGGATAAGCAACAAAGTCCTTGGGCTTAGTCTCACGACCAACTTTAGTGTTAGGCACGCGAATTTTAAAACCATTAACTTTTTCATTGGAATCAGAAACATGTTTTGATAACAAAGATACAACTAATTGTTTTGACTTGGACGTATTAAGTTTTGACACAGATGCCAGAACATCGTAATTAGGTAAATCAGACATTAAACTACTAGACACATGACATTCATTGACTTTCAAACATTCAGCATCCTCCCCAGAAACATCTTCAGTACCTACTTCATCTGCACATGAAACAAAGGTGTCAGAAGAACCAACATTATCGTTTAATGGTTCCTGGGATGGACCCGATTTACTTGTGGATGCCATTGTTTCGTTCTGATTACCCAACCCATACATCATGTGTTTCTCATTTTCAAATTCCTCTTCTGTCATAGGTTTCACTCCAACCAAAACACTATCTATGGGAGGTCCTGCTTCATGCATTTCAGATGTTGATCTATCTATCTGGTCCTCCTCAAAGATCATACTTATAATATCTCTAGGCACAGGTTGAGGAACGTTGTTCTTATTCTTTTCAGTGAAACTAATTCCTATTCCTCCTTTATCTTTCCCAAATGTAACATCAGTGATGCAATTGGACAAAGCCTTACCTGCCTGAAGCATTCTCTTGTTTCTCATTTGGTTCACATCTAATTTTACTTGGAATTCATTGTTCTGATGCTTAAGTTCATCTATCTGCTTACTAAACTCAGCTATTTCTAACTTAGCATTGTCATACTGGAGAGTTTTCTCAGTTGCCAGTTTTTGATATTTCACAATGTCTAGTTTCTGAGCTTTTACCTTCTCCTCATTCTTTGCCATCTACCCCTGAATGAACTCCTTTCGCATTTTATCTCAAACAGTTCTATCTCATAATTTTTATAAATTTGCCTAAGTCCAGGAATTAAACGTGCACAAGTGGATTAGTACATACCTTGATGTTATCAACCTCAGCAGCAAAGGCTTCCTTGTCTTCCACCAGGTTCTCTTCAGGTTTCTCATCAGTGACAACAAATGCATGCTCTTCCTCATCATCCTTTTCCATAGCAGCAATCATTGCATGCGACAAGCTAAGCTCTTTCATCTGAGGAGTCCAGTCATATCCACCTCCTTCCTCTACAACCAAAGCACTTGACTCTGCCTTTCATTTGCTATCTCATGCTTTCCTTTCTTCTGTTCTTTCTCTCCTCGGCTTGGTGCACTCTCTTGCGAAATGCACGTACTCGTCACAGTTGTAGTACCTCAGCTTGCTCTTGTCAAACCCCATCCTTATCTTATCTTGATCCTTCCACACATTTCTCCCAGTCTTTGCCATGAACTTCTTTGCTCTGAAAACAGCCATTGCCATCTGCCAAGAAACATCTAACATCTCTACATCTTCAGGATTTATCTGGTTTAGCTCACCCGACAGCATATCAGCGGGTACTAAAGTTCCGACCATAAGAGCATGATAACTGTTCATAAATCCCATTCCGAGGGCAAAGTTGGGATCATTTGTAGCATCAGGGTTGACACCTCCACTTGAACTTTCTTGAGGTTATGCCACAAATGCAGTTGACTTTGTGACAGAGCTCGGTCCACTCCCAATTGACTTTCCATCTTGCTTAGACTCCACTTCTTCTGACAACACTGCTTGGTTCAGTTTTCCCGCCAAACTAAGAGAGCTTATATGGTTCAACTCTCTCTGCTTGTCATCAATAAGTTTTGACTTTAGTTTGTTGATCAACTCATCAAGAGATAGCTCACTCGGCTTGTTGTTGTCTTTAATGATAGAGATGTTGGTATTCCAGGATTTGGGTAAGCTATTCAGCAGTTTCAGATTCTTATCTTCCTGATCTGGTTAAACATTGTGGCTTGACATTTCGACCATCAGAGACACGAACCTTTGCACTTGTGCTTCAAAGGATTCTCCTTGAATGTGGTTGAACAGATTGAATTTCTGCTTCAGCATTTGCTTACGACTTGCCTTTATGTCTGGATTTCCTTCATATGCCACTACCAAAGCATTCCAGAGTTGCTTTGCAGTCTTGTAGTGCCTTAATCCTTGTGCAATATCTGGTGTTAGAGCCATAGTCATGATAGCAAACGCCTTCTCAGCTTTGTTACATCTTTCCCAATCATCATCATCATATTCGTCTTCCTTTTTAGCCTTCCCCGCATTAACTCCTTCTGAGTGTGTAGGCGTGTATGGCCCATGAATTACTGCTCTCCAAAGTCTTAGATCAACACTCTTTAAGTGGTTTTTAAATCTATATTTCCACTCCAGAAAGTTATCCGCCGATGTGAGTCTTGGTGGACGAGTGATGGATCCAATCTTAAAATCCAACTTATGATACATGCTCGGTTCGAAATCCATAATGTAAGCTTTGGAAAACTTAAAACTAAAGTCCAAATGTCCAAAAAGAGAGATTACGATCGATAACACCCGATTACGATCGAGAACACAGTGAGTCTTAAACACCTTCAGTCGTAAACACCTTCAATCGCAAACACCTTCAGTCATAAACAATGATTCCGATAAAGTTGAGTCATAAACAACGAATCCGATCCGGCACAGTCGTAAACTCCGATTACGATGAGTGTTTCCGGTAAAGAAATGTCGTAAACACCTGATTCAGACAAAGTACAATCGTAAACACTTAAAAATCGCAGCTTGAACTCGTAAACATGTTTCCGATGATGATCTTCAAGAACTTGCAGTCGTAAACACACAAACAAACCCAGAAATTGATCGTAAACCTTCAAAAACAGCAGCAGCTTGATCGTAAACACGAAGAACACCTTCAAACCTTCAAAACTCGAACCTTTTTCCAGAAAACACTTGAATCCAATACTGTGAGAACCTCGAATCAGTGATTCTTGGCTCTGATACCAATTGTTGGTCCAGAAAATCTACCAAAACACGATATTGATATCACAAACGAGTGCGGAATCCTCGTAAGTGATTGATTCAAGAAGAAAGTAGAAGAAATAGATTTGATGAAGTGATAAACAACAAAGATCAAATCTTGAATGATGAATAATACTTTCTTGAGCTTTGAAACAGATCGGAAATACAATAGAGATAGAGAAAATCGTAATCCAAAAAAACTTCTTCAATCATAACCCATGTGAGTTTATATACTACTCACTTACAAGAACCCTAATCCAATCATAAACCCAATAAGCTAACAAGCCCAATCATAAACCTATCTAAGAAGCCCCTACAAGCCCATAATCGTGAACTCCTTAAGCCCCATAATCGTAAATAAGCCCAATTACAAGTTAAGCCCATATCTAATGTTCATGCCTCAAATATATAGCCCAACATATATATAGAGAGAGAGGAAGGGTAGAGTGAAAACAAACATGAGTTGGGAAAACTTTAAAAACCAAATATGGGCCCTTGATCATGATGATCTAATGGATGTCATTTTATGTTACTTTTTCATTTAATTTTAACTTCTTAGAAGACTCAACATTAAACTCACATCTCCATAACATCTCAACTTCATCATTCTCTTTCTTCCATCTTTCACTTTCAAGGTTTTAAAACCCCATTTCTCATCATCATCTTCTCTAATCTAAACAAACATTCAAAATGTCATTTCATACTCTATGGTTCACGTTTAAATCATGTTTCAAACTCATATATCAAACCATTCCCAACACCACTTGTATCTGGCGTAGCCTCTAACGGATCTTACGGAGCTGGATCTGAAGGAGGCGTTTAAGGTTTTTGATGAGAAAGGCGAAGAAGAGGAACAAGGGAGTAAGTGAAACAAAGGTACGTTCCAGATCTAATGATCACATTGCCCTCACAACATCCACAATTGGAGCTTCACAAATCGAGCACTCTAATGAGCATTTGAAGCAGGTGCACATATGCCCGCATCTAAGATTTGACAGTATTAGGATCACATATAAATAGTAATAAACTTGATAGAACTTTGTATGACACAATAACTACCTGTATAGAAGTGAATCGACCTGCGTATCATAGCAAATAAATCAATTAAGTATCGCAATACCAGGTGGCTTCGCTTCCTCATTTGAACTTCAGCCACAATCATAATGTAACGAAAGATGATATAAAATTAAAAGAAACGAACAACAAGAGCAAACGATGCATGGTTTATTCAACAATATAATCCGAAATCAAAACATTGGTTAGAATGTAAAAGCGTTTGATAACTTCTAACCTGAACAAGTTGCAACTTCAACAACATTTTGCTTAAAGCAATGTTGCAGTTTAACTTGCATGTTAACACAACCTTTATTGATTTTTTTAGCTCCATAATCTCATTATGGAGTTGCTCCATGTGCCCTTTCAAGTCATATATGAGTCCCATCTGCTGTTGTAAGACATAATCATAAACTTAACTGTATTCATCACTCATTTTTCATCTTTATGATGTGTTAAATTTAGACCCAAAAATTACAAGGAAAAGCATATATGCATGAAGAGGAACAATATATAACTCACAATGGGTTGATGAGTAACCACGGCGGTAGACAATCGTGGAGTACTATTGTTATGTGACCGATTATTTGAAGGAGTATGTTCTGTAGATGGAGATGGTTGTAGTGGTTGTCGTCGTCTCAGAGTTACTAAAAACATCGTTAGGTCTCCATGATCATTCTAAATACGCCCTTTGATTTGCATATCCACTGTATTCGCTACATTTTGTACATTGCATACATCCTATTTTTTTGCTTCAGCCTATTTTTTTTTAATTTGCATATGAACTAAACTTTATTATGTACATTGCTTCAGCCTATTTTTTTTTTGGGATCATTTCAAATGGGTCAAATCAAAGAATGTAGACAAGTGGAGAATGAATCAAACAGGTCAAAGTGGATGAAAGACATAGAGGTAACTTTCTAATGCATACATCCTCTTAAATTGTTATTATTTAAAGGTTTAGATTACTATTAAAAAAACAAACTCAATTAAAACATTATAAACAAAGAATATTGTTGGGTTCAGAAAAAGGTTCCATTGAGCTTTAAGTTAAGTTCACTACTTTTAAATGAGTTTGAACTTTTAAATGAGTTTTAACTTTTAAATATCAAGTGAGTTTTAAAACTCAAGTTTGTAATTATATGATTTTTATATATATATGTATGATTATAAAACAGTAAGTTTAATTAAAACTCACTAAACATTGATATTAATACAGTAAGTTTAATTAAAATAGTGAGTTTAAAAAAGCAGTGAGTTTTTAAAACATGATTGTATAGTGTGTTTGATTAAAACTCAGTAAAGAGTGAGTTTAAAAAACAATAAATTTTGTAGTGATTTTAAAAGATATCAATTCTAAAATTTGACAAAAAGATATCAATTCTAAAATTTGACAAAAAGAAAAGTTATACGTGGGTTAACAAGGTAACTAACCCTACACATTCAACCCACACTAGAAACAACACAGTCCGACCGATGTCCATCTTGACCCATTACCCAACCTATTTGACCTCCATTTTACCAGCTCTAGTTAAGTAAATTAAACGTACAATGCGATATAATCAATACGCACCGATAATTGGCTAGGTCGGATTTTGTTTGAAAATCTTGGTAGCTTAATCCAGCTCCCCTCTCACATGAATCGTCCCTGCATAATCACTTTTTTCATCTTCATGGTACCCTAAATTCTATGCTCTTTATAGTCTTAAAGTTTGCAATATAAAAGGATTCAAAATCAAAGCAAAGACTTTTTCCTGGTCAATCTCAAACAGATTCTTAGGCAACTCAACACCTTTAAAAATTGGTGCATTTGTAACTTCATTAAACTAAGTTTAAACTTCCGGTTAAACTCAAATTTCGTGATGTGAATATTGCAATTTTAGTGCCAAAACAGATATGTGGAGGTTTAAATTCAATGATGAATATCAAACATAGGTAAAAAAAATGAAGATTCTCATAGATTATGAAATTGAAAACTAGACTCTAGTCACCAAACACAGCCGAGATGATCGTCATCATCATCGTATCTCTAGGCAGGAACAAATTCGTGTTGACTGCCATATAAACCATCAAAACAAATGAAACCAATACCGAGTCCAGATAGAACTAGCATAAGCAAATTGAAACCTATACTCGATTGAAACATAGACTCGATTCTCATAAAATGTTAGTGAGTTTTAATTTAGGGTTTAAGAAATCTGAATAAGAATTTGATTACCTTTTCTCTTCATTGTTCTTGTTGATCAGAATCCGTTAGACGGTGGTTCTCCGTTGTGTTCAATCGAATCTCTGTTGTTCTTCGATAGATTGGGATTTTCTAAGAAATTTTGTGCCTTTTATGTTCCCCAAGAAGTTCTTTCTTTTTTTGAACGGCCAACGAATCCCCTGGAAAACCCAGGGAGCATTTACACCAGTTGAGCTCATTCTAGAAAAAATCCACCTCCGCAAGCGGCCGGGTGGTAAAACCTGGGAGCTCAGGGATCAAACTTGTGACCTCTCAGTCTCAAGTCTCCCCGTATCGCCAATAACCACTAGTACAAGTCTTAGTAGTTTCCGAGAAGTTCTTTCAAATGAAGTCAGATCGAAGGGAGTTCAAATGAGAATTGGGATTTTAGTTGGTTAGTTTTTGACGGTCGTACCCCTATTAATAAAAACGCCTGATTAAGATCCGACAGTTAAAAGAGGTGTCTACGGGGTCTATATTTTTTAAAGGGGTCTACAATGAACCATTCCCCCTCCCAATATATATATAGGGTTAGGATCATGTGAAAACACATATATATTATGAAAACGCGAAAACACATATTAAAAACTTTATAACTTCTTCATGCGTTAATATATTTGTAGCAAAAGTCTTAGAATTATGTTATCTTTAATTTTGAAAAAATATATATAAAAAGAATTCACGTTTTTTTTTTTTTTTTTTTTTGTGATGCACATGTGCAACACAAAAAAAAACTCATACTTTTAGTATACGTTAATATATCTTTTTATAAGTCGCACCATATTTCTTATATTTTGTATTGTTTTGAATGATGCACATGTTCATCAAACAAAAAAAACCTCATACGTGTGGTATACATTAATATTTTAAAAAAAATATTACACCCTAAATCTTATAGTTGTGTTATTTTAGATCTAAAGAAAATGATAACATTTAATAATTTTTGTTTTTAATATATGTTGCACATGTGCACTATTTAGCATTATCATTAGTACCATAAATGTTTTAGGGTATTTTATAAGTTTTTAATATAAGGAGTGTTTTTTTATTTGATAATTCGTTTTTGTACAGTACTAATAATAATGATGCATATGTGCAGCACACAAAAAAATACGGAATATTTTTATTTTTATTTTTTTTTCCAGAATCAACGATAACATAATTTTAAGACTTTTGGTGCGAATTTTATGAAAAAAAAACATTAACGTATGAAGAAGTTATGTATGTTTTAATATTGGTCTTCACATTTTCGTAATAAAATGTGTTTTCGCATGATCCTTACCATATATATATATATATATATATATATATATATATATATATATATATATATATATATAGGGTTAGGTTCAAATGAGAACTTTTTCTTTTGAGAACTTTTGAGAACTATTTATAGGGTAAGGATCATGCGAAAACATATATATAGGGGGAGGATCATTTGAGAACCAAATGATTTTAAGAACCATTCTTAGCCACAAGTTATATATAAGGAAACCCCCCTATGAATTTGAATGCCCCCCCCCCCCCTCTTGAAAATTAGTGGCTTAAAATGGTTCTCAATAGTTCTCAAAAGAAAAAGTTTTTATTTGAACCTAACCCTATATATATAGAGTGGATCATTTGAGAACCAAATAGTTTTGAGAACCATCTTGAGACACTAGTTTATATATATGGAAACCTCCCATGACTTTGAATGGTTCCCCCTGAAAATGAGCGGCTCAGAATGGTTCTCAAAAGTTATCAAACCAAAAAGTTCTCAAATGAACCTAACTATGTATATATATACCCCAATTAAGACCCAGTTTTGATATCTTGGCAGCATATTTTTTTGTCCCTAGATTGCTATATATATATATATATATATATATATATATATATATATATAGAGAGAGAGAGAGAGAGAGAGAGAGAGGAAGGATATAATGAAAACCTCTTCGAGTTTGGAAAACCGTGAAAACCAAGCTAAAAAATTCGATTTTTGTTCCGATTTTTTTATGGTGATTCTCTAAGTTAAAAAGACCCCCTTTATGCAAAAAAAAAATAAAAAAACGCCTAGTAAAATTTTTTAAAAAAAATATTTTACTAGGCATTTTTTTTTATTTTTTTTTGCATAAAGGGGGTCTTTTTAACTTAGAGAATCACCATAAAAAAATCGGAACAAAAATCGAAATTTTTAGCTTGGTTTTCACGGTTTTCCAAACTTAGAGAGGTTTTCATTATATCCTTCCTCTCTCTCTCTATATATATATAGGGTTAGTTTCAAATGAGAACTTTTTCTTTTGAGAACTTTTGACCATTCTGAGCCACTAATTTTCAGGGGGGAAGCAATTCAAATTAATGGAGGGGATTTCCTTATATAACTTGTGGCTAAAAATGGTTATCAAAAGTTCTAAAAACCAATTGGTTCTCAAATATATATATATATATATATATATATATATATAGGGTGAGGTTCATTGTAGACACTTTCGCATGTGAAATAGCTCTTTTTCACATGTGAAAGTTTCTAATTAATGAGAAAAAAGAAAAAAAGAAAAAAGAAAATTAATCACAACCATTAGATCAAGAGATCTAATGGTGAAAAAGGGTGTGTACCTGTCTACACTTATGGGGGTGTCTACAATGAACTTTTCACTATATATATATATACCACTGGAGCCGAAGGCCTTTAAAGGCCTGTTGAGGCCTCTTAGTGAATCTTGCCAGAAGATGATATAAATATAACAAAGAAAAAAATAATGCTCTTAAAAAGATATAATATATATTGACTATTTAAATCTTATATATATATAACTAGGTTAGTAATCCGTGTACTACAGAGACTGAATAGAGATTAATAATATTAGACAAATGCAAAAGAAAAAGATAATAATTAAGAAATTTGAAAATTATGATTGATATAAAAATCTTATAACATTTAAGAAATTTATTAAGTTAAACAAGTTCTTGATTATTTTCCGAAAAAAACTAAAGTTATTGAGTAAATTAATCAAATCTTAATTGATGATTACTAAGTTGGTAATTGATTGTGAGCTTTACATGTGACGGTGGCTATGTGGACCCTTTATAAATGAGACATGTGACAAAAATTAGTGCTTTATTAGAATTTAGGTCCATGATACTAAATAAATAAAAATAAAAAAACGATTAAGAAATTTTAAAATTATGATTGACATAAAACTCTTATAAAACATTAAATGATATTTAGTAAATTAAAGAAATTTATTATGTTTGACAAATTGTTGATTAATTTTCTTAAAAGATTTTTATTATGTTAGACAAATTGTTGATTAAAGAAATTTATTATGTTTGACAAAATTGGTAATTATTCTTAATTGGTGATTTACTAAATTTGTAGTTGATTGTGAGTTTGATATTTGCCAGTGGTGATGTACACCCTTTAAAATGAAGATATGTGACAACTATTATAGTGCTTTATTAAGATTAAGATTTGAGTGGTATATGCTAGTAAATTACTAGGCTATTTCATATTCCTATTAATTTATATACTTTTTGTTTTTGTTGTTACAAACTTAAAAAAAAATTATAAAAAGTTTATTGAAATTCTAATTTTCCTTTTGAGATTCATATAATTCGACAAACAGATAGTGAAATATCTTGATTCCCATCCAACAAAATAAATGTTCTTATATATTTTTCATTTTGTCTAGTCTATAACTACTGAATTATAACTTATGACTCCTATATAAGAAGCATGCACCTTCACATTCTAGCTATTCAATTACACACACAAGATTAATTGTCTCCGATGGCAAGTGATATGATAGCCTCAAGGTATTCTCTTTCCTTCCAATAACCATTTTTAAGTACTTCTAAGTTTTAGTTTTTCCTATTTTTTTCCAAAAGGATTCCACGATGGTACATAATGTGTATTCCAATAGAAAAAAAAGTTACAGATTCAAAACAAAAAGCCAAAGATAAAAGTTTTAATTATAGGAAAATTGTATTTTATTAATCCTAACTATTGATTAACTATTGATTATTGACCAATATTAATCCTAACTATGTTTTTTCCCCTACAATAATCATAATTATTTGAGTATTGGACAATAACAAAACTGCGCTAAAAAAAACAAACCTCGTTAGTTTTTTTGCTATCTATGCATCTTATGTGTCATTTTTTGTTTATGTGTCAAATATTTTCTTCTTTCTTTTTATTAAATCCACCTTATCATCAATCAGGCTTCAAAAAGCTTAACATATGTGGAATAAATAAATAACAATTATTTTTCTTCTTCAATTCCTCTCCGGTTCATTCATGTTACTAACCTCAAAAAATCATTCCTAATCTCTAGTTTACTTGGTTGCAATCTCAAATTGAGTTTACAAAAGAAAACAAATTATATATTTTAGTTAGGACCAAAAAATATAGAACGAACAGAAGCAAAGCAATCTTTGGGACCAATTCATGTTCATTGACTTTAGAAACTGCTAGCTTTTCCAAACAAATCCAGATTGATTTACGTTTTTTGTGGTTCTCCTTTCCTTTCAGTTCATCTTCTTGGCATTCAACAGTGATTTATCAAATTCACTGTTTGAAAATTCATAAATTTAAATTCGAAATTTCTAACCAGTAATTGGTCCACTGCTCTCTTGTACAAAAACCCCAACGGCAAAATATCCGGGACACTAAACCAACCCTGATGTCTCGTACTTCTATCGTTCGTGTTTGGCCATTCAGTCCCATCTCGCACCTTCTAGCAATCGATTTAGCTGACCAAGTCCTCTTCTACGGGCTGTGTTATTTGCTTCGTGTTTGAGGTATGGAACTCGATCTTCCGCGACTTCATCTATATGTTTTATCAATCAGTTTTGTGACTACCCCTGTTCCGGTCGCAGAGAGCTTCTTTCTTTTTTCTTTGAAGACAATCCGATTTTATAAATGAGTTGGTGTAATTAAAAAAAAATGAGCTAATTGCATATTTCCTCCTATAAATTTTAAAAATTGCATATATACCCAACCAAAAAATTCAATTGCATATATTCCCTCCCATTATTTAAAAATATTGACAAATTTACCCATTTTAACTTTTTTTTTATTAAAAATAAATTATAGAATGACTATTTAACTACTTACTCTACTCATATTTATCAATTAGATATATATCATTTTATTCCAAACCATTCAAATTATTCATTAGCTAAACCCCAATATTACCAACGGCAACATTCACAATCCTCATGGTTATAACCAAAATTGAAAGCACAATCTATACTCACCACCTCACCACCTACTTGAATATTATTTTCTCATATTATCACTTCATTCACCATCTTGGTCCCATAAAAATATATGCACATTCTTTCTGGTGCATATAATATCTTCAATCACCCATCTCCTTAACCCACCAGTATAGATCTATGATAGTCGACAGAAACATCCATTTAATTAAAAAAAAAAAAAACAAACTCAAATTCATCACTACTTTATTTTAAGGTCATGTAACTTGCATATCCCCACCCCGTATAGTAGACAAATCTGAATAGTCCTTTTCCACCCCATAATCTCCCATTTCACAATTTATTAAATTCTCCTTTACTTTAATCTGCATACTTCTCAACAGTAGCTCTTTGAACTACCTTCGTTTTCCTTAACCTTTTCCAATAGCAACTTCTTTGAATTGCCTACAACCAACAAATTCATCTTACAAATCCAATTCGATGAGCGGGTTTTGGTTGGTTGGACTCGGGCTTGATCCAAGGGTATCTTCAGTAGTTCGCACAACTAAAGATACAATTTTATAAATCATAATTTTCAATTCATCCTCAAATAAGGTCCCTGTTTGACTCCTGTTTGGAACCAAATTACAGGATCAATAACCAAATCCCAAGTAAAGTGAAAATTTCAAAATTCAAAGAATAAAAATAAAATATATGCTAGTTCGGAACTGAAAATCGCATAATCAAGCAAAAACAAAAAACAAAAACAAGGAAACTAAAAATCGCGGGTTAAAGCGATAAAGGGGGTATATGTAATTGTTTTTTTTTGGTATGGGTAAATATGCAATTATAATTGAAAATAGGGGATATATGCAATCCCCCCTAAAAAAAGGAAAAAATTGATACAGAGATAAAAAAAAATGACACGTAGGATGTATAGTCAGCAAAAATTAACGAGAGTTTGTTTTTTTAACGGAGGTTTGCTATAGTCCAATACTCGAAAAGTTAAAATTATTATAGGGAAAAAAACATAGTTGAGATTAATATCGACCAATAATAAATAGTTGGGACTAATAAAATCCAATTTTCCTTAATTATATGTTTTATTTTATTTTGTGTATTTTAATTAGTCTTATCTCAATTAGATTGGCAGGAAAGGTAGCACTAATTACAGGTGGAGCTCGAGGAATAGGTGCAGCAATTGCAAGATTGTTCACTAAACATGGAGCCAAAGTGGTGATTGCTGATATCCTCGACGATTTGGGTCAAACCGTTTGTGAAAATATTGGTGTTGAAATGGCTTCTTTCATACATTGTGACGTGTGCATTGAACCAGACATGGAAAGGGCTGTGAACTTCACAATCAACAAACATGGTAAACTGGATATAATGATAAATAACGCTGCAATTGCAGGTGACCTGAAGTTTAGCATCCTTGATAATCAAGTAGATGACTTTGCACGAGTGTTAAGTGTTAACGTAACCGGTGTTTTTTTGGGAACTAAACATGCTGCTCGTGTTATGATTCCGGCTCGTGCAGGTTTTTTCTTTTTCTTTTTCTTTTTCTAATTGGGTTCTGCTACACTTACAGAGTTACATCACCTGAATTTTAATCTCACATCACCCACACACTCAGGGGCGGAGCTATTTGAAGGGCAGGGGTAGCGCCCGCTACCCCTGAACTTTTACTGCGATGTGTAATTTTTTTGGTTTTCGTTATTTCGCTACCCCTAAAACGAATTTTCCGCTACCCCTGAAACGAATTTTCCGCTACCCCTCGAATAAATTTTATAGGTTTTAGTTAGATCCTGACTTAAAAATATGATCAAAAGCCCGTTAATTACCTAATTTTTTTCGGGGCGCTGCCCCGAACCCCTGTTTATCCCGGCAAATATATTTTTTTACGCTACCCATAAAAAAAATTTCTAGATCCGTCCCTGCACACACTAGACGAATGGAAACAAAACAACTCTTAATTGAAAGGCGCACATCCTTAGCTATTACCATAAACATGTGGTTGTGGTTGTGAATTGTGCAGGTGGTAGTATTATTACAATTGGAAGCATTGCTTCTAGTGTAGGTGGTAATACTTCTCATGCATATACTAGTTCCAAGCATGCCGTTGTGGGACTCACGAAGAACGTTGCTGCTGAGCTCGGAGAGTTTGGGATTCGTGTCAACTGTGTGTCGCCACACCTAATCATAACGCCGGCTACAGTACCTATTGTCAAGAAATATCCCAATTTGTATACCGACGTTTACTCCAACCTCAAAGGACTAGTTCTTCAAGAAGAAGATGTTGCTGATGCGTGTCTTTTCTTCGCGTCTGACGAATCTAAATATATAAGCGGCCATAACCTCGCATTGGATGGAGGATTTACGGCAATTAATCCGTCGTTTGGCCTCTTTTCATCACGATTTAGGGATGCATAGATCATTCTTTCCGGCTGATTGAAGTATCTGAAACTCCTGTATTGAAGTATGAATAATGAGTGTGTTTTCTACCATTGAAATAAGATTAATGTGATGGCAATTATTAGTAAATACAATATGCACTATGATTTCTAGGGGAAAGTTATTGTATAAAGGACAATTTCCGTGCGAAGTGTGCGAAGGCATCTCGGCCGCTCATATGCGGGCTTTTTTTTATCTGACGGCGCTAAAAATGAAACACGCTTAATTAATTTAAAAAAAGGACGTGCAGTCATTAAAAGGGGTATTAAAGTCTTTTCAACTTTAGATGAGACACGCATACGAAAAAAATATTTACGCATCAAACACAAAACGCAAAACCTTTAACCTTTAAACAAATAACGCATACTTGAAATAAAATTCACGCATACACTTTTAAAAAACTCACAATAACACTAACCTAACAAAAAATGTCTTACACTTAATAAAAAACGCATGTATTCCAATAAATAACGCACACTTACGTTTTATAGATTAAAAATTACGCATATTTGATATGAAAATAACGCATACACTCTAAAAACTCACAAAAACACAAACCTACTTGTTTTACACTTAAAAAAACGCATGTTGATATTACAAATAACGCAAACACACAGAACATAAAACGCACCTGTTAAAAAATCACGTATTATATTTACAAATCATGCAAGTTGTTCTAAAAATCACGCATACACTCCAGAACTCACAAAATAACGCAAACACACAGAATATAATCGCACCTGTTAAAAAATCACGCATTATATTTAAAAATCACGCATTATATTAATATTTATATGAATTTACAGGTGAAAATGATCAAAACACATCATAAGAACATCAAAACCAAAAAAAAAAATGGGTGTCTAAATCCTTCTTAAATATTTCAGCAGCCTCCACCATGTCCTTACCCTTCTTAATGGTGCTCTCGACAACACCACTAAGGAGGGTATGTATCTCCTCCTTCAGCTCTAGCTGCTAAGTAATATACTCAGCAGCAGCCTCTTTCATCGCGGGTTCCGGCTCGTCCACAAGCTCCTGGGGCATCCTAATGTGGCCTTGGATGCTGTTGACAGTAAGACCCCTGATCATGGCGAAAGAATTACGCATTATGCGATCATCCTTAGATTCTTTCGCATGCTTTTGTTCAACAATTTGCATGACTACGTTTTTAGACGCAGTGTTAGAGTTTGATGAAGAAGAAGCCATTTTTCTTTTTATGTTAAAAGGATGAGAAGATTGAATTTAGGTCTGAGATATATGGGGGATTTGAGGACTTTGTTGGTCGAGTAAGTAATATGCATGAAGAAAGACCAAATATATATATACAGATCAGAAAAATAAAAATGGAGGGAAAATAAAACGAAGGGTAAAAGAAAAATTACATAATAAAACTCAGAAATTAAAAAAGTTAAAATCGATCCATTTCACCTCCCCCAACCGTCCCCATTAATATGGTAATAAATAAAAATACAGGTGACGCATATAATACCAGGCGAATCTCATCATCCACCGTCTATAAAACTAGGCACTCGATTGCATTTTGAAATCACGCAAATACAGTTCATTAAATTACACATCAAATCACAAAAACACAGACAAGCAAAAAAATGTCTTCATCTTCCTCCAACACCACAGGAGCTAACAACAACAACGCGCTAAATGAGAAACTAACTCGGCAAATAATGTTGGAGTACAACAAGGAGAAACTGCTGATAGACGTCCTCGAACAAAGTTTCGAAAGCCTCCGAGAAAACACGCAAGCCAGAGAAGAAATCACGCAAAAGATAAGTAGTCTGCCAAAGAATTCACTTCAAGAGATTGTCCGTTTGTTCATGCTAGACCAAGACAAAACGGATATGGAGTAGATGGAAACAATAAACAAAATACTTGAGACTATGAGTGCCTCTCTTGAGTTAATTTTTTTTTTACAAGCCTATCAGTAGAAATGTAATCCTCCTGTTATCAAATAATAATAATTTTTGTATTCCTTGATTTTATTCTTCATTTATATTGAAACTAACCAGTAATATATATAAAAAAAATTCAAACTTAGAATTATGCAACTACAACTAAATCACGCAAACGATAAAATTACGCAGATATTAAAATAAATCACGCAAACACAAAAAACTCTAGTAAAAAACTAAAACAAACCTACTTAACATTTATCAATGATTCTGCAAAAAAACAAAATCAACTTTAAAACATAGACAAGTGTAACAATAAAATACATCATTATTACGCACACTATAATTGTGTATGACACCAGCTGAAAATACATGAACATATGTTCGAAATTTTTTAGATTCTATTATAACACATTTTACTTGTAATTTCTCGCATGTAGTAACTCATAAATTTAAGGTCATAACAAACCACGCAACGACATATAATTAAAACACAAAAAAAAATAATATTAACAAAAAAAACAACAAAATAAAATTACGCAGTTATTAAATAAAAACGCAAACAGAAACACTCTTACAAAAAAGAAAAAAAAACATGAACATAAGTTAAAAAAAATTAGTTAATTGACTCCCTATAATCACGCATGTTGTTTTTATTTTGACGCATAAAGAAGCTCGATATAAACACCCTACAACAAAATAACGCACCGCGACATGAAGAAACGCTGTGACGTAATCTCCGTATATTTTAATTAAAAAATTTTAATTGATAAAAATGCCCCTCCGCGTCCAGAAAGAAAGCGCTACGCGTCGACCTCTCCTTCTTTCGCACGCTTCGCGTGGAAAAATGCCTTTGTATTTGAACTTTCACCGTGATTTCTAATCCATGGGTCATTACTTTTTACCACACATAATCATTTGAAATAATTTTATTAAAAAATATCTATTAAATAAAATCCGTAAGAAAATTTGCATTTTTTACATGGATGAATCGTTAATTTCAATCCTAATACTTTAACTAAATGAACGGTATTATAGGAACTCCTTTCTATAATTATCAACCTTGGTAAATTTAATTACCATTTTATTATTTTTTTTTATCATATTTATCATATGTTTTTTCTTTATTTTTACCATTATCCCATTTGACTTATTCACCGTTATGTCATTTGCTTAATTTTATCATTTTACCATCTCTTTTGAATATCCGACGCGACGAGTTTAACATATAAGTTTGTGGTATAACGGGTACAGTTGTGACATAACGTTACATGGAACGTAGGCTTTTTCCATTTACAATTTTGCCGTTTGAGCTTGGGACAAGAGTTTGTTTGTTTGTTTGTTTGTTTGTTTGTTTTTGTGTGATGTAATATGTACATGTAAATTTCCTTATGTATTTTTTTTAATAAATCGTTATGATCATTATAATGTGACGTTTTATATGACAGCAATACAATATTATTCATGCGGAAATACGGAAACGTGCGGATAAGAAATTTGGTGGATATATTATCTAAAGTTATAAGGGTTAGTTTTAAGAGAAAAAAGAACTATATGAAAATAACATGATTTTGTAACAATCTTTTCCAATATGATCAAGTCGATACCAACAGAGTCCCGGTCTAGCTCACTGGACTGCTATAAAGAACATCCTAAAATAACTGAGGAACAATAATGAGATGTTTTTGGTATATGGAGGAACCAATGAGCTCGCTGTAAAGTGTTACACTGATTCTAGTTTTCAGACTGACTGAGATGACTCTCGCTCGCAGTCTGGATACGTATTCACCCTCAATGGAGGTGCTGTTTCATGGTGTAGTTCCAAACAGCCAGTAGTGGCTGATTCCACTACTGAATCTGAATACATAGCCACCTTAGAAGCTGCTAAAGAAGCAGTATGGATGAAGAAGTTCATCACAGATCTCGATGTGGTTCCAAGCGTTAAGAAACTCATCGAGATGATGTGCAATAACACAGGCGCTATTGCTCAAGCCAAAGAGCCAAGGTCTCATAAAAAGGCCAAGCACATTCTGAGGAAATTTCACTACATAAGAGAAGTAGTTGAAAGAAATGAAATAAAGATATGCAAAGTAGACACAGATCAAAACTTAGCTGATCCCTTTACCAATCCCATGACTTACGAGACTCATGATCGTCACAGAGAAGCGATAGGGCTTAAGTTAGCTAAAGACATGTTTTGATTTAGTATTTGGGTGTACGAACATATAACAGTTATCTTTACTATTCATATTCCATTAGTGAATGCAATATGGAATTTCATAACTGTGTTCGATGTTAATACGCTTAATCATCCCTGAACAATTGATGATATTGTTCTAAATGTCCGTAGTCGATTAGAGACGTGGGAACGACTCTAAATTAAGACTATTCTGATTTTCAACCTTAAAAGGGTTTAACGTTCAAAGTCATAGACCTCAATAGAGAATGACGTTGGACGTAACTCGCATCAAGCAATGCAGTCATGGAAGCTTTGCTCTAATGTTTCCTCAGACCTGAGACGTATACTAGAACTCGCGTTTACTGCAGACTGTTCTTTGATTGTTGTGTAACGTTGTTGTGTAACTGCCAACAATAGGACTACTTTCGGGAATGGATCTAAAGTTCAGTGGGAGTTGTATACCTCAATACGGGATTTCGTACTATTTCTTCGGCAATAGATAGACATAAAGGCGCCCTCGTTGATTCCAAGTGTGAAGTGTGAGACCTCACCCAAACTTACTGTGTGTTTGATTGGTACACTTTGGATCGGAAAATGAGTCTATAATCGATGAATCTAATACATGATAGTCCATGTCTCATCATTCATCTATGACTTGAATGGACATAGACATCTTCGGCGAGGATCACCGCGAGGTGGTTCTCGCTTTACCCGCGCCACTAAGGCCCATGTTTGAGCCCTGGCGTGCCGCCACGGTCGAATCAGGTGAAAACCCTAAGTGGTCGGTGCCATTGTATGCCGCCTCCATTACGCCACTTCCTTTGCCGCCTCCACGCACGACGGACGAAATCGTTTCTACAACGGTTTCGTTGTCAAGCACGGCGGAACCATTCGATTGGAATGCTATGTTGCATAGCATGGTTTCGTTACCGCCACCACCGCCGGTTCATGAGATGAACCCGCCCGTGGTGCCTGAGGCCCCGTCTTCAAAGTCAGTTGAAGACTTGACTCGTCAGTTTGAGTCGCGCGTTTCCGTTAATCCTAGCGCCACTTCGTCAAACACCGATGTCTCGAACGGTTGTTCGAACTCCGCCAAGGTATATCTAAATTGTTTAGATAATTAAATTAATTTATTTAATTTATTTTCTGTATTTACGCGTACACGGTAATCAGATCATGTCTACGGTTTTACTAAAATTCACGTTGTAAAACATTTTTCCGCTGCGTAATTAATTTTAATTAATTAACCCGTATATATAGTCGGTAAATAATTAAAACGGGTAACCCGTATAACCACTGTAAAACCCAATAACGTGATATCATGTGGCTTAACGTGCAATAACAATGTGGTTTTAACATGAACGTAGCTATTACGTCGTAAATATATATTTACTGGAAAAATAAATAATTATGTGACACATACGTATGATCGTGCAATTTATTGATTATGTGTTTACATGCTTTAGATCGAATTCATTATGGGTTATACATGTGTACAAGTCCTAAGTCTCCTACCTCGGCGGGAATGACAAGACTTTGTATGATCGTCCCATCGATCGTGCATCGTATACGCGAGATTCCTGTCGAAAATTCCAGTCAAAAACGTTGAAAATCGAGAAAATGAGGTCGAGTGAAATCTGTCTCGTTTGAGGTTCGGACAAGCTCGGACTAACCGCTCCGAACTTGAGGTTCGGACGGAGCTCGATCTTTATATTGGTTCGGTGAGAGTTCGGTGAGGGATCGGTCAACGTTCGGACGGAGTTCGGTGAGGGCTCGGAGTTGTTTGGTTTTTGTTCGTCCGAAGGTCTGGTTCGGAGAGAGTTCGGCGTAGCTAGGTTCGGACTAAGCTCGGAGGAGGTTCGGACGAGGTTCGGTGTGAACAGTAACTTGTTTTTTTGAAAATGTCCGATTTTCAAGCGTTCGTGGCTATTCAAAATTCGGTTCAGGTAACGATGCAAACAATGATTAACTATGATAATGAAATCGGAACGAGTCAGAAAGTTCCCAAATTACTTAAATTGGAAGATTATCATAGTTGGGTGACACGATTTGAAGCGTTTGTTTCCGCAAATGATATCGATATGTGGTTATCGTATTCTGAACAATATACATATCCTAAGGGTGAGGATGGGGAACCAATTCTTCAAAGGAAGCTTTCTGGTGAACAAAAGAAAGCATATCAAGCTGAGAAAAAGGCTTATGACACTTTAACAATGGCTTTGCCTATTGATTTACTACATCAATTTTCAAGCAACTATACCGCAAAGAGTTTATGGGATGCTCTAGAAAAGCGATGTGAAGGCAATGATCAGTACAAGAAAAGTCGACAAAAGGTGTTGAAGAAGGAATTTGATAGTTTCAAGCATTATCAAAATGAATCGATTCCAAATCTGATTGCAAGGTTTGCACATTTAATGAGTGAAATGAAGTTGGTGAATCTTACAAAAGATGAAGCTGATAGGAAAGAAAAGATTATGGAAGCTCTACCAGAGAAGTGGGAAAATTATGTGATGATGATTACTAATGATAAGGATTATCCAAGGTTGTCTTTTAATGATCTGATTCAAAGAATCCAAGCTAGGGATATGGAATTAAAAGTAAACAAGTCACTTCCTGAGCAAATTCAGAATCTTGCAGTGTATTATGGCAACAATGATTCAACCATAAATGCTGGGAAATCTAATATCCTTAGTTCTGCTCCTCCTACAGCATTTCTGGCAGGTAAATCTGAAACTCCAAGTTATTCATCTGCTGGTTGTACTGTGTCAATTCCTAGTTCTTTGACTCAAAGTGCCATTGTCTGTTCAAATTGTCGATGATTATAATGCGTTGATGTCTGCATTGGTATCTTCATACTTTGGTGTTATCACTGGTGCTGTGAGTAATGCTGAGTTAGCAAATGAAGATTACGATCAAATTGATTATGATCATTTAGAGGAAATGGATCTAAATTGGCAGTATGCTATGTTGGTTCGTAGAACAAAGAAGTTTTTCAATAGAACTGGTAAGAAGAGACTGAATCAGGAAGGAAAGATTGGTTTGGACAAGTCTAAAGTGAAATGTTATAAGTGTTCCGTTTATGGTCACTTTGCTCGAGAATGTCCAAGTTCTACGGAAAGTAAATTGAAGATTAGTCAACATGCACATTTAGTTTTTCATCCATCAGATAAAGCTGAAAAGGTTGAACAGAAATCTGCTACTCTTGCTCATGATTGGACTGATACATTTATGCATCCAGATGAATTTGCTTGGAATGCAGATTCAACAATTAAAAAGAATCATACTCCAATCTCAATTGCTTTAACTGTTCAACATGCTGATGATGACAGTTTTTTAACTGAGTCTGATTCTTCTTCAAGTGTATCTTTGGTTCCAGAAGAATTACCTAAGATTTCTGAGAATTCAAAAGATGACGACTTTAAATGTTTTAAATGTGAGAAGTTGCTCAAAGAAATTACGAGTTTTGAACAACATCGTCAAATATCAACTGAAGAAATTGTGGTGTTAAAGAAAGAGTTGGAGGATTTTCAAAAGAAATATTATGAGTTGGTTCATATTCATGAAGATGTTTTGAAGGAAAAGGCTCAATTGGCTGAAGAATGTGAGAAAGCCAAAGCTGAAGCGTTAGACACAGCTCAAGATTTTGAGAATCTGTTTGAGAAGAGTTATCCGGTTCAGCAAAAATATGAAGAGGCTACTGCTCTTATTGCAAAAACTGCTGTTACCATTGAGAAGCTTCAAAATAAGATCTCTATGCTTCAAGATGAAAATGTTCTTTACAGAGACAAGAATGAAGTGTTGACAAAAGATGTTGAGATCTACAAGCAGAAGAGAGAAAATGTGCTTGAAGAATTATTTGCTGCATGTGAGATCCGGAAGTTACAAACTTATGAGTATGATGATCTCAATGCAAAGTTCATCAAGTCATAACAAGAGGTGTTTGAAGGTCAACAGAAAATTAATGACTTGAAATTGGAGATTTTGGAGTTGAAAAGACAAGTTAAGAATTGCAATTTGTCACCGACATTGCTAAATTTCTTATACAAGCAGGATCAGAGTTTAGAGAAGTCTAAGGAAGAAAATATTCACTTGGTACCTCAACCAGTGGATTTGATTGAAGTTACTTCTGCTCAGATTGATCCAAACAATGAATTGCATGACTATTCAAAGTTTGCTACTCCATCCAAGAAGAACAAGTCCAAGTCTAAAAAGAAGGAGAAACTTTTGGGTGAAGCTCCAAAGTTTATTTCAAAGTCTGTATTGCTGGAAAATGAGAAAGTGTTTGATAAGGTTGCTTCAAGTTCTTCATCTGCAACTGACGAAGAAAAGGTTTTGATTAAAAAGAACAAGCTGAAGGATATCAAAGCCAAATTTACTAGTGATGCTAAGTCTAGAATTGCTTCAGGTTCTTCGTCCAATTCTTCAAAGACTCAAGGATCTAAACACAAAGGTTTAGGTTACAAAGTGTTGGCAGAACCGGTTCAAGCAAAGAAATCAGTGAAGGCTGAGAAGGTTCCTAAAGCAAAAGTTACAAAGAAATCACCATCTCAGAAGGAATTTTCCTATTATTCTGGAAAATCTTCATCTTCAAGGAGTCCATCTCCTAGGTATGATTCTTCTGATGGTTTCTTTGATAACTTTCATTCTGAACATTCATCTAATTCTCAAAAATCAAAACCATTTTCAAACAATTTTAGAGAAAGACTTTGTTATGTTTGTCGTCAACCGGGACATCTTGCTGCTGATTGTCCGACGACTGCATATATCCACAAAACTGCAAAATATGTGGATAACAAAGGTCAAATTTTTGATGAACTATGGCCTTCAACGATTAAATCAACTCGTAAATCGTCTTGGTATAACTCAAGTACGTCGGTTGACTCTCATTCGGGTTCTGATCAAAAATTAAAACTTTTACAAATTTGGAAACCAAAAGTTGTTTCCAAGGCCAACAAGGACTTTGTGGAAGAAACCGGGCGACCCGACGTTGTTGATTCGGGTCGATCCCAACGCACCTAATGTTTTGTTTGGTGTCAAGCAGGTGTTTCAGGAAGACCTTTCGGTGATTGGAAAATTGCTGATTGTGAAATATCTGTTCTAATTAAATTGAATTTCAAAATCAATTTTGTTTTTTAAAAGGCTAAATTGCTAGTATTCGTGTTGGTTGATCATTTTTCTTGTTTTTCACTTCGTCTCATTCTGAGGGGGAGTTTGTTTTGGCAAAAATACAAAAATAGGAAATCTATAAATAGAGTTGTCATTTTTAGGGGGAGAAAATTGAAAAAGACAAAAACATTGAAAAATGTAAAAAGCCAAAAACATTGAAAAATGAGAAATTGTATCCGACATGATTGGGAAATGATGGTACATTGGCTGAAATTGTCTGACTCATGGATAAAGTAGATGAAAAAGCCATAAGACCATTTGATCGATGTGTAAGGTAGGCTCGGCAAATCAGAAAGTATACGTATGTGATATACACTAAATCTGATGCTTGACCTAGTGGACAACATCTTGATACATATCTCATGATATATCAAGGAAAAAGATATGTGAAAAATAAAATGAGAAGTCACTGTGTATACATGTGTTCATTTTGCAAAGATTTAAACTTGTTTGATTTTCTTTATTTTGTCAAACGATCGGACTTTCTCTGCGTGTCGAAAGACCGACCTGATTGTTGTTCGTTTGATGTTCTGCTTTATTTTCTTTGGTGTTTCGTATAACTCATCGGACTTTCTCTGCGTGTACGGGAGTACCGACCTGATTGTTGTTGAGTTATACAACTTCAACTTGTTTTATTTTCTTATTTTGTTAAATCCGAGGCCTTATCTGCGTATCGAAAGATCGACCTTAAGGTAGACGATTTAACGTTCTTATTTCTTTTTGCATGGAACACAGTTGACTATATCATGGTTACAATCATTGTGTGATTAAAATCACAAATGAAATCACAAAAAGTGAATAAGCAAAAGCATATCTGAGTATGTTTGATAGTGTGGGGTACACTGGTCAATGCAAACTTAATCAATACCTTAACATATCCTGATGTTATGAGTATGATTTTGCCAGAGTTTAAAGTTGGACAAATTATATCTGCAATCGACATGGCTTATGTGCTTCAATAATTGAAATTGAAATGTAGTTCAGCATGTTATGATCAATATGATCCCAAGTTGTGATCTTTCTCACAAAAGACAAAAATAGTGTTTGATTCTGTAATGCATTTACTTTTCTTATCAGAAAATACCAAAAAGATTTTAGGTGTGTTTTGATATAAAGTTTCTAAAAGCCAAAAAGATTTTGCTTCTGATATGTTTTCGTTTGATCAACACGAAATACAAAATCAATTTTCAAAATCAAAATTTCTTGGAGTCTCGAAGAGATATTTTGCACCAAGATTATTTATGTTGGCAGGTTTCTAAGTGGAAAGAGAACATCACAACTTCAAGTCTTCTGAAGGTTGTTGATAAAGAGATTACATACGATGCAATATCAAGTATTCAAGATTGAACTCATCGTCAAAGAAGAGGAAGAGTTTGATTGAAGATACAAGATACAAGTTTGAAGAGAGGAGATGATACTGCACATGCCGAGGGGGAGTTTGTTGATACATGGTCCTTGATCGTCATGTGAAGTATCGAATACAAGACGAATCATACAAGTTTGCTGAGGTCCGAACTCAGGCCGAACCTGGAGTTCGGACATGGCCGAACCTTGGGCCGAACCAGAGGTTCGGACCAACGGGTTTTTCTAGTATAAATATGTGTATCTTGTGTTGTATTCAGAAACGGTCTAAGCTTCCGCGTCATATATTCTCTGTGTACTCAGTGGTTCTCTGTGGTTAATACAAAGTTCATTTGTATTTACTCTTTGTGTTTTACTCGTTTACATTGATTTCATCACGACTAAGTAGAAGATCTTCACGCTCACGCATTTTCAGATAACATTGTAATAAATTATGACGCCTTAATATTTGTTGCAATGTAACATGTTATATGTGATATACATGCTAGATGAATATTAGAAAACCTAAACTGATCACCAATGTGTATTCGAGTCCACTTGTCTGTTTTCCGCGCGTTTTCAGAAATGTTGGTCAACACAGTCAAGACTCACACTGATATGTGTCTTAGGTGAAGTTTAAGGGGATCCACTGATTTTCATTGGTTGACTATTTTGGATTTACTAAATTACACCCTAAAGTGAGTTAAAGTTCACGACCCCACTTTTAACTTATTACGCTTTGGGAGGAGAAGACTTGTGGTAACGATTTCTGTTGAGAAATGCTAAACGGTTTCTGTTGAGAAATCCTAAACGATTTCTGTTGAGAAATGCTAAACGATTTCTGTTGAGATATGCTAAACTTTTCTTTTATATACTATTTGTAACCCATAGAGAAAACATGACAAGGGATTCCTTCCATAATTCGTGCACCATTAGTATCAAACTGATAACGAAGAAATGTGAAACAGATCTGTTGGACTTGACAAACCATGCCCTGGCTGGTCGCTCTACCCCCACCGCCATCGGGGGAGGAGACGGGGTATTATGTTATCCTAATTCAGGGTCATGCCCGACATTATAGCATGGCTAGAAGGCAAATCTTAAATCTGTCAGGAATGGGGACACGGGGCCTAAGCTGTTTTAGATAACATGGTCTAGCTAACCCAAGTGTTAAAATGCTAATTAACTTTTTCACGATGTGTGATTTTCCTGAGTTGGTTACGCCTCGTTGAGGGTAACTGGTTAACTTACTGTTTTAAATAAATGATATATATTTACTTGCTTAAACTTCGTGAATTCACCAACCTCGTGTTGACACTTTACATGTTTCTTCTCAGGTCCTTAGGAGAGATAAGTAGCAAGTTAGGATCATGACTTGGTCTAAGTCTGCATGGTTTGTTAAACTTTAACATCTTTTGTCACCTCGGGCGTAAACTATTTTAACTGATTATCTTTAAAATTCGCTTCCGCAAAACATTGTTGAACTCTGTTAAACATGTTTATAAAAAAAATTGGACTGTCAAAGTCGTATATCAAAACGTTTTGTTGAGCATATAGATGGTTTGGTGTGTCTGATGACTAGATCCTGGTCGGACACGCTCCTAATGCGGTGATACTCCGTGGGTGAATTTTTAGGAGTGTGAAATTATACCGAAAATCAACATGGCTTGTGTGCTTCCATAGTTGAACTTGAAGTGTAGTTTAGGCCATTGTGGCCAATATGAACCCAGGTAGTGATCTTTCTCAAGACAAAAATAGAGTTTGTTTTTATTAGGCTATACTTTATGAGGCATGGACATCTTGCTGCTGATTGTCCGACGACTGCATATATCCACAACACTGCCAAGTATGTTGATAACAAAGGTCAAATTTTTATGAACCGTGGTCCCCAAAGATTAAATCAACTCGTAAATCGTCTTGGTCTAAACCTAGTACGTTGGTTGAATCTGATTCAGGTTCAGATCAAAACTTAAAACTTTTACAAATTTGGAAACCGAAAGTTGTTTCCAAGGCCAACGATGACTTTGTGGAAGACACCGGGCGACCCGACGCTGTTGAATCGGGTCGATCCCAGAGCAACTAATGTTTTATTTGGTGTCAAGCAGGTGTTTCAGGAAGACCTTTCGGTGATTGATGAATTACTAATTGTGAAATATCTGTTTTAATTAAATTGAATTTCAAAATCTATTTTGTTTTCAAAGGCTAACCTGAGAGTATTTGTGTTGGTTGATCAATCTTTTCTTGGTTTTTTCCCTCCGTCTCATTCTGAGGGGGAGTTTGTTTTTGCAAAAATACAAAAATAGTGTGTTGTTTTTCAAATAGTAAAAATGAAAATCTATAACTAGAATTGTCATTTTTAGGGGGAGAAATTTGAAAAGACAAAAACATTGAAAAATGAAAAAAGCCAAAAACATTGAAAAATGAGAAATTGTATCCGACATGTTTGGGAAATGATGGTACACTGGCTGATATTGTCTGACTCATGGATAAAGTAAGTGAAAAAGCCATAAGACAATTTGATCGATGTGTAAGGTAGGCTCGGCAAATCAGAAAGTATACAAAATGTGATATACACTAAAATCTTATGCTTAACCTAGTGGACAACATCTTGATGCATATATCATGATATATCAAGAAAAAGATATGTGAAAAATAAAATGAGAAGTCGCTGTGTATACTTGTGTTCATTTTGCAAAGATTTAAACTTGTTTGATTTTCTTTATTTTGTCAAACGATCGGACTTTCTATGCGTGTCGAAAGAACGACCTGATCGTTGTTCGTTTATCGTTCTGCTTTATTTTCTTTAGTGTTTCGTATAACTCATCGGACTTTCTCTGCATGTACGGGAGTACCGACCTGATTGTTGTTGAGTTATACAACTTCAACTTGTTTTATTTTCTTATTTTGTTAAAGCCGAGGCCTTATCTGCGTATCGAAAGATCGACCTTAAGGTAGACGATTTAATGTTCTTATTTCTTTTTGCATGGAACACAGTTGACTATATCATGATTACAATCATTATGTGTTTAAAATCACAAATGAAATCACAAAATGTGATAAGCAAAAGCATATCTGTGTATGTTTGATAGTGTGGGATACACTGGTCAATGCAAACTTAATCAATACCTTAACATATCCAGGTGTTATGAGTATGATTCTGCCAGAGTTTAAAGTTGGACAAATTATATCTGTAGTCGACATGGCTTATGTGCTTCAGTAATTGAAATTGAAATGTAGTTCAGCATGTTATGACCAATATGAACCCAAGTTGTGATCTTTCTCACAAAAGACAAAAATAGTGTCTGATTTCGTAATGTTTTACTTTTCTTATCAGAAAATACCAAAAAGATTTTAGGTGTGTTTTGATATAAAATTTCTAAAAGCCAAAAAGATTTTGTTTCTTGTTTGTTATCGATTTATCAACACGAAATACAAAATCAATTTCCAAAATCAAAATATCTTGGAGTCTCGAAGAGACATTTTGCACCAAGATTATTTATGTTGGCATGTTTCTAAGTGGGAAGAGAATATCACAACTTCAAGTCTTCTGAAGATTGTCGATGAAAAGATTACTCACGATGCAATATCAAGTATTCAAGATTGAACTCATCGTCAAGATCGAGGAAGAGTTTGATTGAAGATACATGATACAAGTTTAATTGAGGAGATGATACTGCACATGCCGAGGGGGGGTTTGTTGATACATAGTTCTGATTGTCATGTGAAGTATCGAATACAAGACGATTCGCACAAGACTGCTGAGGTCCGATCTCCCAGCGAACCTGGAGTTCGACAACTCCGAACTTGTGGCCGAACTTGAGGTTCGGCCGGTCATAGTTCAGCTTGTATAAATAGGTCGTCTTGTATATAATTGTTAAGCTTCCGAGTCATATCTTCTCAGTGTACTTTGTGGTCATCTCTGTGGTTAATACAAGTCATTTGTATTTACTCTCTGTGTTTTATTCGTTTACATTAATTTCATTACGACCAAGTAGAAGATCCACACGCTCAAGCAATTTCAATCTCGATTCTTATCTGCCAAATAACAAGGATTCAGTTAACATTCATACATTTATAGCAACCTAGGGTCTTAGCGTAATCCTTACCATCGATGGTAGAAGATGGCGAGTTTAGAAGAACAAGAGCAGAATTGAAAATTTGATACAGATCCTATCAATATAGGGCCTTAGCGTAACTCTTACAGGCCACAACCGGGTCGGGTTTTTAAAATTGTCGGGTCTGGACATATAATATCCAACACACTCCCACTTGGACAAATCCTGACAAGATCATAAGATGCAGTCAAAGGTGCTCTAGCTAAACATGACTACTCCAACCAGATGTGACACCTTAAGTCGATAACCAAGGCATATCAGTTGCATAGAAACATGGTATTAGAATTTATGGTAATTATCGTTAGTCATTGTTCCCTTCTGTATTCGACATCCATTGAACGATAAGGAATATATTCAATTCAACTTATCTTAAGTTCAATATTTCTCGATCTCGATTTCAAGTGTTCCCATCAAACACACAGTAAGTTTGGGTAAGACCTTACACTTAACACTTGGAATCAACAAGGGGCCCATGATGTCTCACTATTGCATTGTAAATACACGAGTACCGAATCTCATATTGACTACATGCAGCTCCCACTGAACATCAGATCTATTCCCAAAAGTAGCCTTTATGACTGTATCTACGCTACAACGGTTGACTACAATCAAAGAATAGACCCTGGTAAACGGGGGGGGGGGGGGGTAGCACATATATCTCAAGTCTAGGGATACGAATGAGTTTACCAATAATGAACTAATCTTGTTATTGAATCAAAGAAGATGATTTGATACGAGTTACGTCCAACGTCATTCTATAATGAGGTATGTGAATTTGCATAGTCAACATATTGAGTCCAAAGTCATAATAGTCTTATTTCAGATTCGTTCCCACGATTCTGACCGACTACGGACACTTTTGAATAATATGTATATGTATTCTCCAGCATTATTCTCAAATGATGCATGTGAGTTTGGAGAGTTGAACAACTCAAATCAAAAGTCATAACGCTTCAACATCTGATTCGTTTGCACGATTATGATGGAGCGTTTGAGAATACTACATGTCTATTCATGGATGATAAACGTATTAAAATCGAACACAGGTATACATTTCAGAATTTCTTTTAACTGTTTAAAATGAATTCGAATAATTAATATAAGTGTTACAGTTCGTACATCCAAATACTAAATCAAATTTTGGCTTATCGTGCTGAGTTATCACATCAAGTATGTGATGTTCAAATGATAGTTTGCTATTCACATATAGCTAAGTTTTGATGTCGTGTTAATTGTCTTTTATTAAATGTTTCTAAACTTCCAATATTGTTTCCTAAATAGTGAAGTATACTCAAGTGATATGTGATAATAAGTGCCCTTGGTGAACACAATGAATTCGTGTTGTCACATAACTCGTCTTCAATGATTACTCATTAATCATTCTAAGACTTTGAATGAACTAATTCATTCTTAGGTCACTTGAGATGGCGTATGACTATATCAATACAATTTTTTTTCTTATGATATACTTCCTTTTATGTCACTGTGTGTCTGTTTATGGTGACATCCATATAATAACCATTTATTATATTATTTCTTTCAAGTCCTATTGGTCTTGAACTTGCCCTAGAAGTAACTTATATATGTGGATCATTATCCAAAGTGTATTTGTAAGTAACTTCTCAATCATCCGATGATTAATTTCATTGTTTAATTTTAACTAATTAAATCAAATTACTTGGGCCATTATGTAATTATCATAAACATGATTATTAACATAGTGCTCCCACTTGCCTTTTATAAATTCAGCGTTCTTTAAGATTATCAATTCAAACTTATAGGTTATTAGCAAACAATTTTGCTTAAACCTATCCTGGTCTACTAGTAGGACCAACTCAATCTTATAATAAGATACAAGATTATGGGTTTGAATATATATGCGATCCGGCGCATAATTGATATCCTAGTTTCATGAAACCGAATCATCTCAGATCAGTCATCTGATATAGATTCATGTTTCATTCTTTAGGTAATGGATTATGCAATATTCTTCGATAAGAATGTCAGGTTCCATTCAAATCCATCTCCTTTAAGAACGCTCAAATTAATTGATTAAGACAACAATTGTCTGGTCAGAAGAATGTTCACATATTTCTGATTAAGGAAACAACTTGTTGGTCAGATGGTGTGATATATATATATTGTTTATACTTGAATTTCTTCAAGTTAAGCGTTGTTTATACTTCATGTTCCGTGACAGTCCAACAATTAAAGGAAGTTCTTCCTTTCTCTTGGATGGAACATTAATCCTAAAGGATTTTAGAAGTATATTTCATGGCCAAGTATAGTTAACGGTAAAAACTGTTTCTTGATACTTGAGCAGGAAAGTTATGGATTGGATGGTTAGGGTAATTTTGGAAAAAAAGGTTTTTCTTATTAAGCGTCAATTTCTTGATGCTTGATTCCTGGATTCTAGAGTTAACAATTTAACTTTGCAGGGATTTCGAATTTTAATTTATAACTATTTGTATAAAATTCTATTATAGGAATGTTAAGGTTTAGGTATTCATTAATCATTAATCATCCAAATGATTATTACTATTAATCAAGGCTAATGATCCAAACTTCTTTTAGCAGATTCTTGATAAATTAAGAATCCTATTGCTCATTTTAAATGTCGTATCAAATACGAACATTTTCGAAGTAAAAAATGATTCATTGTCTATAAGCTTATTAAAACTCTTCATCATATGTAGAACTCCAATGAGCTATTAATCAGTCAAGTGATTTTAGACAATCATGATCAATCTAGCAATTGTGAGGATCACATATCCTTTAATGCTTATGATGTGTTTATGATTATGAGAATCATGTTGTCATGGACTTATAATCAAAAGACTAATTGAGAAAACAAGCTCAAACATCAAACGATTATTCATACGAATCAAAAGATAATGTCAAACAAAATCAAAAGCAAACCATGTTCAAAACAGGAAATCAAAAGTATTCATCCTGGACGCAACCAGGGAAAAAAACCAATTGTTTTATAATACTACAAAGTTTAGAATGTGAGAAAAACCCTAGTTGCGTTGAAGTACAAGCGAGCTTCACGATCTCTTGGTATTTGATCTCCTTCATTTTCAAGTTCCTACAAAGTATAAAGTGTGTAAGCAAAGCTTCACATTTTGTGGAATTTAGAAAAATGAAACATAAGGATAAATACTTCCAGAAGAACTCTCAACATTCTTCTAAGCCTTAACCTTAGCAAGGTACTCAGGGCAGTTCCTTCTCCAGTGTCCCATCTTGTTACACTCAAAGCATTGACGCTGATCATGCAGCGACCCTGCTTGGGAAGTTTTCTTGCCCTTGGCACCAAACTGAGTGGTGGCAGTAGATTTACCCTTTCCAGTAGAGGGGCGTTTCCTCTTTCGATCGGGCTTCTTGACACCGGTTGATTTGACTACCAAGACCGCATGGGTATTGTTGGAGGCGATGTTGATCTCAGCAGTTTTCAACATCCCATGAAGCTCCAACATTGTCTTCACCAAGTTGTTCATATTATAGTTTGCCCTAAACTGAAAGAACGAACTGGAAAGTGATTGAAGAATCAGGTCGGTAGCCAATTCCTGAGGAATGGCATACTGGAGCTTCTCCAAGCAGTCAATGTACGACTTCATCTTAACCACATGTTGGCTGACAAAAGCGCCTTCATCCATCTTACATGATATGAGTTCAGTTAAAACCTCATAGCGCTCCTAACGGGCTTGTATCTCAAACATTCCCTTCAGCTGTCTGATCATCTGGAAAGCACTCAAGTCCTCCATATTCTTTTGAAGTTCTGGAGACATAGTGGCCAACATCAGGCAGGATACTTGATTAGCATCCCTTACCAGGCGGTCATGCGCTGCATGAGCAGCCGTAGTGTTATTTGCAGGCTGTGCAGCTTGTTAGCCATCTTGAGTACAATCTTGAGATTGCGGAACTAGTCAAGGATATTGGTGTCATTAAGTTTCTCCTTCTCAAGGATAGACTTAAGTTGGAAGGTGTCATTGGGTGCATTTATTCGTTGTTGTTAGCCATCTGAAACATTAAGACAATTTATTTTAGTATTTTTGATGTTTAGCCTAAATTCAATTATGGTAAGTTCTAATTGAATAAAGGATGGGATTCCATCTATCTTAATTACTAAAGGCAGTTGTAGCATGCAATCAATAGTAATTAAATAAATAGACAGACAACGATTGCCATTTGTGAGGACCAGTCACAATTCCCGTTTATGAGGCCGCAATAACATCGAATGTTTTATGCGATACGTTCAGCCTCATCCATGCCCAAATCTATTTACAAGGATCCACGTTACGGTGCTGTAGCTGGAATAACGTGACCCCCCTGCAAAGTAGAGGAATAGTTATCCGAGGAGGCCACATGTATAACTACGGTGTTGTAGCTCCAAAAGGTGTACCTTAGAATACACCCTACATGCCAAGCACAGTGTTGTAGCTCCAATACTGACATTTAGGTAAATGCATTCCATGTTGGGCTTGACCTGGGGCGACATAAACTATTAATTTTGGACTTACCAAATAGAGTTATTTAATCAGCTTTTAGTTCGTGATTATTTATCGCAAACCCTATCATAGCTCGGGACAGTCAAATTAGATAACCTAATTAAATTGACTATGTTGTCGCGAAGCATACATAACCAAACAAAGCATGCAAGTATTTTAGAAGTTTATAAGTTTCGTAAATTTCAAAAAACTCTTTAATTGGTTATATATATATATAGGGTTAGGTTCAAATGAGAACTTTTTTCTTTGAGAACTTTTGAGAACCATATGGAGCCACTAATTTTCAGGAGGAGCATTCAAATTCATGGGGGGGGGGGGGGGGGATTTCCTTATATATAACTTGTGGTTCAGAATAGTTCTCAAAAGTTCTCAAACCCAATTGGTTCTCAAATGATCCTCTCCCTATATATATCTATTACTATATATAATACATATTGCCCTAAAGGGCATTTTCGTCATGAAAAATGCTTAATTCTTAAGACGCGTACAAATGGTTTAGCTTAGTGTACAAGTCTTTAAAGCATGAAAAGTTAATTATCACACTTAAACAAACAAATATGTTCAAAACACGGGGATAAAATGGTAAATAACGAGGTTTTGAACCCCTAAATCTCCATTGCAGAGACTCCCTTTTGCACGCTTCTGCCGCTCTCCTCTTCAATTGGGCAAACAATTGAATCGCATTGGAACCAACCATCTTTCTAGCCATCTCTCCCCTTTCGATTGGCAGACGCTTCAATGCTCCTCTATCTTTGTTCTTCAGCCGTGTGATTGCAATCATCATTCATTGGAAGGTTGCGATGAAGGACGCCAATTGTAATGAGATTCAAACTGGAAGCGCTCTAATCAATTCCGAGAGTCTATAAATTGACTGCACCCTCCCAATTTCGTTTCACCATCTCCATCTTCATTGACACTCATTCTGATTTGTAGCCCCATCTAAGGTAACATTCTAATTTCTGATTTGAAGCTACATTTAATGTTCTAATTTCTTATTTGTTTGATGCTAATCTAATAGCTTATCACTCTCTACTCTATTTAATATGTTTGATGCTACTATTATCCATGACTGTTGCAAGGTAGTTATTTGATTTTGAGCCCTATTCTGGTAGTGGACCTTGACAAGAGACGGTATATGGGTGTTGACAAGAGACGGTATCCTGACCGCTGGAGATGTAAGTTTTAGTTTTCTTTTTTAAATATGTATTTGATGGAACATTGCTTGTTGCTTAGAAGTTTTAAGGCATCCGATCTCAACAGATTTGATGTCCTAATTGTTTTCGTAAGCATGGAGGTATGTAAAGTTTTGTTTTTGATGTCCATTTTTTATAAATGAAGATGTTTATAGCAAATACACCTGATCTAAAGATCGAATCTTGATAGCTGGATTGATACGGTTATATTAAATAGTAAAAGAATGCATCCAAAGTACATCCAAAATACATATAGAAATTGGTTCTATGATCTCTTTGCATTTAATATGGATTCTTTAGGAATTGGTTCTATGACTATATCAATGTTTAAGTGATAGGATATTTTCCTTTGAAATCTTCTTTATATAATTGGGTACATATTTTTTGAGGTTTTGTTGATTTGTTGGTGTATTTTTCTGTATTCTGATTATAGGTTTCCTGTATTCTCTGTGGACTGGAGTTGTTATGGTTGCTGTGAGTTTTACTCTCTGTGGCAAATAGCACTTACTTATGGGTTGAAACTGCTACATCTACCCAGGTGACAAATTCAACCCATTTACGTATGAAACTGCACTTACTTATGGGTTGAAACTGCTACATCGGCTTCCTGCTGCTACGATTTTTTATTTTGCCCTTTCCGAACTATACATGAAAGTTGAGAGGTAGAAAATAATTCATTGTTTCACATATGCAACCGTTGTATTGGATTTCAACATTCTGCTAGATTTGATGTAAAATGTTACATAGTTGAGGTCTGATGCTTGCTGTGGTGAGATTCTAGGACTTTTGATTCAGGATAATGATTTAGTGGAAGCAATTCACATATGGTGAAGCAATCAGGTGAATAATTAGATATCATTATACTTGTTACATAATTTAAGTTTGTCGATCAGTGACTGCTCATAATAATTGCAACTAATATTCATATTTTGGTGATATTTCTAGCTGCAATTCTAAAATTAGTTGATTTCAATTTAGATTCACAAATGTTTACACTCGAGACAAAAGTATATCTATAGTCAAATTCTGCTCTAAAATGTGTTTTGGGTGTTACTTATACTCAAAATACTTGTCTTAAAACATCATTTGTTTCAACTGGGTGAGGACTGTTGACCCACTTTTTATGTCCTTTAAAGTGCACGTCTTAAAACATGATTTATATAATTGCTAATAATGTGTGAATCTTCAACATTGATTAGGTGAAAAGTTAATTCAGCTCGAGAAGGAAAATGACATTGTTGTCCATTTCATAATTCGTCATAGGTGATTCACTATTTCATTTCTTTTTAGTATATGTCGGTAAGAACAACGTTTGTTGAAAAAGAAATTGATCTTTCATTATATTGCAGTGTAATGTCAAAAATCATTTTGAATCAATCCATCGACTATGAGGAATCACAACATAGGGACTTTCTGAGGCTTGTAAGATAAAACACATCTTATCGTCATTTGAATGGCCCATAAGCTCACATTTAAAGTCATTTGTGATGATTTTGCAGATAGTTGTTTGTTTGGGTTATTGATCAAGATGTGTGAGATCCCTTAACTCTATGAAATTGCTATGGTTAGAAATGTCTTAATACAGATCAGCTGAAAGGAGAGTTTGGGAGGTGTCATTCCTTAAAATGGCCTTGCAGACAATGAGGTTAGCTACTAAGTCAATATACAGTCATGTTTGATTAAACTTAGTTGGTGTATTTAATATTATAATAGCATCACAAAATCGAACGTGAACTGTAGGAACTAGTGACATTTCCACATGGGAGCCATTTGATGGTTTGAGGTTAGTCTTGGGTTTTGAATGATGATTTATCTCTATACAAATGACCCAAACGGGACACAAAGTCATCTTAAATGATTAGTGTACTAAACAACTATAATAATATCATTTATTAATTATTTATGTTTTGACCCTTTATTATATGAATGTTAAGTTAACAAAGCTCGAGTCATATTTGTGAACAGTTAATGAAGATTAGGTCATGAATTTGGTTGCACGTGGAAGTGCTTACATGAATAGCTGACACAATGTAACAACTAAATACCTTGAAAAGGTGTTTAAAGTTAGACTGGGCAGAGGATTGTATGGGGAGTGTTTCTGTGTTTGGTGTGTTATTTTTCATTCTCAATTAATATATTAATCAATTAATCCTCATGGTTTATTTTAATTTAGCAGATAGTTTTTATGTTGGTATTCTGATGGATGATCCGAATAAATTCGCAGTTTAGTTAGCCTCTGCCTGCCTAAATAATAAAAAAACAAAAAGCTCCTGAGTCCTGACCATCTCTGTTCTCTCTGAGGTTGGACACTATTAAAGGTTAAAGAATAAACTAAAGGCTAGAAGGGTGGGTGACTTTTTATTAGGTGCAAATAAGAACATGATTAAATTCAGAACTTGAACCAAATTCAGTACTTAAAATAAAAACCAGATTCATTCAAATTCTATTAGAAGGATAATTACAAATTTTCCTTTTTACTCTCTAAATCAGTTTCTAACTGTGGTTTTGTATGTGGTAGGATTCCAACTTTTTTCAAACTTCATTTTTATGTTAGAAAAAATATGTAAGTTCATATATATATGATGTATTTTATAAGTTTAGTCTAATGGGTCAAAATAGTTTAGTCTAACGGACCAAAGAAGTGGACTAGCTACAACTAAATTCTGTTTGTGGAGCATAAATATGGGATAGGATTTACAAGTTTTAAAATACATGAATAGTTGGACCATATTTGATGAACTGTTGAAAAGATGTACATATATAATTCATACCTGAAAGTTAACTCTTATATATCTAATGTTTTTTTTTGTGTTCGTTACTTTGTTTATCTATGTTCTATATTCATATTTGATAGAACTGAAACATGCAAGGTTTCTTAAGGACACTGTTATTGTTGTTATCAATTGTAATTTGAAGTGTTCTAAATTTAGATATGCGAAGAAACTTAATGGTATTTGGACTCTTTGGGTTTCAGCACTGTTTGGAATTAAAGGGACCTCTTTGGTGTGAAGGTATGTCTTTGGTGTGAAGCGTAATTGTATTTGACTACTTTTTGTAATTGTATTTGACTCCTTTTGTGTTGCTTGGTTAAATTTTGTTTGGAATTAAAGGGGCCTCTTTGGTGTGAAGGTATGTCTTTTTTTATTTTTTATGTTCATGTGGTAATATACTAATATAAGAAACCAGATGACCTCTTTGTTTTGGTATCTATGAAGTAAATCTTTAAACTTGAATTCCTAGCTTCAATTATATATATTTTTACTTCAAGAAGTTCATTTTGATCCAAAAGAATCAATCCATACCTTAGACGATTTAACAAAAAGTGTTGACATTGGGGAGTATGTGTTTGCTTTCGAATGGAATGAATTAGCCTGTGCTTGGGTCGCCTGAAATACAGTTGGCTATTTCAGATCCACTCCCAATGGGGTTCAAATCCAGCACATTGTTTGGTATATGATTATGTGAGCT
>JBCNJP010000008.1:46439251-46488400 GCA_039602395.1 Deinandra increscens subsp. villosa
TAGAGATGGCCGATTTACTTCCCATTTCTGGCAAAGTCTTCAGGAAGCGTTGGGGACTAAAGTGAAATTGAGTACGACATATCATCCACAGACGGATGGGCAGAGTGAAAGAACCATCCAAACCTTAGAAGACATGCTGAGAGCATGTGTGATGGAATTTGGTGGCAGTTGGGACACCCACCTACCATTGATAGAGTTTTCATATAACAACAGTTATCACTCTAGTATAGAAATGGCGCCGTTTGAAGCTCTATATGGAAGGAAATGTAGAGTACCATTGTGTTGGTCTGAAGTTGGAGAAGGGCAACTTACAGGACCAGAGTTGGTTATGGCTACGAATGATAAGGTTCGAGAAATTCGAGAAAAGCTTAAAGCTGCACGGGATCGGCAGAAGTGTTATGCCGATCGTCGTCGTAGGCCATTGGAATTCAAGGAAGGAGATATGGTAATGCTTAAAATATCCCCTTGGAAAGGGATTATTCGGTTTGGAAAGAGAGGAAAGCTAAGTCCTCGCTATATTGGACCTTTCAAGATTATATCCAAAGTCGGCAAGGTAGCCTATCAATTGGACTTACCCGAAGAACTCAGTGGAGTTCATGATGTATTTCATGTATCGAATCTCCGCAAATGTATGGTTGATGAAGCACTAGCAACTCCATTGAAAGAGATTCATGTGGACGAGAAACTAAATTTCACAGAAAAGCCGGTTGAGATTGTTGAGAGAATTGTGAAGAAATTGCGCAGAAAGAAGATTCCGATGGTTAAGGTTAGATGGGATGCTCGGCGTGGACCCGAGTACACTTGGGAGTCAGAAGTGGATATGCAAAGGAAATACCCCCACCTTTTTGAGGCTGAGTGAATTCCGGGACGGAATTCTTTTAAGGGGGAAGGATGTAACATCCCTGGATAAACCTCGAGAATCGGATTGGATTTTTCCAAGAAATGTTTTCGGGAAAAGTTGAGACAAACCGGGACTTATAACTTTGGTTGGATAGGGCCTCAGTGCCTAAATTTTTGATATTTTGCTACTGGAAGTGTTGGGAACGAAACCCCGTTGTCGAAACGAGCTAAAAATGCAAAATTGGAAAAAAGTCACTAAAAGACAAAATAGTCGTTGCGGGGTGCATCGCCTTTGGATGACCCTGTTGCAGCCCGCATCACCCCCAGTAATCTGCCGGGTACTTCTGACCCAATGCGGGGTGCATCGCTTGGCCAGTAAACCATTGCGGCCCGCATCGACTCTGTGACCAGAATTAGTGATTTTGTTTGTTTTGTGTTTTGGGAAATATCGAGCGACCCGGTTTGATTATTTTTACGAGTATGGGCATAATGGTTTCCAGTATAGATATTGTACTTCCCGGTTGGGGCCCTATGATCTCGTCAGGTGTTTGTTGTCCGCTCGGTATGTTCCTGGGAGTGTTGTTAAACCTCCCGTTTGTTTATGGATTGTTGCTACCAGTTGCTTGAGCATATATAATTGCGGATAGGTTCTGATATATTTATGTATATATCATTATAATAGACTTGCCACTGTGATACACTTGGACGTTTGGATTCTCGTGCCCTGTGACGCTTGCTTGATCCACCATTTGATATCTGTGAGTTGATAGCTTTTCCCCTACTTTAACTTTTTAACGTTTTGGGGTGTACATGAACCATGTCAAACTATTGCTTGTTTGTTTGTTACTGTTTTTAGGTATTTTGTTACCGTGTTATAAATTTTAACTCGCATGTTACGAGATGTTCATGTTGATTAGTATGGTTAATTTGGGCCTTAGTGTTAGGCCACAAAGACATATATTGCACCAATACAGCTGTAGAGGTAGATCAAGGTGTCTCATACCCGTTTGTTGGATCCATTAGGGGTCGGGTGATGGCGTATATGCCTAGTACACAAAGGGAGGCGTGCGGCCGTAGGATCGTACCCCCAGAGTGCTGGTTTAACCATAGGAATTTATAACAGGCACAGTATTGTTACTTGATTTGTGGAAACTTGGATTTGAGTCAAACGCGCTACGACTCACCAACAACTTTTGTTGTTGACGTATTTTTGGTTCATGTGCAGGTAAGTAAAGCTTTGGGTGGATGTCACGTTTGGATGTTAGGGACGAGTTGGGTTTTGTACCCGTTGGGGTTGATTTGGTTGATTTTGGGATTTTGTTCCCCGTCATGACTATCCTTTGTTATTGTTGTCTTTTTCCTTTGACCGTGTTGGTAGCCTTAGGTTCTGCCTGGGCGTAGACTGATGTGTATCACTTAAGACTTAACATATTTAAGTCCATTATGGTTTGTGTTTGATTTTGTATTGGACGGGTCGTCCGTTTGTGTGTGTTGACCTTGTGATCTTGCATCTATCTGTTTGCTTCCGCGTGTTCTGATACGGGCGGCCGGTCCCACTCTCCTCCCCTCCCCCCGCGCCTGGCAGGGCGCGGTGGGGTGGGGTGTGACAGGTTGGTATGTCACACCCCGCCCCATGGAATTGTTTCCACAAGCCTTAGATCACCATGGAATCACCTTGTTTCACCATGGAATTGTTTCCACAAGCCTTAGATCACCATGGATCGGACATGCAACACCACCTGGAGCATCAACAACTACTGATCAGTAGGTAACCCATAAGAAACTAAGCTTGAAATGGTGAAACAAAAGAACAAAATGCTTACCCGAGCTTCGTGTGTCTCGAAAATGCCTTATCCTTGATCACCAAAGCTCCCACTGGCCGGACTTGAGCTCCACAGGGGTTGAGAGGACGAAATGAGAGAGTTTTCCCCAAGTTAAACCGTGCAAATGAGCAGAATTGGGGCAAAACTCGTTTTTATAGACCTGGGGATCAATGCGGGCCGCATCGGATTACTTCAACGGGCGATATGCCCCGCATTGCCATCAGGATATCTCGCGGATCTTTTCCGGGTAGCGCACCCGACCCGGCGACCCGCCACTCGATGCGGGCTGCATTGCTTCAAAAGAAACATGATGCGCCCCGCATCATTCCAGAAAAGAAAAAAACTTTTTCCTTTTTATTTTTCTTGGAAAAATCCAATCCGATTCTCGAGGTTTATCCAGGGATGTTACAGTTTTGATATAAAGTTTGTAAAAGACTTTGTTTTTTTAATTGTTTTCGACTGATTGACACGGAAAACAAACAATGTTCAAAATCTGATTTTAAAACATCTTCATTCTCCAAAGGAGATTTTTGCCCAAAATTAAATTAATTTTGATGAAAATGGAAAACCGCACCTTTGTTTTCTAAAGTTGCAGGTTGTGTTGATAAGACTTTAGCATGGTGAAAGAAGGAGTTTATTAAAAGCTACTAAAGGCTTTATTCTCAAGTGGTTCATTTGATAGGAGTCCTATTCCAGCCATGTTGTCTCTGCAACTAACATCAAGCGTTTGAAAGTGGAATCAGATATAGCAAATGACAAGGGTGAGCCTATTTGAGCATAATCTGTGTCATGTGATTTATCTAGAGTAGTTGTAGAGTTAGCAAGTCATTGTTAAGCTGTCAACGAATTGGCTCATGAACTGCTAGTTCGTTAGCAACGAACCATGGGTTCGTTGCTCAGTCTGGTTCGTTGGACAGTAGCTACTTATAAAGTTGTGAGCTTGTTCATTTCGGTTGTGACTGAGAGCTAAGATTGTGAACTGTGTGTTTCTAAAGGTGTTTTGAGTCCAGAGCTTTTGTAGTTGTTTTCTAAGTGAAATCAATACACCAAAGCTTATTTAATTCTTGTGTTACAATGTTTTCATCTCCAATTCATCTAGATCTGTAGACGATTCCACGCTCCCTGTCTTTTCAGAGGAGGACCGTTTTCCAGCCTGTAATCCTGTCTCACGTTCCCCTCGATCTCCTTGTAAAGATCTTGAGAGGACCGCTCTGGGAGTAACAAACAAAGTAATCGTAAATGCCATATAATTGTAGGGCCCAATGGGTCGTTGGCGTCGTTACACTCGAATACGTTGTCATGAACCAGCAGGGGAACAACCCACGCATCAGAGTATTTTATTATGAAATACATGTTTAAAAGGGACTAAGGCCCGTCTCCTCCATGCACCGCTTTCGCGCAAACGTGGGCGGTCATAACCAGAGTCAAGATCACTATCCCGTATCTCACCGAGTTCCGTGAGGTGATAAAATATTACTAACCCCAATCCCAACTAATACCTTCAGGCCGTAATTAGCGTGAAAGCCTTTTTGTTTGCGTAGACATAAAACTCATGAACGTATTACTTTGCATGGGTGCGAGTCATCATTGGGATCATACATCATCCCCAGTCGGTGTCACAAGTTCGACTGATGAGCTTTCGACTCCTCAAATGGTCTATAATACGCAAGGCACATTTGTTCAAAGAGGATAATAATACACTTTCAATTGAAAAGAGTTTTCACAAAGTCATCCATACTTACCTTAAGGTAGTTATGTAAACTCATTTTACTATTTTACCAAAAGCTTGTTTTTCTCAAGTGTGTGTAAGATTTTTAACCCAACATAAGTGTGGTTTTAAAGATTTGCTTAATACAAGATGAGTAGCTCATAGACAAACTTTAAATAACTTTTTATTAAGTAAAAGTTCTTACAAACATAAAAGATTGATAGACTAAAACCGAAGATAAGAAGAAGAGAAAAAGCTTCTTATTAAGTGAAAGTTCTTACAAATAGGAGTTGAGCTGAGCCAAGCTAAGCTAGTCAAGACGGATCTGGACCAACTTCGCTTGTCAAAACTGGGTTCTCCTTCAAATGAGGATTCGGTTGGCTTTTATATGCAAAATATGGAATCAGGCACGGGCTGTGCTTGGCAGGGCATGGGAGGGCCGCGCTCGGGCAGGTAATCTTCTAAGATCGACTTGGAACAAAGGCACATGTCGTCGGCTTCAGTTGCACGGGTCGTGCCTGTCAGGTAACAAACACATGGCCCATGGGGCTTCAGTGACGCAGGTCGTGTGTGGCAGTCATGCAAAGTCAACTCTTCAGCAGTGCTATAGGAAGGGGCATGGGTCGTGCCTGGCTGGGCACGGGTCGTGCCTTGGTCTTTAATCACCAAGCTTGTGCATTTCCTTGTATTTATCATTATTTTCTGCTTCTTTTGTGATTTGGACCTAGATTATTCAAGAAAACTCAAAAGAAAACATTATTGGGTCCTTTCGTAATTGATAGCTTAAAATAATCATAAATGGGATGAATATTTGATATAAAAATATTTATCTTTTAGCGTATATCACTCTCGGTTGTTCTGGTGCTGTTGCGATGTAACCGGGTTGTGTTGCAGCCTTTACGACCTCCAAAAACTATGTGGAATGGCAGGGGATGCAGATTTGCAAAGAAGGAGAAGAGAGAAGGGTGGAGGAACCGTATAATAGATGTAGAGAGAGACTAGGAGTCGTGATATGAGAGAGAGGGGAGGTAGCGACGGTTGTTTGGGAGAAGGTTGAGAAATTTTAGGATTTCAAAAATGTTACATTAACACCCTCCGAACCCCATTAGCATTCAATGGAGGCCCCTCTACTACAAAACTAGGCTGAAACATAGATGCATGCATGATGGTTCCACTATTTCGTTTAGGTAGTGTTCGAGCCATAAGTGGTTCCATGTATCGTAACCCATGTAATTTTGGTAACATATAAATTCATAAGAAATTATAGATACGTAAATTGATTTACATACGAGGTCACATAAAATCATAAATTTTATGAGTTGCACAATTTCGTGTTCGTTTGTTTTAGTGTTTAGTTAAACTGTCAACCAACGTTCAAGACTAATACGTGCGTGAATGTTCATGGACTCGATGACACATCTAACAACCTTTATAAATGTATGGCGCACGTATGTTTAAAATCATTAACTATTCATGTTCGTGTGTGTCAGGAAATTACCGGGTGTCACAGATTCAAAAATTATTTTTAACACCAATTTAACGCTTATTAATACACACTATTTTTAAAACATATTTTACATAAAAAAATATCAAAATTCTACAAAATATTATCTATTTTACTCATAAATTATTTCAAAATCATGGATTTTTTCACCTGATGAGGAGAATGATCAAAGTCCAATACCGGTATTCTTACAAACGGTTGTAGCTGGTGCATCCGCTATCGCGGAGGAAGAAACCAATCCTACAGTCCGAATGACAAGAAAAGTCACTTTAAACAGAAATCATGAACGAGGGCACTAAGGGTTATTGTTGATTATTTTGCTGAGGATGCGGTTTAAAATATTGAACCTTTTAAGCAACATTTTCGTGTGACTTGACATGTATTTATACGAATAGCTAATGATTGGAAAGCCATGTATCCATTTTTTAGATTATCTTCGAATTCTAGAAGACATCGAGTTTACTACTTATAAAAAATGTACAGCCGTACTTCGTCATATGGTGGAATATAAATGCAAAAATATATGTCCTTACATCCTATCCAATTTTCAACCAGAAGTAGTCGATGGAAACGAATAAGAAGTAACTAACCAAGAAATTCGGGATGTTCAAGTGCATCACAACCTCAAAATTAATTTGGCGGATATTTTTTCACTTAATTCATGATTTAGTGTTTTTATTTTTTAGTTATGTAGTTCTTTTTTTCTTTCCAATTATGTAAAAATAAATTATAATTAAAAAAAGTGTGTTTTTTTATATTTTGATTAATATTTTTATTTATGAGCGTGAATTTTCACTTTTAATCGTGAATTTTTATTTTAACCCTAGAGTGAACAATTGTCCATAATTATGATTAAGTTGAGTAACATAGAAGAGAAAAAAGCTAATGTGAAAACTGATATGATATTGATTAGAAAAATAAAATATAAATAACGAGCTCATAGTTCAATAGTATTTTTTTTCTTTTGCGGGGTGCCGGAGGGGGGGGGGGGAGACTTGAGACCATAAGGTCTTGGGATAAAAAAATGGGTGTGAGTAAAAATACTACCCGAACCAGAGACAGTGTTTTCCCATAAATAACCGGATTTTCTTTAGAATTGAAGATGGATATATGAAGAATGCCGTTGTCGCTAAGCCTAAACATATCATTAAAACTAGTCAATGACGGATAGTTTTAGACTAACAACCCTGTTATCATGTGGGCCAATGCGCTCCATACATATGTGTAGACGTGGGTAAAGTGAGACTAGTAGAGTCTATTTTCCAATAAAAACTTGTGAAATTTTGGATTCTTAAATGTGATAAATATTCTAATTCGTCATTTCTAGATTAGAAACGTGATAAATATTCCAATTCGTCATTCCTGACTATCTATGAGTGTTTTTAATGGTAATTTATCTTTTTTTTTAAAAGAAATTAAAAATAAAAACCCATACCACTTATTATACACCAAAACAAAATACAACTTATTTGTGATAAAAGTGAATATTATTATATTTTATTTATTATTTAATATAAGTTACACATATGGTCCCTAAACTATTAAATAATGTCATGGAATTTACATATATAGTCCATAAGTCTGCATTTACTATAATACCCCTCAAGTTAACAGAAACTTGTCAATAGCAAAGGAGTTGTTTATGCAAAAGAAACAGTCGTGTAATATAATTTTTTTGGCGAGGTCTTGAGACCTTAAGGTATTGGGTTTAAAACTGGTGTGAGCAAAAATAGAGGCTAACGGTTTTTCCGGAAATAACCAGGTTTCCTCTAGAATTGAAGATGGATATATGAAGATCAATGTCGCCAAGGGGGGAAGCTTAGAAGGGACGGGAGGGGGCGACCGCCCCCTCGGTTTTTCGTCCATAAGTACATATTTTCGCTATTTTATGTACAAAAATTTATATATATTCCGTATCGCCCCCCTTGGATGTATTGAACATCGTCCCCTCTGTAGAATTTTTTGAACTCCGTCCCCTCGAGGTTTTCTTTCAAGCTTCGCCATTGAATGTCGCTGAGCCTAAACATACCGTTAAAAAATAGTCATTAACGAATAGTTTTAGACCAACAACCCTGTTATCATGTGGGCCGACGACCTGCATACATATATGTGGATGTGGGTAAATTGGGACTAGTATTTCCCAACAAGATCTTGTGAAACTTTGGATTCTTAAACGTGATAAATATTCTAGGGGTTAATTGCATATATCCCCTCACAAAGTTTAAGTATAATCAATTGCATATTTCCCCTTCCATATCTAATAATATTGCATATATACCCAATTTAGTTATTTTCATCAAAAACACATTAGATAATGACTTAATACCCTTACTTAGCCTACTAAAATTAAAAATGAATTCTATTGATTTCAACATGGAAAAAAAAGGATCTAATGTGCACCACATCAGTACATTACCAATCTTTTTCTTCGTCCACTTTGTCCACTAGTTCTTTTTTCCTGAATGACACTTTGTCCACTAGTACATCAAGTATGTTGAATTTTACATAGACCCAAATCATAAATTTGTATACACAGATTTGTATACACATAACCAAAACACAAAATTCTCAAGTATGTTGAATTCTACAAAGCATACATTTGACAAAGTCAAACACAAAATATAGCCTCAAGTTTGTTGAATTCTAGAGTTTTAGCATATCAAAATAAGACAAATGATCGAAACTACTAGTCAAATATTAGTTAATCTCACGTTCTTGTGTATGGTACATCAACATTGTAATTCTTCATGATCCACTTCTGAAATTCTGTAGGAGAGACATCCCCATCAGATTTTAGCTTATCTTTAATTATTTCATACATTTACCTGGAATGTAATGCCGTCTTGGTTGATGGAAGCATGTATTCTCCATTTACATTCTTGGTTTGTACATATAGCCGTGACTCGTGTTGGTTCACTTTTCTCAAGGTTGTACTCAAACCCATTTACTATTGCATAATGAATCAATGTTCTTCTAAAGTCGGTAACATTTTCAAACCTTGAGTTCACTTTGATGGTTGGACTTTTCTTGCTATAAATAGCCTCTTGGGAATTAGGCAGATCAACTTCATCATCGGTACTATAAAGGCTATGGTAACTTTCATCGCTTAAAGGATATTCTGGTTCATCCTCGTCATGTACTCCCTCATGAGAATTAGGCTGCTCAATGTCATTCTGGCACCTGTAAAAGATGTAAAATATTATACACATGCTATTAAACTATTATGGATAAAAAGTCTTACCTTTGGTTTAATGAAGATGTCTCGATATTATTACTTGTTGTTACATAAACGGTTAATTCTTTTTCCACATCAAACATACTAAGCATCGACTCAAAGATCTCTTGTGAATCAAGCGTGATAAAAGATTGCTCGCTTACATTCTTGTCAATGAAACTGATTACGAAAACAAGATCCCTATTTGACGGATAACATTTTCTAATATATTCAATTAAATCATCATAGTTGTATATGTATGCGTCAATGTATATTGATTTTTGATGATCAAAACGATACCGCCTCTTAGATGAGTTTTTAGCTAAGCGAAAGTAGCCACCATATCTCAACTGTATTTTATACTTGGTCATTACTTGCTCAACATTTGACTCAAGTGTTGGTGATTGAGCCATGATCTCCCATGTTGGTGACTCCATATCATCTACATACTCATCTTCCATCTTGAATAAAAATACAAATAACAATCTAGACATAAAATTAACATTAATTAGAAAAATAGTTGTAACATCTACATACCACACCATGCACCAAGTGAAGAATTACAAACAGTTGGCATTAATTAGTAAAAAAGATAAAGCTGATCGAGTGAATATAATACTTCATAAATGAACATACATTAGACAATTTATTAATATGATAATGGGTAAAAGACAAAACTTGGTGCAGTGGATGTTTGAAGAGGAAATTGTGAGAGAAGAAGTAATTATTTAATAACAGTAATATCAATTCATTATACTTGGCGAAGTAGGGAATCGAAGTTTAATTAAACAATTCTTTAATAACATTAATAACAATTCATTAAACTTGCGCAGTAGGGATGTTTGAAGAAGAAATCGTGATAGGAGAAGTTTAATCAAACAATTCATTAATAACATTTACATACCTGAAGTGCAACCTCTAGAACTCGTGATAGAAGTAGGGCATGAAGGACGAACTCATGATAGGAGAAGTAGGATTTAGGGTTTTTGGCGCAGAGCGCTGTGGAGGAGATGGTGATTGAAGTCCGATGGTCGCTCCAGATTTTGGATACAAATACGTATTTTTTATATTTTTTTAATTAAAGGGTATTTTAGGAATTCGGGTGAAAACTATTAACATGGGGATATATGCAATTGATTTTTTTAGCATGGGTATATATGCAATTAGAGTTGAAAAGAGGGGGATATATGAAAAAAAAATCCAATATTCTAATCGTCATTCTTGGATTCGCAACGTGATAAATATTCCAATTCATCATTCCTGATTATCTCTGAGTGTTTTTAATGGTAATTTAACTTTCTTTTGTTTTTAAATTAAACCCATACCACTTATTATACACCGAAAGAAAATACAACTTCTTTGTAATAAAAGGTGAATATTATATTATTTTATTTATTATATATATATTTACAAATCATAAGTTATTTTGTGAGGGCATTTTCAGTTCCTTTCTGCCCATTAACTTTTTTACAACTCATTTTGTAAGCCAGTTAAATTCCTACACCTTATTATTTTTTTGTTGTGTCATCACTTCCTTTGCCTGACATCTGTTCTTCTCTTTTATGTACCTTTTTTTACTTTTCGCTTCACCTGGCTTCACAGTTCATCGTCATCGTCTCTTCTCTGCTTCGCCTCTCGCCGCGTTCTTCATATCTCAGTTAATCAGGTATGTTTTCTTCCCTAATTTCTTGGTTTTGACGCTTCTATGCTATGGTTCTGACTTCGTCATAGCTTCTTGATGTCAATTTTGTTCCCACGGTAACGGTTTCTAGATGATCTATCGTGTTGAGTTTAATCACTTGGTCTTCTTTTTCTCTTCATTGTTGGTTGTCGTTCTTATACATAAGTTATTTTGTGAGGGCATTTTCTGTTCCTTTCTGCCCATTAACTTTTTTACAACTCATTTTGTAAGCCAGTTAAATTCCTACACCTTATTATTTTTTTGTTGTGTCATCACTTCCTTTTCCTGACATCTGTTCTTCTCTTTTATGTACCTTTTTTTACTCTTCGCTTCACCTGGCTTCACAGTTCATCGTCATCGTCTCTTCTCTGCTTCGCCTCTCGCCGCGTTCTTCATATCTCAGTTAATCAGGTATGTTTTCTTCCCTAATTTCTTGGTTTTGACGCTTCTATGCTATGGTTTTGACTTCGTCATAGCTTCTTGATTGTCAATTTTGTTCCCACGGTAACGGTTTCTAGATGATCTATCGTGTTGAGTTTAATCACTTGGTCTTCTTTTTCTCTTCATTGTTGGTTGTCGTTCTTATACTTACAGTACAAATTTCGAACTGCATGTTGTTTTTTCGTCAGTTCAACTTAGTGTTTTATATTTGAATGATGAATTGAAGAAGTTAGGTGTGTCTCCATCTTCGATTGGTTAGCAAATATATACAGGAGTGGATGTTCTGCTTCCATAACAGAAGTATTAAAAGTTATCAAATTCAGTAGGGATTGTTTGTTGAAAAGGAATGTGTTAAAGTTGTTCAATTTAAATTGTTGGTAAGTCTCAGGTTCAGTTGACATACAACTGAAAACTGGACACAAAAGTTTAGATCAAATTCATTACAAGCGAACAAAATTTGATTGATTTTCCAATGACCAAACACTGAAAGCTGGACATAAATGTTTTTGTCAAATTCATCAGAAGCAAACAAAAATTGATAAAATTGATGAAGTAGATATATAGTTACAGTGGTAGTAATGAAGTTTGTGTTGTTTCTACTTTCCATTGTTTTATTTACGATTCAACTTTGGGTTTTTTGTTAATTTTCATACTCACTTTATCTTTGGCTTACTGTTTTCTCAGTTGGAAGCTACATTTGCAGCTGCTTAAAGGTTAGCTTATTTTCTTATTAGCATTTCTTATAGTTTAATTATTGATATGTGTGCTGTTGTCACTTAGAATTGTTAGCTGCAGTGTATGTCCTTTCTTCTTCAAAAATAAGTTAATATTTGCTATATGTCTCCTTTTATTGGATTTGTTATCACTTTGAATTGTTAAGTGCAGTGTAGGTGATTCGTTCTTCAAAACTAAGTTAAAATATGCTGTACATCTCCTTTTATTGGATTTGCATATTAATGTGTTTAACATTTGAACTTTTTAAAAATTTATTAAAAACTACTTTGGATCTGAGCTATTTTTATATAGAGTTATGTGAATATATATGTGTTTTTAAGTTAGGATTATCTTTTTCTGTGCTTTCTTTGTCTTTCTCTTTGTTGCTCTGTACAAGTTTTACATGTTTCTTTAAGCTATTTTCCATTTCTCATAATTTATACTCTTCTTCTTCCCATCATTGTTGTCTGGTATAGCAAATTTGGAAATGCATTCTTCAGCACATCGCCAGCGTAGCTGTTCCAGGCTAGGTCTGGGACAGCAATCATCTAAGCAACGCCGTGTTCGTTCCACTCTACTTGCTAACTGACCATCTATATCTTCTTATTACGTTGACTGTGGTGACTGTACATATGTGTGCCCCTTCTGCTTTGCCTTCTTTTGGCCTGATAGGAGTTGAAAACACCTACACCATCAAACTTAGGCAAAACGCATCTGCAATCGTGCAATACGTCACAAAGCCTATCCTTGAAGCACAAGATGATGAGATGCTACTCCTACCACCTCCAAGCCAACCGCAGACACCATCACCCAAATCAAGCAGAAAACATGCCGCTGACTCACCGAGTGACACCCAACATACCACTGACCTGCTACAAACAATTACATATATTTCATAAGCATTTATTATAATTTCTAAAAGAGTTGAAAGGGTTGACACGTTAATTAAATGACCACCCAAGACGGTATCGGTACAACAGTAACATTGACATTAAAACAAACGTCTACACTGGTGTATTAAATGGTGTAAGGCTATCATACTGATCCAATTCATCAAAACCATATGGCTTGAAAAATATTTAAATTTCAATTTGAAGTCATTAGAACTCACAAAATGTAGGTGAGGAACATGGGGAAGCAGACAAAGTGAAGGCAAAACAAGACTGATGAATGCAACAAGCAATAACATTGAAGCATCAAGCATATCTTTTGAAGTTGTTAGTGAAGCATATCTTTTGTAGCCGTTAGTAAAGCATATCTTTTGTAGTTCTCTCAATACAGCAGTAGTAGTAACTGCTGTAAAAATAATTAAGCAGCAGTTATCGCAATGCAAGGGCAAGGAACTTTCAACAAGACTTATCGCGATGTAATCATTGTTTTGTCGGTACAACTATAAACACTATGTAAAGAAATAGTGGTAAGAAAACACCACAATTTTGTAAATGCCTTGACAATGCATTAATATTAGTATAACTTGATTCGTTAGGGTTTCATTCCACGACGACAACAAAAACAATAAAAGCCAAGATGGTGGCCCGCCACAACGCGCGGACGGGTCACCATCTCGTTATTTAATATAAGTTACACACATGGTCCCCAAACTATAAAATAATGTTATATAATATACATATATAGTCCATAAATTTACATTGACTACAATACCCCTCAAGTTAACAGAAACTTTCAACAACAAAAGAGTTGGTTGTGCAATAGATACAGTCATGTAACATAATTATTTTTTATTTTTGATCTCAACAAATTTAGCACACGAATTGGTGGTTTAATAGGTCGGGTTGTGTAACATAACTTTTAGGTCGTACACTCAATACTCAATAGTTTAAGCATTTTGGTTGTTACGTAATTTTTAATTTTTTATGTTTTCTTTATGTAGCGTTATAATGTTTTGTGAGTTCGTGTTATTCCCGCCGCAATGAACGGGTTGCAAAATCTTATCAATATTTAAACTTGAAACCTTTATGAATGATGCTCAAAGAGACAAATGATATAACTTACCGAAGTGATAGAAAAAAGCAAGTCAAAGATGCTACTTCAAAAAAAATGTTTCTTGTGTTTAAGACTAAAAATCAATTAGTGTAAAGATATTATTCTAATGCTCATTTCCTTATAGTCACAAAATTATACATTTATTTAATAAAATATTCAATATACGTGCTTTGCTTCACATAATGATGGTAGTAAAAATCAAGAACCTTCAACTAAAAGATTATTACTTTAAAATTCTATATAATATTTTATGATCATTAGCTTTCTAGAAAACAAATACTAGGTGTTACTAATAAAAAAAAACCTTATCTAAACTTATTCCCGCCTATATGATATGTTGTGATCATTAGTTTTCTAGAAACAAAATACTAAGGTGTTACTAATAAAAAAAAATAACATTATCTAAACTTATTCCCGCTAAGACTTGCTCCATTGCTACAGTTTTTCGGCACGCCCTTGGTCACGTGAGGCAGGCCGCCGGAAGGGTTGCGGTTTTCCATTCCACCAGTAGCCCACCATCCGCCCTTTGTGGGTCCCACTCCCATTTTCTTTTTTCCTTTTCTTTTTCAACAGTCAATTTTATTACTTTTTCTTTATTATTTTTTATATATTAACGGGTAAAATTTTAAGATTATGTTGTTAGTAATTTTAATTTCCTTTTTATTTATTTATTTATTTATGTAACGGCGAGTTTTCACAAAATTATACAATTATTTAGTAAAATATTCAATATACGTGCTTTGCTTCACATAATGATGGTAGTAAAAATCAAGAACCTTCAACTAAAAGATGCACTAAAAGATTATTACTTTAAAATTCTATATAATATTTTGTGATCATTAGCTTTCTAGAAAACAAATACTAGGTGTTACTAATAAAAAAATAACCTTATCTAAACTTATTCCCGCCTATATGATATGTTGTGATCATTAGTTTTCTAGAAACAAAATACTAAGGTGTTACTAATAAAAAAAATAACATTATCTAAACTTATTCCCGCTAAGACTTGCTCCATTGCTACATTTTTTCGGCACGCCCATGGTCACGTGAGGCAGCCCGCCGGAAGGGCTGCGGTTTTCCATTCCACCAGTAGCCCACCATCCGCCCTTAGTGGGTCCCACTCCCATTTTCTTTTTTTCCTTTTCTTTTTCAACAGTCAATTTTATTACTTTTTCTTTATTATTTTTTATATATTAACGGGTAAAATTTTAAGATTATGTTGTTAGTAATTTTAATTTCCTTTTTATTTATTTATTTATGTAACGGCGAGTTTTTTTTCGTTTTTTTTTTCTTCTCAATGGCTAGTTTTTTCAAATTCTTATATATACACCACAAAATCTAAATAATTTCACACTCAAAATTCATCTTCTTCCTTAAAAACTCTCATAATTGTTGGCTAAACTATGGATCCACAACTCTAGTAATCTCTTATGTGTTTTTTATGAACAACAACCAGATAGGCATAATCATCTATTCTTTTAATGTCAATTTTCTAAGGATGTCTGGTCTATCTGTTGTGGCAGCATGAAATTTCATTTAGTGGAGAATAACTAGAATTCTATAGTCAATTCCATGTCATCACTGCGTAATAGTAAAAATGTGTGGACAATTATTAAAAAGCTAATGTTTGGGGGCTGTTGTTTATTCTGTTTGGCAGGAAAGGAATCTTAGGATGTTTCAATAAAAAAGAAGGACTGTTGAAGAGATTGTTAAGAACATAAAGGAGGAAGTTAGAGTGAAGTTAATAAGCACACAAATGACGTATTCGGATCAAATTCTTAAAGCTGATGAGGTATGGCATTTCCTCCCAAAATCTGCTCAAAATGACTAAGAATCTTTTATTGATCTATGTTTTACTTCTGAATTTTTATTCAGAAGGGGGTGAGGGGGCTTCATATTTTGTGAATTAAGATGTTGAGACTATAAAGTTCTTTTAGGGCTTTATGTGGTGTTCTGTAACACCTTCCTTACTCTATTTCAAGTATAGGTTTTTTAGATATTGTTGGTGGTTTTTCCCTGGTTGTATTCTGGGTCAAGTTCACTCTATGTCATACTAGTCCTATAAGGGTCAAAATGAAATATCTAAGTATAGGTTTTGGTGGGTGATGAGTAATGGGTGGCAACAGTGTTGCACTTACTTGGTTGATGAAAGGAACTCTCATGCCATATCCATTAGGCAGAGTTCAAAAAGCTATATTTTTACTGTTTTAGCTCTTGGTTATGGCATAAACCCCTCGGTATGAACTTTTATTTAAAGCCTTTTCTTGGGTTGGAGTCTTGAGTTTATTGACCATTTGGTCTTGGGTTGGGGGTGCATTATGATATATTTTGTTGATGATGGGAACTTAAAATACTTTTAGGTATTCATATGGGGCTAGAAAGCTTGTCTCTGGTTCTATATTTATATATTGAGTCCTAATAAAAATGTTATTCACAGTCTGGTGTCTTTTTGGAATGAAATAAATCTAGAGGATACCTCTGCTTATAAGAAATGGTGGTGTAGAATTGACAGACATGATGTATGTCTAAACAAAAGTGGCAGTTGGGAGGAGCATCTTAGGAAATTTAGGTACTTGATTTTTAAAATTTTGATTTTTTTTAGTTTCATTTCCTAGTTTGCAATCCCTTATTCTTTTAGCTTTTTGCCTTTGGCCCTTTTCTGCTTTACAGTCTTAAGTCAACCCACTTGGGTTTGGGGTAGGGGGACAATGATGGGATGGAAGGTGGTGGTGAGAAATGACTCCAAGCATTTTTGTGAGGATTGGGAGGGATTTGGTACACTAAGCACACACTAAAACCTTATATGACATCTAGAGAAGGAGAGGGAAGAAAATGGTGATCTTTATCAGGGCTAAGGAAGGAGCTGAGAGGAGGTGTGAGAGAACCTTTAGGAAATGGGGTGGGGTGTTTCAATGGGCTAGTATATTTGATTTTGGGTTTGCACAAAGAGCTTGGGTAGTAATCTGGTGCATTAGTGCATCTTCTTTCCTTCTATCTGATTTTAAAATTTCTTTTTGGCTTAGATTCCTTATGGGATTTAACTGTTTGTTTTATGAAAAAAAATCCTTACCTTGGATGCTCAAATAAGAGGCCTTGGTAATTCTGCTGATTTGAATTGGTGGATGAGATGTATAGAACAACAGTGTTGTCATGCTATGGGAGATATAAGGTTGGCATGCAATGGGTCTTATGGGACAATACTTTCCACCCCCAGATTTTTATATTTATAGCACTATTCACCATTACATAATCCCTGATTGTTCACAATTTGAGTCAAGCCTTTTACTTTTTCTATAATTGAGTCTATGGTCCACTTGGACCTTGGGGATGGGGGGAGGTATATGGGATGAGGGAGTTTAGAGTTCTTGTTTAAAATTTGAATGAGGAGGGGGAATTGGCTGATAATCCTGATGCTATTATCATGATCTGTCTAACACTGCTAAGCAAAAAAGGATACCGTTGTATTGTATTCACCAGCTGGATGGAAGAATGGAAGAAAAAGAGAGATATACTATGGCTGTATTAGAGGCTGAAGCTTCTAAATTGATGCAACTATTGTTGTGATGGTCTGTGTGCCATTACAGTGTTTAATTCTATGTCTGCTAATAGAATTGATCCATCTGATAGGGGAGTTCTTATTAGTAGCAATTGGTATTTTAAGTACATCAAAGAAAGTTTGCTGGTTCGAATGATTCTGCAATCTATGGTTATATGGTCACATTGGATTTGTATAAAGTTGATTTGGTATAGGCAGATTTGGCATCAAGGATTTTGGAAGAGATGGAGGGGTAAGGATGGGTACTATAAGAGGAAAGGAGATAGAAAAAGTAAGATGGAGGCCTTAAATTATGGCATCCCAAATGCTGTGAGGAAGTGTAGGATGGATATGCAATTGTTTGACTATGTTAGTCAGAGTGGACGAAAGTGGCAGAAAAAATCAAAGTCAGGTTTAGGCAAAGTAACTGGAATTGTGATGAGATGGGTGCTGATCTGAATGCAGCGACAAGAATTTGGAACAAAGTGTATGGGGGTTTGGTGTTGTGGACAGGTTTGACTTTTTGGTTAAGGGAAAATGGACATAAACATGGTAGAGTGATGGGAAAAAAGTGGTTATCATCAAGAGTTGGGTAGGGAAAACTTGCTGGATTTATGCATCGTTTGGGACTGGTTTGACTTTTTGGTAAAATTTTTGACTTTTCTAGTCAAACTTCGGAAGAACTGGAAGTTGAGAATTATTAAAATGAAGTGTTGGAATCTTCTATGGAAAATTGGTTTGCATGAGGCCCCGAATGATTGTAAAAGATGGAGTTGTGTTAGTTGTTTATTTTGATTTAAGATTTTGATTTATGAAACTTGGATTGGATCTCAAAGATTGAAGATTGAGATTGTTTGGGCCAAAGAATTCTGGATCGGGGTTATGAATTGGGAGACTTGGATATTTTGGGCTTAGTTGGGCTGGATGGTTAAGGATATTGTTGTTAGGCCCAAGTATTTAGGCTCAAGAGGCCTGGCTCGAGGGCGGATGATATTCAGATTGGCCAAGGAAAAGAGATTTTGGGCTTCGGGTTTTGGATTCTTTTAAGATTCAAGTAAAGATGATAGAATTTGTGTTTATGGCATAATGAGTTATTATAATAGTTTGATTTTAGAAACTTGTTGTTATGATTATCATTTGTATCGATTTGGTTGGGAGTTAGTTTTAGGGATAAAACCTAACTTGGGGGTTTTTCCTAAGTCTAAGTTTATTCTATACTTTTTGATGTAATTATTTGTTGATCAATAAAATTTTGCCGCGCTCTTGCCCTTTACCAAAAAAAAAAACTACGGATCCGCAGGAGAAAGCATTTATTAGCTCCTAACCGACGAAGATGATCAAAATAAAATCGGACCTCGGGTTGTAATTTAGGTTTGTTATATGTATTTCTATTGTTGTAATTTAGATTTTTAATTTATAAATTTTTTAAATAATTATTTAGTTTTTATTATTACTTTTCTTTAATTAATTATGGTATAAATGAGATAATTCTAAAAGAATTTATTTATTTATAAAAATATAAAAGAAATTGTGATGTGTAAATAAAGAGAAGTTTGTGGGAAGAGCTACGTTTGGGCGAAATCTGTACGTGGAAGGGCTGGAGAAAAGTTTTGACCTGGTGACTGGTGTCATTACATAAAGTTACTCACGCTAAAGACGACGTCATTTATGACATCATAATGATTAAGATGTAAGCCTTACAACCAAAAAGTTGGGTTCAAATCCTACAAGGTTATGTTGTATTTTGCCAGAAATGCTTTCCTTATTTAAATATATAAAACAAATTTGAATTTATAATTACAACTACAATAGAAAAGAAAGAAATAAATATAGCGGTATATTTTACAATATGTATTACAACTCAATACAATACAAAGAAATAAAAGAATTACCTTATACGTACATTAGGCATGTACGTATATAATTTAATGCTTTCTCAAGCCTGTTATTTATTATTTAAAAGTAAATTACACAAAAGCTTGTTTTTATGTTTTATGCAAATTTCAGATTAGGTCATTTAACTAAAGTAATTATACCAGACATTCTTCATCTTATATAGTTGTTTTGGAAAAGGTCTTTTAACACTAATGACGTTAAAGGTCACCCATTAAGTCAGGGGTATTTTCACCAGTTCACCACCTCTTTTAATAAGACATAAAACTTTGATATCCCATTGCCTCCATTAATCATAGTTATCAACTGTTTATCTCCTACCTTAATTATAGTTAGCGATTCTTCCCATTGCCTCTGTTATTTCACTTTGAATCATGGGGCATGTTTGCATTGCAGCAATTAATCGACAATACCACCTTAGTAATTCGAGGATTTTCTTTCAAGTAGAGTAGAAGCCATTAATCGACAATACCACCATAATGTAGTTCTCCCTCAGTGTAAGCACCTCCGCGTTGAGATAACACAATCTCTAACCGGCCAAAGATAAGATTCCCTTTATCCTCATTAAGCTCTTAGTCTAAGTTTTGTTACAAAATCGAACTGCATCAGTAAATACAGGATAATATTTTCTGATAAAATACAACCTTCAATCCATCTTTGTGAATTGTATTGCATCACGATCTTCATGAAAACCAGCACGTCTAATTTTAAAAACCATAGAAATTCTCCTCAGCAATAACTCCATCCTAATATACCGGCGATGAAAGAATATCAAGTCAGTAGTCTCCTATGAGAATCTCATGACTCAAAAGGGTATTAGGTATATGACAGAGAGTTCAAATCTCAAACACATGAGCTCACATAATGTGACCTCCGAGAATTTCAAGGTTAACTTCCGTTAGACAATCTCCGTTAGTTACGTTATAAGTGTTAACTTAGTAACTAATGCTTAACTAGGCCGAATACGTCCACGACCTTTGGTTGATCACCGAACCCGTCCATATGTGTTATGTGTTTATTTATTTATTGTCATTATGTGCAATGTGATTTAAACGCATGATTTAGTATTGATAATAGAATGTAAATTGACCCCTTTTGGTTGCCAGCGAAACTACCGGGCGAAACTGTAGATTCGCTCGGTAGCCGACTAAGCTGTTTGATTTACATGTGTTCAGAGCCAGTTTCGCTTGGCCAGCAAAACTGCCAGCAAAACTAGCTCCTGATATAAAGACTATAAAACCCTAATTACTCCCCATTTGCATAAACCACACAAAACACACACACACCCTCCATCTCTTCTCCTGTGAAATCTGGTCAGCCGAGAAACACCACGAGCCGACGTGATCTCAGCCTCGAGACATCATCCATTCGGACCCTAGATCGATACCGTGAGTCTCCAAAACTATCTTTTCATGCATATTCTATGTGTTTTCTCAAAAAGCATGCTTAAACCTTCATAGAATGGTCTAATCTTCTAGATATGATGCTTAGGAATGTTAGATCTATCATAAAGTCTGCTAACTTTACGTGTGAAATCAAACCATAATGAAGATTCATGCTAGTTAGGTCATTTTATGCTTAAAATGTGTTTTTGGTGACTTGAATGTGAAAACTCATGATGTAAGGTGTTAAAATTTGCCTCTGTGATGTTGGTAAATGTCTATGCATGCTAGATATTGAATTACATGATGTATGGAAGCTGTTAGATTGATTTTTGGTCTTAAAAACGAGTCTTTTTCACGACTAGCGAAACTGGGCATTCTTTAGGCGAAACTGTAGTTTCGCAGACCCTTTGAATATTCATCCAGCGACACTATGTAGCGAAACTATAGTGTCACCTGTGTACTGCCTGAACGAAACTACCGAGCGAAACAACCATAGACCTTGTCCCTGAACGAAAGTTCAAACCAGTTTCGAGCGAAGCTATGCTAGCGAAACTGTGTCATCAGTTTCGAGCGAAACTAGCTAGCGAAACTGTGTCATCGGGTATTACCCAGCGAAAGTGCTGCCCGTGCACATAGCGAAACTGCGCAGCGAAACTGCGTAGCGAAACTGTAGCGAAACTGTGTAGCGAAACTGTGACCTAGACCCAAAACCCAAACTTGTGCAACTTATTTGAATGTTATGCCATGACTTACATGATAACGCAATAATGAAACATGCTTTGATTCTCTGAGTTATGTGAACCCTCGTTTATGATCAACCATCGGTGTCGTGTGTCGGTATGTCGTGTCATAGTTCCAACGTGCTATGTTATGGGCCATAGTGACGTAAGTTAAATATTAGACACAAAACTAATACTTAAGACCTAAACGTGTTCTTAGGTCTTCGATAAGCAAACAATACTTGGATTATTTAGCAAGTGTAGCAGTGCAACCAAAGGTGAGTGTCACTAACCCGTTTACCGTGAGCCCGTTTGGGTCACACTGAATAACTTAATGAAAAACAATGCTGACAACCTTATGAGTGCTATGCACCTCTCTGATGAACTTCGAAACCTTAGTGAGTGCCATGGCACCCACTCTGATAAACTTGAAGTGTTTTATGGGAGACACTTGTGGAATACTTAAACAAACTATTTCTGAAAACGAAACTGAAAATGTTTTCGGGATTCATGAGAACCCAAAGTAAACCGTTTTAATATGGCTAGTGTAGGTTAAAGTCTAAACCACGTGATATCACATGATTTCTAAGGATTGCCTTATAACTGAAAAAAAGTCCTCAACTTAATTGTACCATTAATTGTAAAGCGAGGGGATGTTGGGTAGATCTACTGGAGTTTGACAAACTCCGCCTCGTGACACTGGAGGTGCACGGAGGTACAATATCAGCCTATCTGACCGTGATCCCGAGAGGACACGAGGGAGGCAAAGCCGCGATGACGTATGTCCGAAAAACAAAAGAGATGATGGCGATGCCACTACAATACTTATTAGTCAGCTTTGGTACAAACTTCCTTAGTGCATGGAACAACGGATTAGCTACCCGCGATATCGGTTGAGCACTTTAACTATACAAAACTAGTACATACCCGATAACGTATGTTACGGACATTACTTTTACTAAACCACAATACTATGATTATGGATATCACTAAGCATTGCTTTTCACAAATAAATATTACATAAGTATATGTTGACACAATTATGATTATGAGACCGGGCCACTGCGTGACAAGCCCACTGTGAACTCACCAACCGTTAGGTTGACACTTGCGTGGTTTAAACTTTTGCAGATCGCTGAGGAGTGTCCGGAGCGGGTTGGCATGGCACATGAAGACCTTTTTACTTTTGTTTAAATCAAATTGGGAATTTAAAACAATAATTTGTAAAGCATGTGGTTAGTGCTAAGACAATATTTTCCGCTGCGTACTTTGAGACTTTAATTTATGACATATGCTTGGACTAACTCTGATTCGTTTAGTATTTGTAACTAATGGTTGTGGTCCTGGTTTGCTCGCACCCCTTAACGGTATAAACTCCGTTAGTGGTTATTTGGGGGGTGTGACAGATTGGTATCAGAGCCATAAGTTGCAGAGAACTGGAATCATTTATGAAAAACGATTTGGAAACTGCAACTTGAAAACCTTAGTTACAAACGAACAAACAAATTCCCAAAGCAAAAATTTTCACGTGCCAACCTGGGATACTCGCTCTGCTGTGTAAGTAAATGCTTCGTACGTATGTATATATATATACATATATATAAATATATATATAGACCGTGTCTAAGTAGTCTAACGGAAAAACCTTAGGGAAAGTTTTCACACACGAATACGAAACGCGAACGCAAATACGCACACTATTCCGGGGGAAAGCGACAACGAAACGATGCTACACGCTACGTCCTGATTTCTACTACGCTGTCTACGCCGATGGTGACTTTTATGGGAAAGCCGACTTTCGACGATAGTACTTACGACTTACGATGTTCTCCGACGACGCCTCAATTTTGCACGAATTTTTTTTTTCTGGACTAATAGTGGGATAACGGGAAATTGTTAATATACATATTATGGGATATGTATAGAGTATAACTGCGACTGAACACTGGCTACTTTAACTGTCCAGAAAATGCCTGGAAGAGGACACGGGAGGAACAACATTAACCTGACGCCTGCGCAACTGCAAGCTATGATAAACGAGCATGTGCAAGCCGCGGTGGCAGCCGTCCAGGCTACATTCGCCGCACAGGGTAATTATTACGCCGGTTAAGGCATAAAACGAATTATATTATGACCTGTTTAGAACTTAAAACCCGAACTATTTATGCATCAGGAAACTTCCATCATTGAACGTTTAAGTCCTTCATGGACTGCAAGCCAATAACGTTTTCGGGCGAGGAAGGAGCGGTAGGACTCCTCAGGTGGATCGAGAAGTCTGAGAAGGTCTTCTCTATGTGCAACTGCCCTGCTGAGAGCAAAGTGAAGTATGCTACTGGTGCCTTTGAGGGAGCTGCTCTCACCTGGTGGAATGCCGAAATCCAGATGATTGGGTTAGATGCGGCTAATAACATGGAATGGGAAGCGTTTAAGGAACTGATTATGGAGGAGTACTGTCCCCGTGACCAAGTAAAGAAGTTAGAGGGCGAATTCTTGAATCTGAAAATGACTAGGTCTGAAGTCGAACAGTATACTGCGCGTTACCATGAGTACGCGGTCTTGTGCCCCACAATGGTGGATGCTGAGTTCAAACGCATCGAGCGTTATTTGGAAGGCCTCGCGCCTCAAATCAAAGGACTAGTGACTGCCAGCAACCCCACAACCGTGCAGCAAGCCATCCGTTTGGCTCACAAGCTTACCGATCAGGAAATTGAGAAAGGTACACTTCCTGCAAAAGCCTCAGAGAAGACTGCCTTAAGTGGCAAAAGAAAAGCTGATGATGAAGCCCCTGAAAACTCGATGAACAATCAAAGTGTGGGAAACAGCACTGGGAGGTCTTATAATTCCCAAGGCCAAAGCAAGAGGTCTGGAAACAACGGTGGAAACAACCGCCAGGGCGGTAATGGTCAAAGCAACTACAAGGGTAACCTGCCCATGTGTAACAAGTGTGGGAAGCATCACGCTGGTATTTGTAGAAGGAGTTTGAACTGCGAGAGATGTGGCAAGAAAAGCCACGAAGCAAAAGACTGCTGGGCAATTTTACCTGAGCAACAAAACCGCCCAAGGCAAAACAACAACAACAATCATGGCAACAACAACTATGGAAACAACCGGGGCAATGGAAACAACAATGGTCAGAACCGTAACAACAACAATGAAGCTCCCAGAGGAAACGGTAATGGGAACTGCTATGAATGTGGTGCTCAAGGCCACATGAAAAGGGACTGCCCGCAGTTGAGAAGACAGGGAAATGGTAATCAAGGAAACAATGGTGGGAATGGTAATGGCGGAGGTAATGGCAACGGGAATGGTAACAACGGGAATGGTGGAAATGGCAGAGGAAGAGCTTTTGTCATGGGTCAAGGAGAAGCTCGCAACGACGCCAACGTGATTAACGGTAAATTCATACTAAATGGTTTCTTCGCTACTGTATTGTTTGATTCTGGTGCTGAAAGAAGTTTTATTTCCACTAAGTTTGCTAGACTAATTAATGCTAAACCGATTGACTTAGATGCTAAGTATGTGGTAGAGTTAGCAAATGGTAAACTTCATGATACGACTCAGATAGTTAAGGACTGTAAGTTAGAACTAGCTGGCCATACGTTAGGAATCGATCTTATGCCTTTTCCGATTGGTAGTTTTGATGTCATAGTAGGAATGGATTAGTTATCTGAAAACCGAGCTGAAATTTTATGTCAAGAAAAAGTGATTCGTATTCCACTCGAAGAAGGTGAAGTGTTAACAGTTCAAGGTGAAAAAGGTGGAACAGTCACCGGTATTATCTCGTTTCTTAAAGCTCAAAAGTGCCTTCGTAAAGGTCACTTCGCGATCCTTGCAAACGTCACCGACACGACACTTCCCGAGCGTAGAATCGATGACTACCCGATAGTCCGCGACTTCCAAGATGTATTTCCTGATGATTTGCCTGGTTTGCCTCCATTTCGACAAGTCGAGTTTGGAATCGACTTAACTCCCGGAGCGGCTCCGATTGCACGCGCCCCGTACCGTTTGGCGGTAAGCGAACTCAACGAACTCTCCGCACAACTTCAAGAGTTACTCGACAAAGGGTTTATTCGTCCAAGTTCATCTCCATGGGGAGCACCGGTATTGTTTGTTAAGAAGAAAGATGGAACGTTCCGAATGTGTATTGACTACCGAGAGCTTAACAAGGTTACGATCAAGAATCGGTATCCACTTCCTCGAATCGACGATCTTTTCGACTAACTGCAAGGTTCGAGCTACTTTTCAAAGATTGATCTACGGTCTGGATATCACAAAATTCGTGTTCGTGATGAAGATATCTCCAAGACTGCTTTCAGAACTCGGTATGGTCACTACGAGATTTTTAGTTATGCCGTTTGGGCTAACTAATGCGCCTGCTGTGTTTATGGATTTGATGAATCGAGTGTGCAAGTCGTACCTCGATCAGTTTGTGATAGTTTTCATCGACGATATCTTAATCTACTCCAAGACAAAGGAAGAACACGAGAGACACCTACGACTTATCTTGGAATTACTCCGCAAGGAACGGCTTTATGCTAAGTTTTCGAAAGTGCGATTTTTGGATTCGCGAAGTCCAGTTTCTTGGAAACATTGTTAATTAGGATGGAATTCATGTCGACCCAGCTAAAGTGGAAGCTATCAAGAATTGGTCTACTCCGAGAGCGCCGACCGAAATCCGACAATTTTTGGGACTTGCCGGATATTACCGAAGATTCATCAAGGGTTTCTCGCAATTGGCTCAACCCTTAACAGCCTTAACGCACAAAGGAGTGCAATATAGATGCGGTGAAAAAGAAGAACACGCGTTTCAAACTCTTAAGGACATGTTATGTTCAGCTCCGGTTCTCTCGTTACCCGAAGGGGTTGACGACTTCGTGGTTTACTGCGATGCATCCATTCAAGGACTCGGTTGCGTGTTGATGCAACGAGACAAAGTGATTGCCTACGGGTCCAGGCAACTGAAGGATACTGAGAAGAATTATACAACACATGATTTAGAATTGGGAGCCGTCGTATTTGCACTCAAGATTTGGAGACATTACCTCTACGGAACAAAGTGCACGATATTTACCGACCACAAAAGCTTGCAACATATCTTTGAACAAAAGGACCTCAACATGCGACAGTGAAGGTGGGTCGAGCTACTAAACGATTATGACTTAGCGATTAAGTATCACCCAGGAAAAGCCAATGTTGTGGCTGATGCCTTAAGCCGAAAAGAATACGAAAAGCCTCGACGAGTACGAGCGCTGCAACTTACCATTCACACAGGATTGCCGGACCGAATCCGCGATACCCAACAAGAAGCTCTAAAAGAAGAAAACTTCGCAGCTGAAGCACTGCAAGGGGTGGATGGTAACTCCGAAATTAAGTCCGACGGACTCAGATATTACAATGACAGAATTTGGGTTCCTTTACTTAGAAATCTCCGTGAGCTCGTGATGGATGAGGCTCACAAATCAAGGTATTCGATGCACCCTGGATCGGACAAAATGTACCAGGATTTGAAGAACTTGTATTGGTGGCCGAATATGAAAGCCGACATTGCGCGATATGTGGCTAAGTGTTTAACATGCTCAAGAGTTAAGATCGAGTATCAAAAGCCTTCTGGATTATTGCAACAACCCAAGATCCCGGAATGGAAATGGGAAGATATCTCCATGGATTTCGTAACAGGACTACCTCATCGATCGAATCGACCGGATGCGATTTGGGTTATCATTGATCGACTAACCAAATCTGCACACTTTATTCCAATGAGGGAAAATGACAATATGGATAAGTTAACGAAGCTGTACATCGATCGAATTGTGGCACTTCATGGGGTGCCTAAGACCATTATCTTTGACCGAGATCCTCGATTTACTTCCCGACTGTGGCAATCTATGCAAGAAGCACTGGGAACCAGACTGGATATGAGTACAGCTTATCACCCACAGACCGATGGTCAGACGGAACGAACTATTCAGACTTTGGAAGACATGCTCCGAGCTTGCGTTCTCGACTTCGGTAAAGACTGGGAGGCTCACCTTCCGTTGGTGGAGTTCTCCTACAACAACAGTTATCATACGAGCATTGGTGCAGCACCATTTGAAGCTCTCTATGGCAGAAAATGTAGATCGCCCGTGTGTTGGGCCGAAACGGGTGAGAAGGGACTCACCGGACCAGAAATCATTCATGATACAACTGAACGAATTATTCAAATCAGAAAACAGATAGCCGCAACACGTGATAGGCAAAAGAGCTATGTCGACAAACGCCGTAAACCTTTGAAGTTCGATGTAGGCGACAAGGTACTATTGAAGGTATCTCCCTGGAAAGGAGTGATACGCTTCGGAAAGCGTGGAAAGCTGAATCCTCGCTATATCGGTCCATATGAAATCATTGGGGAAGTAGGCCCGGTGGCCTATCGATTGCGACTCCCTGCAGAACTCGATGGAGTTCACAACGTGTTTCACATCTCGAATCTGAAGAAATGTCTGGCTGAAGACACCGAAATAATTCCTTTGGAGGAATTGGAAATTGACGAACATTTGAGATTTATCGAGCAACCGGTAGAAATCATGGGACGCGAGGAGAAAGCCCTCAAACGTAGCAAGATTCCGATCGTCAAGGTTCGATGGAACTCAAAGCGTGGACCTGAATATACTTGGGAATGAGAGGACCAAATGAAGAAAAAGTATCCTCACTTGTTCGGGCAAACGTCCACAGAAACTCAAAGGTATGATTTAATTTTGGGGACCAAAATTCCTTTAACAGGAGGAGGATGTGGCGACCCTAAAACCTTTGCTTTCTTTCCCCCAGCAACAACAGCAACAACGACAGCCGAGGCTGTGAACGCTACAACGCAAGAATAATTTTCGGGACGAAAATTCCATTTACAAGGGGATGATGTGACATCCGAGAATTTCAAGGTTAACTTCCGTTAGACAATCTCCGTTAGTTACGTTATAAGTGTTAACTTAGTAACTAATGCTTAACTAGGCCGAATACGTCCACGACCTTTGGTTGATCACCAAACCCGTCCATATGTGTTATGTGTTTATTTATTTATTGTCATTATATGCAATGTGATTTAAACGCATGATTTAGTATTGATAATAGAATGTAAATTGGCCCCTTTTGGTTGCCAGCGAAACTACCGGGCGAAACTATAGATTCGCTCGGTAGCCGGCTAAGCTGTTTGATTTACATGTGTTCAGAGCCAGTTTCGCTTGGCCAGCGAAACTGCCAGCGAAAATAGCTCCTGATATAAAGACCATAAAACCCTAATTACTCCCCATTTGCATAAACCACACAAAACACACACACACCCTCCATCTCTTCTCCTGTGAAATCTGGTCAGCCGAGAAACACCACGAGCCGACGTGATCTCAGCCTCGAGACATCATCCATTCGGACCCTAGATCAAACCGTGAGTCTCCAAAACTATTTTTCATGCATATTCTATGTGTTTTCTCAAAAAGCATGCTTAAACCTTCATAGAATGGTCTGATCTTCTAGTATGATGCTTAGGAATGTTAGATCTATTATAAAGTCTGCTTCTTTACGTGTGAAATCAAACCATAATGAAGATTCATGCTAGTTAGGTCATTTTATGCTTAAAATGTGTTTTGGTGACTTGAATGTGAAAACTCATGTGTAAGGTGTTAAAATTGCCTCTGTGATGTTGGTAAATGTCTATGCATGCTAGATATTGAATTACATGATGTATGGAAGCTGTTAGATTGATTTTTTGTCTTAAAAACGAGTCTTTTTCACGACTAGCGAAACTGGGCATTCTTTAGGCGAAACTGTAGTTTCGCAGACCCTTTGAATATTCATCCAGCGACACTATGTAGCGAAACTATAGTGTCACCTGTGTATTGCCTGAACGAAACTACCGAGCGAAACAACCATAGACCTTGTCCCTAAACGAAAGTTCAAACCAGTTTCGAGCGAAGCTATGCTAGCGAAACTGTGTCATCAGTTTCAAGCGAAACTAGCTAGCGAAACTGTGTCATCGGGTATTACCCAGCGAAAGTGATGCCCGTGCACATAGCGAAACTGCGCAGCGAAACTGTAGCGAAACTGTGTAGCGAAACTGTGACCTGACCCAAAACCTAAACTTGTGCAACTTATTTGAATGTTATGCCATGACTTACATGATTACGCAATAATGAACATGCTTTGATTCCTGAGTTATGTGAACCCTCGTTTATGATCAACCATCGGTGTCGTGTGTCGGTATGTCGTGTCATAGTTCCAACGTGCTATGTTATGGGCCATAGTGACGTAAGTTAAATATTACACACAAAACTAATACTTAAGACCTAAACGTGTTCTTAGGTCTTCGATAAGCAAACAATACTTGGATTATTTAGCAAGTGTAGCAGTGCAACCAAAGGTGAGTGTCACTAAACCGTTTACTGTGAGCCCGTTTGGGACACACTGAATAACTTAATGAAAAACAATGCTGACAACCTTATGAGTGCTATGCACCTCTTTTATGAATTCGAAACCTTGTGAGTGCCATGCACCTCTCTGATAAACTTGAAGTGTTTTATGGGAAACACTTGTGGAACTTAAACAAACTATTTCTGAAAATGAAACTGAAAACATTTTGAGATTCATTAGAATCCGGTAAAACGCTTTAATATGGCTAGTGTATGTTAAAGTCTAAACCACATGATATCACATGATTTCTAAGGATTTCCTTATAACTGAAAAAGTCCTCAACTTAATTGTACCATTAATTGTAAAGCGAGGGGATGTTGGGTAGATCTACTGGAGTTTGACAAACTCCGCCTCGTGACACTGGAGGTGCACGGAGGTACAATATCAGCCTATCTGACCGTGATCCCAATAGGACACGGGGGAGGCAAAGCCGCGATGACGTATGTCCGCAAAACAAAATAGATGATGGCGATGCCACTACAATACTTATTAGTCAGCTTTGGTACAAACTTCCTTAGTGCATGGAACAACGGATTAGCTACCCGCGATATCGGTTGAGCACTTTAACTATACAAAACTAGTACATACCCGATAACGTATGTTACGGACATTACTTTTACTAAACCACAATACTATGATTATGGATATCACTAAGCATTGCTTTTCACAAATAAATATTACATAAGTATATGTTGACACAATTATGATTATGAGACCGGGCCACTGCGTGACAAGCCCACTGTGAACTCACCAACCGTTAGGTTGACACTTGCGTGGTTTAAACTTTTGCAGATCACTGAGGAGTATCCGGAGCGGGTTGGCATGGCACACGAAGACATTTTTCTTTTATTTAAATTAAGTTGGGAATTTTAAACAATGATTTGTAAAGCACGTGGTTAGTGCTAAGACAATATTTTTCCGCTGCGTATTTTGAGACTCTAATTTATGACACATGTTTGGACTAACTCTGATTCGTTTAGTATTTGTAACTAATGGTTGTGGTCCTGGTTTGCTCGCACCCCGTAACGGTACAAACTCCGTTAGTGGTTAATTGGGGGTGTGACACATAAAAACCAGAATATAAACTTCTTCATGCAGACCTTGAAATATTCACCTGAAAATCACCGCAATACCCCTAAGATGATTGCTTCGGAATATTCACTTTTTCTTTTAGAGAGATTGAGGACCCCCGCCCCCCTTAAAAACAAAGTGACATAACTTGATAGATTCCCTTCACAAAGCAGAATCTTCAAGTTTCATTTCTTGATTCCCTCCATAAAGCAGAATCATCAAGTTGTAGAAATTTTATGTTACATGGCTTGTAATAGTCACAATAACAAATGATGATATAATCATCAACACTCATGACTACCCCACAAAGATATCTTGAATTCTTCTCAATATTGCAGGAAAGTGATAACCCATTCATGTCCCATAATATGCATAACATGGCCTGTAAGACTTGTTTTGAAGATTACTGGAGTCAGGAGATGCTTTTTTGCTTGAAGGTTGTTCTTGGGAACTGAAAGCCTTTAAGTGGAAGTTATTGAGTTATGAAGGCTTAAGGCCCATGGGCTTGGCCCCCTTTGCTAAGGCCAGGCCCACCAGAAACCCTAAATCTTACTTTATAAATAGGATCATATGTAGTTTGTAACTCCTTATGAGTACCTTGTAATATTTAAAAATACCTAGTGTACCCCGTGGAAGTAGATCGGTTTTGATTGAGCCACACTAAAACTCTCGTGTTCTTTACTTCTTGTTTCTCTTGTGTGTGAGCGATCCCGGTGCGGCCTAACAAGATGTATGTTGAATTTGACAACAATGGCTTGAACTAAGAACAGTTTGACTTATAAAAAATCAAAATCGAATGATTCCATATTTGAACTCGAATTCAATAAAAACAGGTAGAATCATAGCCTAGATGCTCTGATACCAATTGTTAAGACGTAGAGCACGAATAATTGTGATAAGTACACCGAATTTGGACAGAAAGATCACAAAAAACTAAGATTACGAATGATCACGGGATCTAAATATAAAGCTCGGTTTATAACATAGATTGATCAAAGATTACAACATATAGACTCGATGAGTTACAGTAATCAACGATCTACAAAGTTCTAGAATCACACATAAGAAGAATGGACTCGATCTAGATCAAGTGGTACGAATGAGAGTTGCTCACGAATGAGCATATATTTATATGCTTGTTCATTCGTGAAATTCCTTATTCGTTGGCAGCCAACCTTCATTAGTAGGTATCTGATTCGTGGGTAGCAGCTTCCTTCATGAGTCTTCATTAGCATGAAACATTTCTTTTGTATTCTTTCATTATAAGTCCCCCAACTATAGAGTAATGACATAATCTGTCACTCCCCAAAATCCGCCCCCGGGGCACTACCGATTTGGAGGCGTGACCTACCAGGATCTGAGTTACCAGACACACCGAACATACTATATGCATAATAAGATCGTTTTAAAGTTCATAATATTTATCAAAATAGTTTCAGTGCGGATGCGTTTAACAAGTTCTGAAAAACCATTGCGGAAGCATAAAACAAACATACTTAGTTTCAAAAGTTTAATATGCGCACGGCGCCTAGATAAGAAAGTTTAACCAAACATGCAGACTTATGAATGGACCTTGATTCCCTAAACGTGCTCCTTAGCGTGCTCCTAAGGACCTGAGAAGAAACATGCTAAAAAGTGTCAACACGAAGTTGGTGAGTTCACAGATTTTTATTTAAGCAGTTGAATAAACAGTTACAAGAGTTGTAAGTTAAACCATTAGCATCAACCATATCTAATCAAAAGTAGGATACCGATCCCAAGCAATTAATATACCCTTGGATACCTAATCCAAACCCAACAGCGCCTTATACCCACTGCTTAACTGAATGAACTGCCTTCCCTCTCATGCCTTTTCCGAGCAATGAGTGAAAATTCTTAGGACAATATAATACCTGTCTCCACTTCCTAGAAGGAAAGTGGGGCTAGAGCGACTAGCCGAGGCAGGGCTTGTCAGACCCAGTAGATCTACTAAATATTTCCCCGCTATCAAACCCGACATTCATGGTACTAATAAAAAAGGACTTTAATGAATTGGCAAATTAAAACTAAACTTCGCTATGGTCACAATGTAGTATATTAACCAAAAGAGAGTTTATAAAAAATGAAACGTTACCGCATGTCTTCTCACCCAAAAACTAAAACAAGTAAAAGTGGGGCCATGAACTCACCATAGGGTGCGATTTAGTATACCGATAATAAATGCTTGAACAACCAACGGTGAATCTTCCTAGCCTTCACCTATGACACGTAACAGTGTGAGTGTCGACTGTGTTAATCGACTATCCCGACAACGCGCGGACATTAGACAAGTTGACTCGAATGCACATCGGTGATTAATTTAGGTTTTCTATTATATATCCTAACACGTATATTATATATAACATGTTACGTCATGACAAGTATTAAAACGTCACAATTTATTACGACGTTATCCCGCGTATACGATGTACGATCGACGGGGCAATCGTACAAAGTCTTGTCATTCCCACCGAAGTAGGAGACTTAGGACTTGTATACACGTATAACTCATAAACAATTCGATTTATCACATGCAAACACATAGTCAAATAACCTCATGTTCATAATCATGCATTTTCTCAATTTATTTATTTACCGATAAATATATACTTATCACATGTAGGCTAAATCCATGTTTACACAGCATCATCATCTCACGCAAATCACATAGATCATCCTTTAGCATATATCAAACCATATCCTAAATTCCTAGCCACATGCATGTAAGCTAACTTGCCCAAATAGGCCATTTTCATCATATTTTCACATAAATAATTTTTATAAAATCATCCATATGCAATTGATCACCAAGTTCACAACTTTATACATCCTCATGCATCCAATAACCTAGATTACATACTCACATAGTAGATCTAACACAAATCATATGCCTTTATACAAGATCTAGCATAAATCATCAACCTGTATCCACATGCATGCATGATTTTTCATGAAAAACCCTAGATCTAGCTCATATCACAATATCATACATAAAAGCCATGTTTTAATTCAAATATGCAATGTTTATCATTCTTAACACTAGATCTACACTTGATATCATCATAACAACATAGATCAGATCTAAACCTAACATAAAGCATGAATCTTGACATCTTTAACACAAGCAAAACATAAGAAAACACATACCGAATGATGTAGGATGAAAAAGGATGCAATCGGGGCTAGAATCTTGAAGGAAAGCTTAAATCTTGATGATGAATGAGTATGAATGGGTTTAAGGTCGTAAATAGGGCTGATGATACGTCTAGAGGTGAGCAAATGGAATGGTGGTGGCTACAAGTGCTTAAATGGTGGAAATTAGGGTTTCTGCTGAAAAGTGGGTTGTAGGCGTATCGCTTACAACTACCATATGCTCTAGACGATACGCCTAGAGCCTCCGTCTGGCTGGCCTGTTGACTTTTGTTGACCGCAACCAGCTTTGTCCGTTTTTCGCATTTTTTGTCACGGTTTTCAACGTTTTCTCCCATTTTAAATTCACCATCATTTTTATCACATCAAATCCAATAAATTTCAAGTATCAACATGCCATATAACAATTTACAATCATGCAATTAAATTCACGTAACAGTTTGTACATAATTCATAATATTCACCGGTTTTCAATTAATCACCAATGTTTTTAGACGTGAACTTGTGTGTGGTGTTTGTGAAGTGTTTTAAGGATACTAGACTCTTCTAATACCTTAATTGACATACTACGCCTATATACGCGACTCCCGGTTTGCCGGTTTTATCCGGTTTTATCCGTTTCTGAGGTTCGAGGCCCACTCGAAGGGCCGGATTGTCACATCCTCCCCTTGTTAAAGAATTTTTGTCCTGAAAACTAAGATCGCGACCCCGTTGCTAAGCGTATATGTTTCCCAATTTTAACAGTTTTAACCGTTGCAATTCCATTGCAAATAGTGAGAAATCAAGTTATAACATTTTATTCGACTGTAAAATAACATCTTGCACTTTACTCAATCGTATAGATCTTAGTTTATGTAATTTACTTCAAAAGTCGAGAAAAATTTTCTAGTTCTCATAAAAGTTTTAGATTTCTCGCATTGATTTATCTCGGGTTCTCACATCGTCCCCTTCTTTAAGGAAATTTTGTCCCGAAATTTAAGAGTTATCACGTTTGTTGTCGCGGCTAACTTGAATAATACACATCATCTGATTATCGCGTTCTCAGATAAACTCAGGTTCCGCTTCAAGTTCCATCGAACTTTAACCATCGAAATCTCATCCTGATTGAGCTATTTCACTTTACGATATCTCCACTAGTTTCCTTATGGGACGCAGTAGCTTGTCAGCTTCCACCTTCCCACGTGGACTACAAACGGCTCGCCCAACAGGCGTTCATTAGATACATCGATTATGCACGCTGCTTAGCTCCTCTAAAAGATTTGATCTGCAGATGTCTGAACCAATACGTTCGACGATCTCAGACAATCTACTAGACATGGGGTCTATCTCTCCTCGTTTTTCAAAACGATTAACCATTTTCTAAGGTAAGTCTCTTAGAAGGATTCAACCTTAATTCTGAATTCCAAAGGTTTGATAAGCCTATCGACATAGGCTTTCTACCAAATGCGAGCGGCTGCTATGCGACTTCGCATCCGAACAGCCCTCTCGGTTGATTTGCGAACATAGTCAAACTTGGTAAGCTGGATATCAATCGACGTTGATTCGATAGTAAAGTAATAGCCATTGCTATAGGAAAAACTCCACCAACGGAAGGTGACGTCCATATTTACACTCAAGATAACCCAGGTAAGTCCTTAACATGACTCATAGAGTTTGAGCAGAGGTAGTGGTGCTCACACCGGCCCGTTTCCTCAGTGCTTGCCCCAAGTGTCTACTTCCATTTATTCTGACTTTGAATTGCTTTTTCATTCCATGGTGGAATTTCCGACTCCCAGTTCTCATCCTTTAGTGTCACGAGCTGAGTATTCCAGATTCGATCTAGCAACTCAAGATGAATTGTTAGCTGCATAGCCCGAATACACTTCGGCTTCGTTTCCCTTATGGCTTAGGGCATCAGCTACCACATTAGCCTTACCCATTCGGTACCCGATGGTACACTCTAATTTGCTAAACGATTCAACTCAGCTTTGATGCTTCATACTCGATCATCCCCAGTCGAAGATACGCTGAAGATGCTTGTGAACAGTGTAAATCCTTGGTACCGTACAAGTACGTCCTCCGATCTTCAATGCAAAATCACGGCTCCCAACTCTATATTAGGAGTTATATAAAGTTTCTCATTATATCGGAGCTCATCGAGAGGCATGTGCGATAACCTTATTGCGTTACACGAGCATACAATCAAAGCCTCGCATAGATGCATCATATTGCATGACAAGGTATTCTGCTCCTTCTGGTAAGGAAAGAATAAGTGCACTTGCAGGACTTCGGCTTCAATAGCTGAAGTGCAGTGTCCCTCTTTGCATCCTGAATATGCACAACGCTCTTATGCGCTAAAACCTTCAAAGGTTACGCAATCCATGTAAAGCTTTCCAAGAATTTCCTATAATAGCCCACCAGGCCGAAGAGTTGGCGTACTTCGGTCGGTTTCTTAGGTATAGGTAAATCCTTGATTGCCTTAATCTTTCACGAATTCACATTGGTTCCCAATCCATTTACGACATGACGCAAAAATTACACTTCCCAAATATAGGTATCACATTCCGTGAACTTAGCATTTAGCTACTCATTTCTCAATAAGCCAAGATTAAACGAAGACACTTGGTGTGGCCTTCCTTTGTCTTGGACAAATGAGAAAGTCATCACTGGGCACAATGATGAACTAATCGAAACACCACTCACAGACTCAATTCATAAAACTCATGAATGCTAAGGTTGCGTTGGTCAATCAGACGGCATAACCAAAAACTTATAACGCCTGCATTGAGTCCCACAATCTATCAACAGAATATCATTCTCACGGACCCTTAGCTGATGAAAATCAGCCCTTAAGTTCATCTCCATGTGGTGGCTCAACCCTCGAAGTTGATTAGCTAATCGTCAATACACAGAAGAAAGTATCGATCCCTCTCAGTTCCCCTTCTCCAAGTCCGATAACCGGTGCATGCTTGAAGAATTTCTCCATTCCCCTTTAACAAAATATGAACTAAGCCTATGAAATTACTTCCTCAAGAATCTTGTATTTGGGCATCTATTTATCCGAAAGCTCACTAGGCGCAAGTCGATGAGGTGCTCGGGCGTTTGGCGTTGCCCCAAGTACCGTACCAACTCGGATTCCCGCCTATCGCGATAGAGGAAAACCTAGCAAGTCTCACAGTACATTCCCGAAGAGCCTCATACGAATAGGGTTCCTTCAGCGCGAGGTTCCTCATTTAGCTGCTCAACGTCCTGAGCCTAATTAGCTACGATCTCTTCTTGATGCTTGGAATATCAATCCGTTCCGATGATCCCATCAATGTCTCCCAAAGTTCACAGTAGCAGTCCCATATTCACATAATGGCTCAAAAGCTTCGTCGCAACTTTGAACGCCATAGTTTGCTTTAACTAGCCTACAGTTCGCGAGGTCTATCGAACACCTAAATCCTAATAGGCTTTCTATCATGCTAATAGCTTTACCAAAGTTACTTGATATAAGGATTCTACCAACATTAACATCAAATAGACGTAACAATACGAAATACGCATTGAGAGGAAAAGACTTACCACAGACGTCTTCTTTACTTCAGATTCCTCTTGTTCCCATCACATACGCTTGAACTGGGTGAGTTCCTCCGTTATTGTTATCGCCATTGCCATTCCTCTTCAGCTTTGGACAATCCCTCTCGAGATGTCCCATCCGTCCACACTTGAAGCATCCTTTTTGATTTCCCTGGTTGCCTTGCCACTTTTTCACCTTGTTTATGTGTTCTTCTGCTCTATTCCCGCTCTTACCACACTTGTGGCACTTTATGCTATCACAGCTGCCCTTATGATGAAAGCCACACTTGTCACAATTTGGCAAGGTTCCATGATGTCTTCCAGCAACAACATCCGAAGCCTGAATGTTCAGCTTGCCTTTGTTCTTGTCCTTCTTGCTTTGGTTTTGTCCAGAACCAGACTTGTCGTCATTAGAACCATCCCATTTCCTTTTGTTGTCGGAAGAACCAGACACTGCCTTCCGAGGCGGCAAAATTCCCTGTTGCACGGTTTGGTTAGTCAATTTGTGTGCCAAATGAATCGCATCCCTGATCGAGGTTGGATTTCTTGAGGTAACAAGACTTTGGATTTGGGGGACCAGCCCGTCAATAAATTGCTCGATTCTCCTATAAGGCGGATCCACCAGAGTACGGCATAACAAAGCTAGCTCATTCAATCGAACAACATATGCGTCAATCTCAGACCCTTCCATTTTCAGATTTCCGAATTCCATTTCAAGCTTCAGAATTTCCCTTCATGGGCAGTACTCGCCTACCAACATTTTGGTAAATTCAGCCCATGGCATTGCATTAGCAGCTTCCAGTCCAAGAACTTAAACTTGGATATTCCACCATGTTAAGGCTACTCCTTCAAACATTCCAGCAGCATACTTTACTCGGTACTCGATAGGACGATTACACATTTAAAAATAGATTCCGATTTCTCCATCCAATGGAGCAGACCTATAATACCCTTCGTTCCACTAAACATGTGCGGCTTGCAGTCCATGAACGTCTTGTACGTACACATACCAGGTGTAGTTGGATTCGCTTGGGAGTGCGCTGCCAACGGTGATGCAATACTCTGACCAATGAGTACGTTAAGCTCCTCTAGGGTCATAAGGATTGCATTACCGTGACCTCTACCACGTCCAACCATTGTCTCTGTAATACACAAAAATGATTAATATCCCGGTATTTATCATTTGAGCATATGACAATCGATCAAATGGCGAAAACAACACATAACAAATTTTAACAATCACTTCAAATAAAATAAAGTTGCAACTGGTTTGCAATTTCATTCATTTAAGCAGATGTCTAAATTTATATGGCCATGCTAGATAAGAAACAACTTTCGACAAGTTGCACAACCTAGCACAGAATAAGCAGATCTTTGAAGATAACCAAAAATAAAAGACTTTGCCTCACACTCCAGTTCCTTAGCTGAACTCTTGCTAGAAGATTCTCGAGACTTTCCCCTCTTGGGATTTTCTTACAAGTTGTCCTACTCAGTTACTCTAACGTAAGCTACGATCTATCGGTTCTTTTGAATAATCATCATGTTCCCACACGTCTGCACATGATTCACCGAGTTATTAAGTACCGGTTCTGTCTGATCCAGATTACGTCTCGAAGACTCGATTAGCATATTCGAATGCCGCTACTTTTCCCATAATCGCGTAATGCCCTCCAAAGCGTTACTCAAAGCTCGTTGCGTAGTGCCTAAGGTTGCTACTAATGCGAAAATCATCTGAGTCTCTATACACAGAGGTAGAGGCAGTACGACACACCAAATGTTTCCAACTCTCGAGCGGTAAGATCATTAGATGTGAAGAAAAGAATGCTCAGCACTGTGACTAGCTGACGTACATGTCTCCCAGACTATTCCTTAATTCATAGGGTCTTGAAAGTTCCGGACGTGAAACAAATCAACGAATTCGTTTGCGTTGAACGACTCCTTGTCACTACTTCTCCCGGGGTCTCTTCCCGTTGCTTGCGGACAATGCCCAAGCTGACGACAATGAAGTAGATGATACGTACATAATATATATTCCATGTATACTTCCGATAGGTGGCTACTTTAGAATTAACCAACCAGTTAACTCATCAAAGCACCGTAGGGATTAGATGTGAGAGAGATGTGAGAGTGAAATGTTTTCCAAAGATATCAAGCACGTATATACATATGATCTTATACATATACATATACATATATATTCATAATATATATTAATAGAGGCCAATTGCGTATATGTGCGTCTACAGTGTGTGTATAACCGGCTCTAGCCATAGTTGGACCTAATGCAAGTCCTAAGTTCTCTATGGCTAATGGCTCTGATACCAATCTGTCACACCCCAAAATCCGCCCTCGAGGCACTACCAATTTGGAGGCGTGACCTACCAGGATCTAAGTCACCAGACACACCGAATATACTATATAAATAATAAAATAGTTTTAAAGTTAAGAGTTTTAACAATTTCTGAAAAACCATTGCAGAAGCATAAAACAAACATACTTAGTTTTAAAATTTTAATACGTGCACGGCGCCTAGATATAGAAAGTTTAACCAAACATGCAGATTTATGAATGGACCATGATTCCCTAAACGTGCTCCTTAGCGTGCTCCTAAGGACCTGAGAAGAAACATGCTAAAAAGTGTCAACATGAGGTTGGTGAGTTCATAGAGTTTTATTAAAGCAGTTGAATAAACAGTTACAAGAATTGTAAGTTAACACATTAGCATCAACCAGATCTAATCAAAAGCAGGATACCGATCCCAAGCAATTAATATACCCTTGGATACCTAATCCAAACCCAACAGCGCCCTATACCCACTGCTTGACTGAATGAACTGCCTTCTCTCTCATGCCTTTGCCGAGCAATAAGTGAAAATTCTTAGGACAATATAATACCCGTCTCCACTTCCTAGAAGGAAAGTGGGGCTAAAGCGACTAGCCGAGGTAGGGCTTGTCAGACCCAGTAGATCTACTAAATATTTCCTAGATATTCATAGTACTAATGAAGAAGGACTTTATTGAATTGGCAAATTGTAACTGAACTTCAATATTGTCACAATATAGTATATTAACCAAAAGATAGTTTATGAAAAATGAAACGTTACCGCATGTATTTTCCCCCAAAAAAGTAAAACAAGTAAAAGTGGGGCCATGAACTCAACTTAGGGTGCGATTTAGTATTCCGATAATCAATGCTTGAACAATCGACGGTAAATCTTTCTAGACTTCACTTATGACACATAACAATGTGAGTGTTGACTGTGTTGACCGACTGTCCCGACAACGCGTGGACATTAGACAAGTTGACTCGAATACACATAGGTGATTAATTTAGGGTTTTTATTATGTATCCTAACATGTATATCACATATAACATGTTACATCATGACAAGTATTAAAACATCGCAATTCATTACGATGTTATCAGCGTATACGATGTTCAATCGACGGGGTAATCGTACAAAGTCTTGTCATTCCCACCAAGGTAGGAGACTTAGGACTTGTATACACGTATAACTCATAAACAATTTGATTTATCACATGCAAACACATAGTCAAATAACCTCATGTTCATAATCATGCATTTTCTCAATTTATATATTTACCGATAAATATATACTTAACACATGTAGGCTAAATCCATGTTTACACAGCATCATCATCTCACGCAAATCACATAGATCATCCTTTAGCATATATCAAACCATATCCTAAATTCCTAGCCACATGCATGTAAGCTAACTTGCCCAAATAGGCCATTTTCATCATATTTTCACATAAATAATTTGTATAAAATCATCCATATGCAATTGATCACCAAGTTCACAACTTTATACATCCTCATGTATCCAATAACCTAGATTACATACTCACATAGTAGATCTAACAAAAATCATATGCCTTTATTCAAGATCTTGCATGCATGGTAACCGAAATCATGTTTTCATCATGGATCTTACGCTAAGTCAACAACTTTATACATCATCAACCCTAGATCTAACATTATCAAGTCATCACAACATAGATCTAGCATAAATCATCAACCTTTATCCACATGCATGCATGATTTTCCATGAAAAACCCTAGATCTAGCTCATATCACAATATCATGCATAAAAGCCATGTTTTTTTATTCAAAGATGCAATCTTTATCATTCCTAACACTAGATCTACACTTGATATCATCATAACAACATAAATCATATATAAACCTAACATAAAGCATGAACCTTAACATCTTTAACACAAGCAAAACATAAGAAAACACATACCAAATGATGTAGGATGCGAAAGGATGCAATCGGGGATAGAATCTTGAAGGAAAGCTTAAATCTTGATGATGAATGAGTATGAATAGGTTTAAGGTCGTAAATGGGGCTGAGGATATGTCTGGAGGTGAGCAAATGGAATGGTGGCTATAAGTGCTTAAATGGTGGAAATTAGGGTTTCTGCTGAAAAGTGGGTTGTAGGCGTATCGCTTACAACTACCATATGCTCTAGGTGATACGCCTAGAGCCTCCGTCTGGCTGCCCTGTTGAGTTTTGTTGACCGCAGTCCACTTTGTCCATTTTTCGTGTTTTTGGTCACGGTTTTCAATGTGTTCTCCCATTTTAAATTCACCATCATTTTTATCACATCAAATCCAATTAATTCAAGTATTAACATGCTATATAACATTTTTGATCATGCAGTTAAATTCACGTAACAGTTTGCACATAATTCACAATATTCATCGATTTTCAATTAATCACCAATGTTTCAAGACGCGAACTTGTGTGTGATGTTTGTGAAGTGTTTTAAGGATACTAACATACTACGCCTATATACGCGACTCCCGGTTTGCTGGTTTTATCCGTTTTTATCCGTTTCTGAGGTTCGGGTCCCACTCGAAGGGCCGGATTGTCACACAATCTACCCTAGAACTTAGGACTTAACTCTGTAACCCAACAATACTAACTAACATAACAGTGAAACACACACGTCACAAAGAAAATTTCCCAACAATGAGAAATCATATGAGCTTTATACGATTGAATCTCAATCATATTAGCAATAGTATCAACACATATATCAGCAATCATATGAGCAAATCACTGAACGCTGATCAGATCTGATTTCACCAAAACTTATCCAGATTCTTCAATTTGTCAAATTTACTCATCAAACCACTTTGACTAGGTGCGAAAATGAAAACTTCATGCTCATTCATGCTTAAATTGATCAGAAAACTAGTTATTAACTTTCAATCTGTAGATTTAAGCTTTGCACCTCTATGTTTAACATCCAAAGCTTCAAATTGATCCGTAATCGTTTAAGCTGGTGTACCAGCATCTCAGATACCACTATGAATACATTGCTAGGATCGTTTACCAGGTCAATATCATGTTTTGGACAGAAGTTTAGATCTCAACATAATGTAAACTCAATCGTATTGAAGCACGGGAGAGGTCGGGCGTGACCTCTCTTTAAAACATAGAAAGATTCGAAACTTATAAAAATACAAATGAACAACATATATATACTAAATAGCTCATATGATTGAGCTTCAAATGTATGATCCTCATATGATTAGACTTCAATCATATGAACTTTGTAACATCAGTATGTTTCAAAAACTAGAAAACTCAACCCACATCAAGATCCAATGTTTAAGCCCAATTCTGATCACCATGAATGTTGGATTACTCTATTCCATGTGATAATACTCTGAAAATGATGAACGTGGGTGAAAACCACGCGCGAAACCAAGTTATAACGAAACGGGATGAAAACAAGTTGGATGTTTGTTGCTGAGTTGGGCATCATTGTTATCCATTTCCTCTTCTTCTAAATAATCATCAGCTGGTTCATTATCTTGTGAATAATAATTATCATCGTATTCACCTTCACTGTCATTTGAATAATCATTAAGATCCTTCAATGCGATGGAATAATTCAGATGAAATGATTGAGATGAAATAAATGATCTCCTGATGATGACAGTGAAATTAATACTGATAGGAATTAGGTAGTGGTATCCTGAAGATAATAGTGTGATGAATCCTGTAGAGGAATTTTTATTGAGAGGGAAAAAGAGAGTGACGAATCGTTTTGGTGAAGGAATTTTGGTGAGAGGGAATGGAAACTGATCAATGAATTTGGGTTGGTGAATTTTTTTTTGGGGGAAAGTTAAAAAATGGTGGGAAGTAATTTGGGGATTAAATCGATCCGGGTGAATGTATCTCAGCCAGTAAGGACGTTGCAGCATTTATCGGATTTAATATAATTAAAACTCAATTAATTATAGACATAGATAATAGTATTTTAAACATACCTTTAAAATAATTTTTAAATGGAAAATGGAACATTAAGCAATAAATTTAATGATAATTGTATCCTAATGAATTTATATACGTAAAGTGAAAAAAGATGTCAAATACACACACACACACACACACACATATATATATATATATATATCCTTCGCAATGTGTAAGGATCAAATCAAACCCTTACACGATATCAAAGTCTGTAACCACCGTGTGGAATCCGATGATTATAGGTGATTCAAGATTAATCGTAAATAATATGAATAAGCACTAAGAACAAGAGTAAGAACACAAACCAGAAGAAGAAAAACACTTTACTAATCACCTTGATTACAATACACTGATCGAAATTCTCTCTAGAGAATTTCGTAAACACCAATTCGCAAAAACACCAAAAGAGCAACCAACCCTAATTACATAAACTAGTTATCCTTATATAGGGAAGCCTATGCTTGATCAACAAGCTATAGGATTCGGCCTATAGGGCCTAATTTCGACCAACACATAACCCACACAACCCATTTACATGTTTATAGCCCAACTACATTTAACTAGCCCAAAAGTATTTCTAATGCAAAAGCCTTATAAAAATTCTAGACTCTACAATCTTCCCCTAGGCTTTAGCATTAGACAGCATTCACATTCTGAACTTCTTTGACAGATGCACTGTTGTTGGATCATACCACAGCTCATTTGCTACAATCTCAGCCACAGCTCTAGTATAACACTTGGCATATTCTTCAGTTTCTTGGTTACACTCAATTTGATGCTTGGCCAGTACCATTATATCCTTCTTATGAAACCTCATCAAATCATGAACTTCCATGACACTCATTGTCTTTGATTTGCAAAGAATTTTGGCTTCACCAGAGTAATCACTATATGCCTAAGTTTGGAATTCATGTAGACAATCTTCTGGATGTCTCATTGGCAAGGGTATTGTTTTTGTCTTCTCAGTTGGTGGATACAGAACATTTGTAAACTTCTTTCCGGCAACATCCTCCTCTCCAGGAATACTTTTCCGTCCATCCCACTTGAATACACCCCTGTACTTCTTAACATATGATTTCTTGTGAGGAAAATCTTCAAATCTCCTGAACTTGCTACGCACTGCATTTTCCAATTTCTTATAAAAATACTTAGCTTGTTCATTTTGTGATAGATTTGTAAAAGGTGCCTTGTAAAGCATAGTCAGGTCCACATTTGTCCAGGAGTAAAACTGGGTCCAACATTTGTAGTACTCCAATGGATATTGACCCTTTCTTCGCACAACAAACATGTTCTTCTCTCCATCAAACATCCAGGATTTGATTCCTGCAGCAATTCCCTGCTTATCATGATAATGCTCTCCCAGCTGGATTAAATACCTCTCAGGAGGATAAGCAAAAGTCTGAGCCTCCCAACCTCCATCAAACTCGGAAGCAGGTACTGTCATGTAGTCTCTATCCCTTGTATCTTTATCTTCAACAGAGGCTTCAGGTAGTACTGGATTAGATTCCTCAGGGAAATCTGCTTCAAAGTCAAATGCTCGGTGATTGTGAGGAATCACCTGCACCTGAACCACCTTCCTTGTTTCCTGGATCACCCTTATCATCTTAGCTAGGGTTTGACCTTCTTGATTTGTCAAAGTTAAGCTGCCTGATCAGCTTGTGTAAATCTCTGAATTGTCAGGTAAACTCTCGGTTTATCTTTTTCTGATTCTCCAACTCAGTATTGTGGACCTTTTGGATATCAATTAAGTCTCCAATAATCTCACTTTGGGACGCATTCTGGGCTTTCAGATTTTCAATTTCTTCTCTAAGTTCCTTTTCCAACCTGTATTCGGGTGTTTCTACCGCTTTCCCTTTGTCTTGGGCTGTGGGTTGTGAAGATGATTGACCAGCACTGGAACTAGTGACTGGTGGCACACAAGGGTCCAATCTTCTTCTTCTAGGGTCACTTGGGGCTTCTTCATGGTGTTGTGTAGCAATCTTCTCAGTTTCAGTCAGTTCTTCTGTAACAGAAGCATCGAGGGGAGGATCCTCCGTGGCTTTCCGTTTTCTTATCAGTGGCGTCTCAGCAGTCTCAGTCTCAACTTCCTCAATATCAATGTCATCAAGATATGTGTCATAATTGATATTCTCTTCACCTTCAAAATTCAGTGCACCAATCTGCACATCTTCTAGATCAAAATCTTCCCAATCTGAACTATCCGTGAGTTCAGTAACTGGCTTCTGAGAGGCAGGCACATTATGTTCTTCTTCAATGACTGCATTTCTTTGTACAGGAACCTCCTCTCTTACTATCTCAGCAAATTCACCAAACTTGTTACCAAACGATACTTTATCAGTCAGTTTCTTCTTTGGGTTGATCATCGGGAAAACCTCAATGCCCATAGGCTTAGTATCATGAGTGTCATTGGTCTTCCTCAAGGCTGGATATCTAGAATCCAGAGCTAACTGGATGAACCTCGGAACGGCTGCAAATTTTTTATCTCTGGTCACTACAACCTTCACATCATCAAATATCAACCTGGACCAGTTGAATCGAACCCCTCTAACTAGTGACACCATAGCATGGGTGTGCACTTGGTTTAGTTGATCTGTCGAGCTTTTCTTGGCAATCACACACTTCTGCAAGTAATGGGCCAGCATTCTCCAGTACGGCGGAAGGAGAGCCTTCATAGTAGGAGGAGATACTGTGTGATATCCCATTTCTTTTAGGCAATGAGAAACCATTTCTTTATCCAGAGCAATAGGATCCGCAGCAACATCCTTTAGCCTGAGAGCTTGTCTGAAATTTTCTTCTGATAAGACCACTGCTGTTGCTTGTATCTTGGCTATTATCTGCTTTCCATCATCAGACACATACGTCGTCTTCCAAAATTCCTGTTGCATACGCTTGCAAATGACAGGGTTTGCAGTAAGAGCATAGTGTAAGCAGCACCTCTTCAGACCTTCAATCATTGACTGGTACTTCTCCCGATACTCTACAGGTGGATCAAGCAAATATGCTACCGTATTGTGATCCTTGACAAATTCTAAGTCCCTGCATTCACAAACACAGATAAACATCCAAACAAACAAGAATTCGTTAGTTTTAAGAATTTCTCGAAAAACGGACAACATAACGGCTTAACAACAACTGAAAAACCATTTGAAACATCATCTGGTACCTTTCCGATCGAAAAGCAGGGTTTTCGATCGGAAAGCGTCCGATCGAGAAGTCACAAGTTACCGAGATCCCTGGTCAAAAAGTACTGGTCGCGATAGAAAAGTCCAGGCTCCGATCGAAAAGCATAGCTTTCGATCGGACAGCCCAGTTCTTCGATCGAGAAGTCAGGTCACCGATAACCGGTGATCGAAAAGTACCGGGGGCTGATCGAAAAGCTTCTCAGCCTGATCGAAAAGCCCCAGGTTTGGATCGAAAAGCTTCTTCTTCTTCACTGCACACCTGCAACTCAGTTAAAACGACCATATATTCGTGTATTGAACACGATTTCACTCAAGTAATTGACCCAATACATCATCCCATCCAATCCCGACCAAAAAATACAAGAATTTAGAAACCTACTCAAGCCGGTCTTGAGGGGGTCGAGCGACACGCTTCAACCGAGGGGCCATGGCTCAAATTAACACTGGAACGGTGATCGGAAGTGGCATCCGACTGGCACAGTGGTGTCGGATGGTTGACACGGTGGCGGAGGCGGCGGATTTAGAGAGGACAGTGGCGGCGGCGGCGTGGGTGAGAGGGGGGTGTTCCGGTGATTGTTTCCGATGGGGGGAGGTGAGGGTTTGGTCGCGATGGAGGGGCGAGGGCAGTGATGGTGGTGGACTGTGATGGCAGTGGCAGCAGTTGATGGTGGAGTTTGGAGGTGGTGATTAGGTGGTTAGGGTTTGTAAGGAGAAGAGAGGGAGCCGGGTAAAGTGGGTAAGGGGGAGACCCGAACCCTCTTATTTTTTTGAAAAAAAATTAGAACTAACCCCCTTAGGTTTTTTTGAGGTTTAGCAATTGACATCCAAACATTATCAAAACCAACGTTTTCTTGATCAAACTCAATTTTATCAACAAACACCCAAAGTTAATCCCGTTTATTGTTGAAGGCTTCCCCTGAACTCAAGCCCGAGAGATTTTATATCTTGACAACTTAACACAATAAAACTAAAATAAAATAAAAAGACTAAAAATTAAGATAAAATTAAATTAAAGTAAATAAACAAACAAAAATCTTATCCGACTGAGTTTTGAGTGAAGAGGCATTATAAGGGATCATACCAGGTTGTCTGTGACTGAGGAACCCTTTTCAGCTTCAGTTACTTCACGTGTTCAGGCGATTGCCGGTATTATTGGTCCATCTTTAAACTCATGCCGCTTTCGCTTACTCAAGTAGTTTCATCACTTTAATTTATATTTTAAGGTTTATTGATTATGAAAATCTATCCAGGTCACACACATATGTCCTAGGTAGAATTTGTACACTCTATCAAGTACACCTGGTTTCCGTACAACATTTTTCACGACACCTTTCCTTAAGCCTAACATCATGCTCCAGACTGGGTTGAGAAAAGAAAGAACAGATCACGGAGGTTTTGTTGGATAATATACAAAGTCAACTGAATTTTTGAAACATTTTTAATAATGCTCTCATCAGTGACAAAGGCTGAGGGTTTTGGACACTTGAGGGTCTCTTTTGATTGTGCACATTGGCATCTTTTTGGTTTATCATATATGTACAATGTGATCTAAAACGTACGTGGATCAGGGAGGTTCCAGGTCTCCGCTTTCGCAGAACAGAGGAGTCCTGACTCACGTACAACATTCCCAGGTTGCTTACGCAAAGCAGAGGGAATGGGATTTTTTTTAGCATGACATCAAAACTCAGAACCGGGCGTGTGTCTCAGGATTCCTGATGCACAGTCAAATAGAAATTGTACTAACCTAAGTGTGTGCTCCCTTTCAAGCCTCATACTTTGTCTTCAAGTGTTGTGATAAAACATACCTTTTGATTGATTGTCAGCAGAGCATACCAAGCATATCGGCCATTTATCACTACTTTTCACCTCCACCTTACACGTGTTAGTTAGCAAACACCTGGAAATTTATATCACTTCCCAACCTGGTCCACCAAAACCAGAAAAAAAAGTTAAAAGCACACACTTTAGAGGAAATGTTTATCTTATATCTTCCCCT
>JBCNJP010000008.1:46488900-46514999 GCA_039602395.1 Deinandra increscens subsp. villosa
GATGATCCGCAGTCGACAATATCTGATCCGCTGGACCAGATGGTCTATCTGATCCGCCGGACCAGATGGTCTATCTGATCCGCAGTCAACAATTTTTTGTCCGCCGGACCAGATGATCCGGATGACCAAATGTGATCCGCCATTTGGTCCGCTCATCAAATTTTTCCAAAAAGTTATTCGTTTGAGCGTTTCACATAAAATCAGATTTAGTCATTGATAATTCTGATTATATTGAATGATTTTAATGATATTTTGTTTTGATGATGTGTACAGATATGGCAGATTTCAAATCGATCGGTGAACACAATGTTTATGCATTTCTAGATGCAGCAGAAAGATGGAAACCTCAATTTCTTGACATCTTTGATTTCATGAGATGATCGATGGAAACCTCAATTTCTTGACATCTTTGATTTCATGAGACGATCAAGGATATTCTACTCATGTGTGTCCTCCATACAAAGACTTGCTCGTGATGTTTTGGAATTCTGCTCAAGTTGATTGTTCTATTGAGCCGTCCGTGATTCGTGCTCGAATTCTAAACACTGATGTTGTCATTACTGAAGACGATGTGAGGAGGGTTCTGCAATTAAATGATCAAGCTGTCTATCCTATAGTTTTTCATGAAGCTGATCTAGTAGCTTTGCTTAAAAGAATCAAATATAATGGTCAACTTTATGTTCCGTGGTATTTGAAGGCGAATCTGAGTCTTCCGTACAAGTATCTGATGCATGTTATAATCAAGTGTTTTGGGAATCGAACGAGAGGGCAGGAGGAATTTGATTTGAGGGTGTTGTCATTTTTCTCTGCGTTGGTGTTAAATCGAGAATTCAACTTTTCTGGATGGATTTTCAATTATATGAAGGAGAATATCTTGACGAAACAAGTGAGAAGTATTATGTATCCGAGATTCATACAAATGATCTTGAATGATCTGCATCCAAATCTTCCGAAGAACTCTGCTGCGATTATTGATATGAAGCATATGAACAGAGTTGCTGTTGGGAAGATTCATGTTTATCAGAAGCGTAAAGAAGGCAAAAGCAATCCGCCTGTTAAACGATTGATTGGTCATCTAGCGGATCCAACTTATGTAGCTCCTACGATGGAGCTGCCAAACATGCTGACAGTTCAGATGATGAGTTGGAATACGATGATAAAGGATTTCCTGTGTAGGATGTTGACGATAATGATGCAGATGATCAAATACCTCAAGAACAGAATGATCAACTACCGATTATTCAAAATGAACCACCTGTGCAGCAACAAGAATCTGAGCCTATAGTTTAACAGAATATTGAATCGGAAGCTGTGAATGTCCAGAATGATGAGATGTTGGATGATGCTGATATTCCACTAGATGATGCTCGTGGAAGTTCTTCTGATACTGAATCAGATTCTGGTGCCTACGTGTCCATCTTGTATAATGCTAGAAATATTTCTGTCAAGAAGGGTTCCAAACAACATATCGCTTATCTAAAGTCGCAGAATTTGGATACTTCACAATATGAACAGAGGACTAAGCAGGCTGAAGACACAGATGATCCATCTTATACTCCGGAAGCGGATGAGTCTGTTAGAAAGTCTTCGGCAGCTGACAAAGGCAAAGCTAAAGTGATTTATTCTGGAAAAGTCAAACGTCTGGCTAAGCGATCTACTGTGCAACAAGGCTCATTTTTGGCCGATGCAAGAAAATCTGGTCAAAGTTCGCCGGCTAAGAAGCAAAAAGTACAATCTCAGTCTTTTATTCCAGTACATCCGACTACAAAGAGCGTTAATGTTCAAAGTATGTCTGTTCCCTCGAGGCAAAAGTTGATTATCAAACGGTCTACATCTGCTGCTTCGGGTTCTACTGCTGCCTCTACCACAAGTGCTTCTACTCAATCAACAATTTCATCTACTGATCTGAAGCTGGCACTTCATCAAACCAGGCTCGATGAGTTGGAATCAACGAATCGTCAGCAAGCAGATGAAATCAGAGGGTTAAAGAATTTGGTGAAAGAATTGGTGTCTCGAGATCAAGAGAAAGATCGTGAAATTGCTAATTTACGATCTCGAGATCAAGAAAAAGACAAAGAAATTGCTAAACTGCAACAACTTTCTATCTCCTTGGGTGAGCAGCTAAACCAATTGATTCAAGCTTTACCTGCTCAGGGGGAGAGAAGGCCTAATCCAAATGAAAGTTGCAAAGATGATGATGATGTGATGAGATATTTGAACGAAGATCCTGAATCTGAAGGAGGTGTTGGAGGATCTGGTACTGGTACTGGTGCAGCTGGAACGTCTGCTGCCGCTGCTGGTACTTCTACTACATGTCAGGGGGAGACCGACACTCAAATCTATGATGTGACCCCGGTGACCAGGGTTGAGGGAGAGTTCTTAAATCCGTATACAAAAGAGCAGTTAGCTGCTATCTTTGCTCTAAATGTAGAAGATGTGGATGATGTTCCGTTTGCTGATCCTTATAATGAAGAAGATTCAGATGAAAATGTAGATTATGAGGAGGAACAGGTAGAAGTGGAAGATATGACGGCTGAAGAATATCCGGATGATCCTACAATGTATGGAATCTTTACAGATAATGATCAGTCTGGTGGTTTAATTTCTTTGGAAAAGACGATGAAGACAAAATTGAAGATGAGTTAAAGAAGAAAGAGGCTGAAAAGCAATCTGATCAGCCAGCATCAACTGAGTCTGAAGACTTGACTGAAGAACAAGAGAAGAAAATGTTATTTGATGCGTGGTTAAAAGAGCAAAGGGCAAAGAAAATGCCGGTAAAATCATCTGTAAAGGAGGTTGATCAGAAGAAATACTTTGAAAGAAAGGGTAGACAAGCGTCTAGCAGAATAATCAGTTGGATGTATGATTCTCAACTTGAGTGTTATGCTATCAAAAAGGAGTTTGGAATCATAAATCTGAGATGTCCAACAAGATTCAGCACATTGCCGGTCTGTGATGTAAGGGACTTATCCAGATGTCAGTTTCTGAATTATGGAAATGATAAATTGGCTGCAGTTTTCAAAGAGAAATTGATTGAAGAATGTCAAGGAAAGTTTGAAAATGCGTGAGCATCGAATCGTCTACTTGATCTAGTTAATCGGACATCGAAACGTAATTAACCGATTGTTTTATTGATCAACAAAGAACAATTACAACCAGTAAACACTTAGAAATGAACTCAGAGAATACACACTCAGAAACACACACTTAAGATATTTTGCACGCTCAGAACCACTCAGTTACAAAGACCAAACGTATATTTATACCCAGCTGGCCGAGCTTCGGCCGAACCTCGGGTTTTAATTGATTTTATCAGCTTGAAAAACTTCCTTCTTCACTTGTTTTAGCTTCAATTTCTTCAAATCATGAGATGAAGATGCTGAAACCTTCTCAACTTTGTTTTCCATTTTGTGAAAACCCAAACCTTCACGCTTTCCAGAAATCTTCTCCTCAGATGTAAAATGTCCATTCTTAGCCAATCGAGAAAATTCAGCTTTTACTTCAGTTACATTTTTGTGATCATAAAAAATCTTTTCATCAAACTCAGGTTGAGACTGAAGTTTGTCACTAAAAATAGCTGACTTCTCATTATCAGCAGACGATGAACCAGATACAAACTTTGGTGCAGGACAAACCTCAGATGTCTTTTCCTTCTTCTTCTTATTCTTCCTGTTCTTATTCTTCGGCACAATTTTCTCATACTCAGCGGTAGATGACGAAACCTTTAAATAATCAAATTCTTCAATTTGTTCCTTCACTTCTTTGACAGCTTCTTTGATATGAGCAGGGGGTGAAGCAGTCTTATCGAACATCTTCTCAAAATTCGCATCATTAGCTAAGAAGCTTGTGAAGACTTGAGAATTTGAAACATTATTAAGCAATAGATTAGCATCAAGAAGTTGAACCTTCAGATCAGAAATTTTCTGTTAAGCTTCAGCAAATTCTTTTTCTTTAGCAATCAATCGCTTTGCAACCTTGTGAGTTTCAAATTTTTGCAAACGCAGATTATCAAGTCCGTCATGTAATTCCTTCTTCAATTTATCCTCGTTTCTCTTTTGAATCTCCAAATTTGCGGCTTGAACTTTATTGACACGAACTAACTCTCGCTTCTCCTCCAACAACTTTCCCATGTCAACTTGATATACTTCAAGCTTAGCATTTGACTCTTCAACATTCTTTGTAAGCATATCAAGTTTGACTTTTGATTTATCAAACAAATTCTGAAAATCAGCAGCTGTATCTTCAGCTTCATCCTTCCATTTATTGACATCTTTTACCAACTCATCCCGTTCTTCACAGATCTTAGCCTTTGAAATTTCAACATTCTTCTTATCTTGCTTCAAAGCTTCCAAAACCTCATTCAATGTTTGGATTTCCATGGTCAAATACTCATTCTTTAAAGTTAACTCCTTGTCATGATCTAAAGAAATCTTCAACTCTGAATTAATCACATCAAATGCCTCAGACAGTTGTTGAACTTTATTTATCAATAAAGCATTTTCTTTCATCATACTCTCCAAGTTTTCAGCAGATTCATAAGAACTTGGAATTTAACTAGTATCGGAACTAGTTTATGAACAAAAATCTTCTTGTTGATCATGAGTAACTATCAAAGCAGATGAATCATACCCAAATTGTTGACCCCAATCATATACACCATTATTTTGAGCAATCAAAGCTGTGGTCTTGCTTGTGTTACTAGTAGATGGTTGAGTAAAACCAGGCTTTGGTGATAGAGGAACACCAGACTTATTCGCATGTGCCTGATGACAATCTTTAGCAAAATGTCCAAGTTGTAAACATTTATAACACTTTAATTTAGACTTGTCAAAACCCAACTTATCACCAGAAATATTCCTTCCATGCTTCTTAAAGAATCTTTTAGATCTTTGACACAACATAGCATATTGCCAAGATACATCCATTTCGGTTAGTTGATCATCATCAAGAGCATCAAGATCCTCACTGGTTAACTTTGCATCAGCAACATTTTTGAGAATCAATCCAAAAGATGATGAAATCAATGCAGAAATCATTTTGGCACAATCATCTGTTGATTCCGCTGAAAAAGCATTCTGATTTGAAAAATTTGGAATTGTAAAGCTACAACCCTGTGAAGACTTGCTTTCCGGATTATCAAAAATTCCAGTCAAGAAGGTTGTACTTGGTGCAGAACTCAAACTTGGTTTAGCTTTAGCATTCATGCTTGCTGTATTTTCACCATGATACAACTCAGGATGTTGCATAGTAGCAGTTGATTTTTTAGAATTCAACATTTCCATTTCTCGAGCATGAAGTTTTCCAGTAAGCTCGTGAAATGTCATGGTAGAATAATCCTTGTCATGAGTGAGCAATAAAACATAATTTTCTCATTTTTCAGGTAACGCTTCCATGATCTTTTCCTTTAAATCCGCATCAGATTTTTCAATTCCAACAACCTTCAATTCACTAATCAAATGTGAAAATCTTGAAACTAGAGCAGTAATGTTTTCATTGTCATAATTCTGAAAATTATCAAATTCTTTATTCAAGACTTTCTTTTGACTCTTCTTATAATCAGCATTTCCTTCACATCTTGCGGATAAAGCATCCCACAATTGCTTAGATTTCTTGCAAGTGCTAAATTGATGAAGCAATTCAGTAGGTAAAGCCATAGTAAGATAACCATAAACTTTCTTTTCAAGCTCATAACTTTTTCTTTCAGCAGCATCGAATTCTTGAATTTCTTTAAGATCTCCATCTTCCATTGGTCGTTCATACAATTTTCGAATTGAAATCCATAAATCAATGTCATTTGTGCTAACATAAGCAGAAAATCGTTTCTTCCAATTTTGATAATCTTCAAGCTTTAACAATTTGGGAACTTTCTGACTTATTCCAATTTCATTATCAAAATTCAGCATGGTTTGCATGGCACTTTGCATTGCAGCAAACGCGTGAAATTCCGACTTCGTGAAAAACTAGATTCTGGTGACCGAACCTGCTCCGAACCTATCACAGACCTCCGAACTCTGTCCGAACCTAAATCCAAAGTCCGAACTATGTCCGAACTTGCTCAGAAACAAACACAAAAGTCCGAACTCCTAAGTAACACCGATCTAGCTCCGAACCTTGAACCACACCGAACTCCGACCGAAACAACTCCGAACACTGACCGAAAGTTGTCCGAACTCGATATTCGGAGCAGTTACTCCGAACTTGACCAGTTACATCCGAACTTCGACTTCATTTTTCAAAAACGCACAAAAATGGATTGATTTTGATGAAAAACTGATAGAAAATGGTTTGCAAGCAAGTTTGACACCAAACACTCGATAGATATGATGAAAATCACAAAAGCAATCTCGAGAAACACGAAAAACGCTTCAAAAATCCGAAAGTAGCAACCACAGATCAGTAGAGTGAACCAGAAAGCTCTGATACCACTTGAAAATGCGTGAGCATCAGATCGTCTACTCGATCTAGCTAATCGGACATCGAAACGTAATTAACCGATTGTTTTATTGATCAACAAAGAACAATTACAACCAGTAAACACTTAGAAATGAACTCAGAGAATACACACTCAGAAACACACACTTAAGATATTTTGCACGCTCAGAACCACTCAGTTACAAAGGCCAAACGTATATTTATACCCAGCTGGCCGAGCTTCGGCCGAACCTCAGGTTCAGCCATTCCGAACTTCAGGTTCGGACCTAGATCGGCCAGACCTAGTCTTGTACTTTGTTTGATACTTCACACGACGCACATATCAGGTATCAACAAAGTTCCAATTTCTAACTCCTCAGAGACCGAGATTTGTTGAACATCCAACCGAAATCAACCCGAACACTGGTAAAGCCCTGATCATTGTGAAGTATAAGAAGCCAGTTCAGATGAAGAAAATTCCATTGAAGAAGCTAGAACAAGATTTCATCAAAACACTGAGATGGTGGTATTATGATGAAGGAACTAGTGAAGCGGTGGTGGTAGTGAAGGAAGAGAACAGAGTGGTCAGACTGTATGATCCGATGTGGCTTATCAATTTATCAAAGGATGACATCGACAAACTCTATCACAGCAACATTTTGTATAAGGCTGAACATGCTAAACAAGCCTTGCAATTTCAACGGGTGATCAGAGTATGTTTTGCGTTCGGGATTCATGCGGGGAATAATAGAAGACAACACTGGAAAGAGACTTGATCAAGAGCTTCTGAAGACTAGCACAAGACAAGGGGGAGTTTGTAGAAGCATATATAGTGTCTAGTGCTAGGTCTTGTATTTATAATGCTTTGTATAATCTGGTCTCAGTGGACCAGGGGCGGACCAGATGGGACGCCCAGACCATCTGGTACGCTGGTTAGTTGGTCCGCTGGCCAGATCTAGTATAAAAAGGTTTAGCTCGTTTAGAGGAAAGTAGTTGTGAGGTTTTGAGCTGTAAACTGTGTGTTTTCTAAGGTGTAACCTGTTTACTTTCTCTCTCTAAAGGTTGAGCAATAAAAGAAGTGTTATTTACCTTGTTGTTTACCGAATTAGAGATCGTCATGCACTAGCAAGATCGTTCCTGTGTTTTATAACTTCCGGGACTGCCACCAAAGAGGCAAGTGGAATTCCAAATTGAGCTTACACCAGGGACGACACCGATAGCTAAAGCGCCTTATCGCCTTGCACCATCGGAGATGCAAGAACTTAAGAGTCAACTGCAAGACCTTCTGGATAAAGGATTTATCCGGCCTAGTTCATCCCCATGGGGAGCCCCCGTTTTGTTTGTAAATAAAAAGGATGGATCTTTCCGCATGTGCATTGACTACCGTGAACTTAACAAGGTAACGATCAAGAATAAATACCCACTTCCTCGCATAGATGATTTGTTTGATCAAATCCAAGGAGCAAGTTACTTCTCAAAGATCGACTTAAGGTCTGGATATCACCAAGTGAGAGTTAGAGATGAAGATGTTCCAAGAACTGCTTTTAGGACAAGATATGGGCACTATGAGTTCACCGTGATGCCGTTTGGATTGACAAACGCACCTGCAGTCTTTATGGATTTAATGAACCGAGTGTGTAAACCCTACCTCGATAAGTTTGTAATAGTCTTCATAGATGACATATTGATTTATTCACGAACAAGGAAGGAGCATGAAGAACACCTTAGAAAGATTTTAGAGGTACTAAGATTTGAGAAACTTTATGCTAAATTTTCTAAGTGTGAGTTTTGGCTTCGTGAGGTACAATTTCTAGGACATATTATGAGTAGTGCTGGAATTCAAGTGGACCCAGCTAAGGTTGAAGCGGTAATGAACTGGGAGCAGCCTAAGTCTCCGACAGAAATTAGAAGATTTTTGGGTTTAGCAGGTTACTATAGGCGATTCATACAGGATTTGTCTAAGATTGCGACACCATTAACCGCGTTAACTCAAAAGAACGCAAAGTGGGATTGGAAGCAGAAACACACTGATGCGTTTGAGCTTCTGAAGCGAAAATTGAGCACCGCTCCTATTCTTTCCTTACCTGAAGGAACATAAGATTTTGTTGTTTACTGTGATGCATCGATCAACGGGTTAGGATGCGTGCTGATGCAGCGAAACAAAGTGATCGCTTATGCATCAAGGCAACTTAAGACACACGAGAAGAATTATACTACACATGATCTGGAACTCGGTGCGGTAGTGTTTGCCCTAATGATTTGGAGGCACTATCTCTATGGAACGAAGTTTGTGGTTTTCTCTGATCATAAAAGTTTGCAGCATTTGTTCAATCAGAAGGAACTAAACATGCGTCAAAGGCGTTGGATGGAGGTGTTAAGTGATTATGATTGTGAGATAAAGTACCATCCTGGAAAAGCCAACGTGGTGGCTGACGCATTGAGTAGAAAGGAAAGAACCAAGCCCCTGAGGGTTCGTGCGATGAGAATAGATGTGCGTGTCGATCTGATCGGTGAAATTTTGAAAGCTCAAAAGGAGCAAATAGCCGATCCGGAGGTGAATAGAAAGGAAGAAATGATGACCATCGTGGGTCGCCTTACTAAGGGACCAGATGGTATCCTTAGATTGGGAAATAGAATTTGGGTGCCAAAGGGAGGTGGTCTCCGTGAAATGATCATTCGTGAAGCGCATAAGTCTAAGTATATGATGCACCCTGGTAATGATAAGATGTACCAGAATTTGAGACCCCACTATTGGTGGCCGGGGATGAAGAGAGCAATTGCCGAGTATGTGGGGAAATGCCATACGTGTTTGCAGGTAAAAGCTGAGCATCAGAAACCTGCTGGTTTACTTCAACCTCTAGAAATACCCGAATGGAAATGGGACATGGTGACTATGGATTTTGTAACCAAGCTTCCTAAAACTAGGAGTGGTAATGATGCTATTTGGGTAATCGTGGATCGATTAACCAATTCAGCTCACTTTTTGCCGATTAAGGAAACTTACCCCACAGAACAATTGGCCAAGATTTATGTAAATGAAATAGTGTCAAGGCATGGAGTTCCATTATCAATTGTGTATGATAGAGATGGCCGATTTACTTCCCATTTCTGGCAAAGTCTTCAGGAAGCGTTGGGGACTAAAGTGAAATTGAGTACGGCATATCATCCACAGACGGATGGGCAGAGTGAAAGAACCATCCAAACCTTAGAAGACATGCTGAGAGCATGTGTGATGGAATTTGGTGGCAGTTGGGACACCCACCTACCATTGATAGAGTTTTCATATAACAACAGTTATCACTCTAGTATAGAAATGGCGCCGTTTGAAGCTCTATATGGAAGGAAATGTAGAGTACCATTGTGTTGGTCTGAAGTTGGAGAAGGGCAACTTACAGGACCAGAGTTGGTTATGGCTACGAATGATAAGGTTCGAGAAATTCGAGAAAAGCTTAAAGCTGCACAGGATCGGCAGAAGTGTTATGCCGATCGTCGTCGTAGGCCATTGGAATTCAAGGAAGGAGATATGGTAATGCTTAAAATATCCCCTTGGAAAGGGATTATTCGGTTTGGAAAGAGAGGAAAGCTAAGTCCTCGCTATATTGGACCTTTCAAGATTATATCCAAAGTCGGCAAGGTAGCCTATCAATTGGACTTACCCGAAGAACTCAGTGGAGTTCATGATGTATTTCATGTATCGAATCTCCGCAAATTGAAAATGCGTGAGCATCGGATCGTCTACTCGATCTAGCTAATCGGACAACGAAACATAATTAACTGATTGTTTTATTGATCACAACGAACAATTACAATCAGTAACACTCAGAAATACAGACATAGAGAACACCTTGAAAACACACACTTAGTAGAAATCTCACACGCTCAGAACAACTCAATACAAAGACCAAACTTCTATATATACTAGCTGGTCCGAGCTTTGGCCGAACCTCAGGTTCGGCCAGTCCGAACTTCAGGTTCGGACCTAGTTCGGCCAGACCTAGTTTGACATGATCTTGATCTTGCTTGATACTTCACACGACGCACATCTTAGGTATCAACAAACTCCCCCTCGACGTGTGCAGTATCTCTTCAATATCATCAACTTTGTATCTTCAACCAAGCTCCCCCTCAAGTGCAGAAACCGTTCGTTAACAAACTCCTCCTCAACTCGATCGTAGCTTGATCTTGAATACTTGATGACATTGTAGTGTATCTCTGGTCTTTTATCAACATCTTCAGAAGACTTGAAGTAGTGATATCTTGCACATAGCAATCCTGCTCAAACATTTAAATAATCTTGGCGCAAAATGTCTCTTCGAGACTCCAAGATATGATATTGAAAAAGATTTGTATCACGTGTTGATCAGATCGAAAATAAAGCAGAAACAAAATCTTTTTGGCTTTTTGAAACTTATACTAAAACACACCGAAAATCTTTTTGTTCTTTTCTGAAATGAAATGAAATCACAAATACAGAATCAAACACTATTTTTGGTATGAGAAAGATCACTATATGGGATCATATTGAACATAACGCACTGAACTGCACTTCAATTTCAATTAATCGAAGCACATAAGTCATGCTGATTGCTGGTATAATTTGTCCAACTTAAACTCAGGCAGAATCATACTCATAACATTTGGATATGTTAAGGTAGTGATTAGATTTGCTTTGACCAGTGTATCCCACACTATCAGACATAATCAGACATTTTCTGTTTTTCTTTCTCTTTCTTTTTGTGTGATAGCACTTGTGATTTTTCACAATGCATAATATTTCCATGATATCATCAACTGTGTTCCATGCAAAAAGAAATAAGAACGTTAAATCGTCTACCTTAAGGTCGATCTTTCGATACGCAGATAAGGCCTCGGATTTAACAAAAAAAGGAAAAATAAAACAAGTTGAAATTGTATAACCCAACAACAATCAGGTCGGTACTCCCATACACGCAGAGAAAGTCCGATGAGTTATACGAAACACCAAAGAAAATAAAGCAGAACGTCAAACGAACAACGATCAGGTCGATCTTTCGATACGCAGAGAAAGTCCGATCGTTTGACAAAATAAAGAAAATCAAACAAGTTTAAATCTTTGCAAAATGAACACATGTATACACAGTGACTTCTCATTTTGAATATCACACTTATTTTTCTTTTTGTGTCATGACATATGCATCAAGATGTTATCCACATGGTCAAGCATTAGTATTTAGTGTATATCACATCTGAATACTTTCTGATTTGCCGAGTCTACCAAGCATATCAAACAATGATCTTATGGCTCTTTCATCTACTCTATCCATGAGACAGATACGTAAGCCAATGTACCATCATTTCCCAATGATCAATTTCTCACAATTTTATATTTTGCATGTATTCACCTTCCTTCATTATATATTGGGCATGAATTCACCTTCTCCCCATAACATGCTTTTTCTCAATTACTCCCCCTTACTTACTTACTCCCCCTTACTTACAGTTCTCCCCCTTAAAATGAAAACTCTATTTTTGGATTTTCATTTTACACAAAACTAGACTCTATTTTTGGGTTTTTGAGAAAAACTTGTAAACAAAGAAAAGTGATCAATCAACACAGATATTTTGCAGATTTTAGGACCTTAGAAAAATATGCAGGTTAGAAAGATTTAGCATGAAATTTAAGTTAAGCAGAATACTCCTCCATCAACAACTTTGCAATCGTCGATAGCTCTTCTAGAAGTACCTGCACACTGGTCAAACTAATTAATCCAAAAATGACCCGAAGCGAATCGCTTCTGGTCGACCAGTGTCCTTGTTTTGCTTAGAAACCACCTTAGGTTTCCATTGCTGTTGTTTTGGTAAGTCAGTTCTGGATGAAGCAATCACAGGTGACTGTGATGGGGAACTAACATTTTGAGCTTTTGAAAACATTGGAACAAAACGTTTTTGTTTATGATAAAATGTAGGCTCAACTTCATCAAAAACTCTGCCTTGTTCATCAAAGAACTTTGTTGTGGCAGGTTTACCAAAAACTGATTTCTTATGAAATCTTTGAGGTGAAGCAGCAGGTGATGGACAATCTTTTGCTATATGCCCTGGGCGACGACAAATATAACATATTCTTGTTGTTTTGTCCCATCTGTGAGGTACCTGCGAAGAACACATATGAATATCTTTAACATGATCAGAATGAGAATCATATACCTGATGCCTGTGATCATGTACCCATTTAGATGTAGGGCTTCGAGATTGAGAACTTTCAGAAGAAATGGTTGCTTTCACAAAGACCTCAGCAATCTTCCGAGCATCAACACAATGAAGTGGAAATTCTTTGTCAGAAAATAATTGATCCGAACCCTTGAGTTTGTAAAACCGCTCAGGTTGAATTTTATCAGCTTGAAAAACTTCCTTCTTCACTTGCTTCATCTTTAATTTCTTCAAATCATGAGATGAAGATGCTGGAACCTTCTCAGCTTTGTGTATCATCCTGTGAAAACCCAATCCTTCATGCTTTCCAGAAATCTTCTCCTCAGGTGTAAAATGTCCATTCTTAGCCAATCGAGAAAATTCAGCTTTTACTTCAGTTACATTCTTTCGATCATAAAAGATCTTTTCATCAAACTCAGGTTGAGACTGAAGTTTGTCACTAGAAGTAGCTGACTTCTCATTATCAGCAGACGAAGAACCAGATACAAACTTTGGTGCAGGAGAAACCTCAGATTTCTTTTCCTTCTTCTTCTTATTCTTCCTGTTCTTCTGCTTCGACACAACGATCTCATCCTCAGCAGTAGATGACGAAACCTTTGAATAATCAAATTCATCAACTTGTTCCTTCACTTCTTTGACAGCTTCTTTGATATGAGCAGGGGGTGATGCAGTCTTATCAAACATTTTCTCAAAATTTGCATCATTAGCTAAGAAGCTTGTGAAGACTTGAGAATTTGTAACGTTATTAAGCAATCGATTAGCATCAAGAACTTGAATCTTCAGATCAGAAATTTTCTGTTGAGCCTCAGCAAAATCTTTTTCCTTAGCAATCAATCGCTTCGCAACCTTGTGAGTTTCAAATTTTTGCAGACGAAGATTATCAAGTCCTTCATGTAACTCCTTTTTCAATTTATCCTCGTTTCTCTTTTGAATCTCCAAATTCGCTGTTTGAACTTTATTTATACGGACCAACTCCCGCTTCTCATCCAACAACTTTCCCATGTCACTTTGATATACTTCAATCTTAGCGGTTAATTCTTCAACATTCTTTGTAAGTAAATCAAGCTTGACTTTGGATTTATCAAACAAATTCTGAAAATCATTAGCCGTATCTTCTGCTTCATCCTTCCATTTCTTGACATCTTTCACCAACTCATCCCGTTCTTCACAAATCTTAGCTTTCGCAGCTTCAACATCTCGGTTATCTTGTTTAGAAATTTCTAAAAGTTCATTCAGCAATTTGATTTCTTGAAGCAAACAGTCATTCTTCAAACTCAATTCCTTCTCATTTTCCTTAGAAATTCCCAATTCCGAACTAATCATTTTGAAATTAATAGTAACTTTCTTGACTTCTCCAATCAAAAATTCTTTTTCTTTCATCAAAGCTTCAATTTTAGATTCAAACTTCTCAGACTCAGCAACATCATATGAACTTGAATCAGAATAATAATCATCTTGCTCATGAGTGACAATTAAAGCTGAAGTATCATATCCAAATTGTTGACCCCAATCATAAACACCATCATTTTGAGCCATCAAAGCTGTTGACTTGCTTGTGGTACTAGTAGATGGTTGAGTAAAACCAGGCTTGGGTGATAGAGGAACACCAGACTTATTTGCATGTGCCTGATGACATTCCTTGGCAAAATGTCCAAACTGTTGACATTTATAACATTTCAATTTAGACTTGTCAAAACCTAAGTGACCATTGAAATCAGATGAACCCATCTTATGCTTTTTGAAAAATCGTTTCGATCGTTGACCAAGCATAGCATATTGCCAAGCTAAATCTAATTCAAGCAATTTGATCATCATCAAGTTCGTTAAGATCATCCCTTGTAATCTTAGCATCAGCAACCTCTTTGATAATCAACCCAAATGATGATGAAATTAAAGCAGAAATCATGTTTGCACAATCATTTGTAGAGTCAGCAGAAAAAGCATTCTGATTTGAAAAATTTGGAATTGTAAAGCTACAACCTCGTGAAGACTTGTTATCAGAATTATCAGAAATTCCAGTCAAGAAAGCTGTACTTGGTGCAGAATTGAGACTTGGTTTAGCTTTAGCATTCATGCTAGCTGTATTCTCACCATGATACAACTCAGGATGTTGCAAAGTAGCAGTTGATTTCTTGGAGTTCAACATTTCCATTTCCCGAGCATGAAGTTTTCCAGTAAGCTCGTGAAACGTCATTGTAGAATAATCCTTGTCATGAGTTAGTAGCAAAACATAATTTTCCCACTTTTCAGGTAACGCTTCCATGATCTTTTCCTTTAAATCTGCATCAGATTTTTCAATTCCAACAACCTTCAATTCACTAATCAAATGTGAAAACCTTGAAACTAGAGCAGTAATGTTTTCATTGTCATAATTCTGAAAATTATCAAATTCTTTGTTCAAGACTTTCTTTCGACTCTTCTTATAATCAGCATTTCCTTCACATCTTGCGGATAAAGCATCCCACAATTGCTTAGATTTCTTGCAAGTGCTAAATTGATGAAGCAATTCAGTAGGTAAAGCCATAGTAAGATAACCATAAACTTTCTTTTCAAGCTCATAACTTTTTCTTTCAGCAGCATCGAAATCTTGAATTTCTTTAAGATCTCCATCTTCCATTGGTCGTTCATACAATTTTCGAATTGGAATCCATAAATCAATGTCATTTGTGCTAACATAAGCAGAAAATCGTTTCTTCCAATTTTGATAATCTTCAAGCTTTAACAATTTGGGAACTTTCTGACTTGTTCCAATTTCATTATCAAAATTCAGCATGGTTTGCATAGCACTTTGCATTGCAGCAAACGCGTGAAATTCCGACATCGTGAAAAACTAGAATCCGGTGACCGAACCTGCTCCGAACCTATCACAGACCTCCGAACTCTGTCCGAACCTAAATCCAAAGTCCGAACTTCGTCCGAACTTGCTCCGAAACAAAATCAACAGTCCGAACTCCTAAATGACTCCGATCTAGCTCCGAACCTCTAATAACTCCGAACTCTGACCGAGACAGCTCCGAACCTTGACCAAATATCGACCGAACTTCAAGTTCGGAGCAGTTACTCCGAACCTGATAAGAAGACTCCGAACTTCAAATCCATTTTTCAAAAACGCGCAAAAAACGACTGATTTTGACGAAACTCGTTACTATGGATCAGTAAAACCGATAGAAAGTGGTTTAGAAACAGATTTGACACCAAACACTCGATAGAATTGATGAAAAACACGAAAACCAAATGTAGAAACTTCAAAAACGCTTCAAAAATCCGAGAATAGCAACCACAGATCAGTAGAGTGAACCAGAAAGCTCTGATACCACTTGAAAATGCGTGAGCATCGGATCCTCTACTCGATCTAGCTAATCGAATAACGAAACATAATTAACTGATTGTTTTATTGATCACAACGAACAATTACAGTCAGTAACACTCAGAAATACAGACATAGAGAACACCTTGAAAACACACACTTAGTAGAAATCTCACACGCTCAGAACAACTCAATACAAAGACCAAACTTCTATATATACTAGCTGGTCCGAGCTTTGGCCAAACCTCAGCTTCGGCCAGTCCGAACTTCAGGTTCGGACCTAGTTCGGCTAGCCCTAGTTTGACATGATCTTGATCTTGCTTGATACTTCACACGACGCACATCTTAGGTATCAACACAAATGTATGGTTGATGAAGCACTAGCAACTCCATTGAAAGAGATTCATGTGGACGAGAAACTAAACTTCACAGAAAAGCCGGCTGATATTGTTGAGAGAATTGTGAAGAAATTGCGCAGAAAGAAGATTCCGATGGTTAAGGTTAGATGGGATGCTCGGCGTGGACCCGAGTACACTTGGGAGTCAGAAGTGGATATGCAAAGGAAATACCCCCACCTTTTTTAGGCTAAGTGAATTCCTGGACGGAATTCTTTTAAGGGGGGAAGAATGTAACATCCCTGGATAAACCTCGAGAATCGAATTGGATTTTTCCAAGAAAAATAAAAAGGAAAAAGTTTTTTTCTTTTCTGGAATGATGCGGGGCGCATAATGTTTCTTTTGAAGCAATGCAGCCCGCATCGAGTGGCGGGTCGCCGGGTCGGGTGCGCTACCTGAAAAAGATCCGCAAGATATCCTGATGGCAATGCGGGGCATATCGCCCGCTGAAGTAATCCGATGCGGCCCGCATTGATCCCCAGGTCTATAAAAACGAGTTTTGCCCCAATTCTGCTCATTTGCACGGTTTAACTTGGGGAAAACTCTCTCATTTCGTCCTCTCAACCCCTGTGGAGCTCAAGTCCGGCCAGTGGGAGCTTTGGTGATCAAGGATAAGGCATTTTCGAGACACACGAAGCTCGGGTAAGCAGTTTGTTCTTTTGTTTCACCATTTCAAGCTTAGTTTCTTATGGGTTACCTACTAATCAGTAGTTGTTGATGCTCCAGGTGGTGTTGCATGTCCGATCCATGGTGATCTAAGGCTTGTGGAAACAATTTCATGGTGAAACAAGGTGAGATTGTGTTCGGTTTTGGTTTAGATCATGTTTTTGAGGAAACCCACCTCTAATTCTGGTATGGATGATGCATGCAAGGGTGGACTCAGCTTCTGGAGTGATCAAGAACCTTAGAGAAGTGAAGACCCGCTTGGATTTGCCTTAGTACAAGCTTTATTGCATAAGGTACAACTAGTTAATGCATGCATGATTATTATCTCGGGTTTAGATTGAATATCTGAGTTGTGGTCAGTGAAACCTGACAACCTCAGTGGCAAAAATGTCACAAGATGAGGATTTGGTCATTGGGGGTGGAGACCCATTGTTGTATTTTAGTGTTTGGACCCGAAAACCGAGATATTTGGATTATATTGAGTCTATATGAACACCCAGAAGATTCCAGCAGCCTACTGGTCATTAAAATAAATTTAGGACAGTTTCTTGATAGTCAATTAAGTGTTGGAATGATCGGTTTTGGTTAAAGTTGTGTAAAGAAATGTTTTCGGGAAAAGTTGAGACAAACCGGGACTTATAACTTTGGTTGGATAGGGCCTCAGTGCCTAAATTTTTGATATTTTGCTACTGGAAGTGTTGGGAACGAAACCCCGTTGTAGAAACGAGCTAAAAATGCAAAATTGGGAAAAAAGTCACTAAAAGACAAAATAGGCGTTGCGGGGTGCATCGCCTTTGGATGACCCTGTTGCAGCGCGCATCACCCCCAGTAATCTGCCGGGTACTTCTGACCCAATGCGGGGTGCATCGCTTGGCCAGTAAACCATTGCGGCCCGCATCGACTCTGTGACCAGAAATAGTGATTTTGTTTGTTTTGTGTTTTGGGAAATATCGAGCGACCCGGTTTGATTATTTTTACGAGTATGGGCATAATGGTTTCCAGTATAGATATTGTACTTCCCGGTTGGGGCCCTATGATCTCGTCAGGTGTTTGTTGTCCGCTCGGTATGTTCCTGGGAATGTTGCTAAACCTCCCGTTTGTTTATGGATTGTTGCTACCAATTGCTTGAGCATATATAATTGCGGATAGGTTCTGATATATTTATGTATATATCATTATAATAGACTTGCCACTGTGATACACTTGGACGTTTGTATTCTCGTGCCCTGTGACGCTTGCTTGATCCACCATTTGATATCTGTGAGTTGATAGCTTTTTCCCCTACTTTAACTTTTTAACGTTTTGGGGTGTACATGAACCATGTCAAACTATTGCTTATTTGTTTGTTACTCTGCTTAGGTATTTTGTTACCATGTTATAAATTTAAACTCGCATGTTACGAGATGTTCATGTTGATTAGTATGGTTAATTTGGGCCTTAGTGTTAGGCCACAAAGACATATATTGCACCAATACAACTGTGGAGGTAGATCAAGGTGTCTCATACCCGTTTGTTGGATCCATTAGGGGTCGGGTGATGGCGTATATGCCTAGTCCACAAAGGGAGGCGTGCGGCCGTAGGATCGTACCCCCGGAGTGCTGGTTTAACCATAGGAATTTATAACAGGCACAGTATTGTTACTTGATTTGCGGAAACTTGGATTTGAGTCAAACGCGCTACGACTCACCAACAACTTTTGTTGTTGACGTATTTTTGGTTCATGTGCAGGTAAGTAAAAGCTTTGGGTGGATGTCACGATTGGATGTTAGGGACGAGTTGGGTTTTGTACCCGTTGGGGTTGATTTGGTTGACTTTGGGATTTGTTCCCCGTCATGACTATCCTCTGTTATTGTTGTCTTTTCCTTTGACTGTGTTGGTAGCCTTAGGTTCTGCCTGGGCGTAGACTGATGTGTATTACTTAAGACTTAACATATTTCAGTCCATTATGGTTTGTGTTTGATTTTGTATTGGACGGGTCGTCCGTTTGTGTGTGTTGACCTTGTGATCTTGCATCTATCTGTTTGCTTCCGCGTGTTCTGATACGGGCGGCGGGTCCCACTCTCCTCTCCCCCGCGCTTGGCAGGGCGCGGTGGGGCGGGGTGTGACAAAAACACACCTAAAATCTTTTTCATTTTCTAAAGTTTATATTAAAACACATCGAAAATATTTTTAGATTTTCTAAATTTATGCTAAAACACACCAAAAATCTTTTTGTATTTTCAGAAATGAAAACATAAATGCCAATTAAAACAAACTCTATTTTTGTCTTGAGAAAGGTCACTATCTGGAATCATATTGGTCATAACACCGCATTAGGAGCGTGCCCGACCAGGGTCTAGTCATCAGACACAATAAACCATCTATCGAATTTTTTTAAACAGGTTTAACCGAGTTCAACAAAGTTTTGCGAAGCAGATTTTAAAGAGAATCAATTTAAATAGTTTATGCCCGAGGTGACAAAAGATGTTAAAAGTTTAACAAACCATGCAGACTTAGACCAAGTCGTGATCCTAACGTGCTCCTTATCTCTCCTAAGGACATGAGAAGAAACATGTAAAATGTCAACGCGAGGTTGGTGAATTCACGAAGTTTAAGCAAGTAAATAAATATCATTTATTGAAAACAGTAAGTTCACTAGTTACACTCAACGAGGCATAACCAACTAAGAAATCACACATCCTAAAATCTTTTTGGCTTTTACAAACATTATATCAAAACACACCTTAAATATTTTTCATTTTCTAAAGTTTATATTGAAACATACCGGAAATCTTTTTGGATTTTCTAAATTTATGCTAAAACACACTGAAAATCTTTTTCTATATTCGGAAATAAAAACATAAATGCCACACTAAAACAAACTCTATTTTTGTCTTGAGAAAGATCACTACCTGGGATCATATTGGTCATAACACCCTAACTACAATTCAATTTCAACTATTTAGGCACACAAGCCATGTTGATTGTCGGTATAATTTCGCACTCCCAAAAATCCACCCGTGGAGTCTCTCCGCATTAGGAGCATGCCCGTCCAAGGTCTAGTCATCATACACACCAAACTATCTATATGCTCGACAAAACGTTTTGATATACGACTTTGACAGTCTAATTTCTTTTAAACAGGTTTAACAGAGTTCAACAAAGATTTGCGGAAGTGAATTTTAAAGATAATCAATTAAAATACTTTACGCCCGAGGTGACAAAAGATGTTAAAAGTTTAACAAACCATGCAGACTTACACCAAGTCATGATCGTAACGTGCTCCTTATCTCTCCAAAGGACCTGAGAAGAAACATGTAAAGTGTTAACGCGAGGTTGGTGAATTCACGAAGTTTAAGCAAGTAAATAAATATCATTTATTTAAAATAGTAAGTTAACTAGTTACACTCAACGAGGCGTAACCAACTTGTCACACCCCGCCCCACCGCGCCCTGTCAGGCGCGGGGGGAAGAGGAGAGTGGGACCGGCCGCCCGTATCAGAACACGCGGAAGCAAACAGATAGATGCAAGATCACAAGGTCAACACACACAAACGGACGACCCGTCCAATACAAAATCAAACACAAACCATAATGGACTTAAATATGTTAAGTCTTAAGTGATACACATCAGTCTACGCCCAGGCAGAACCTAAGGCTACCAACACGGTCAAAGGAAAAAGACAACAATAACAAAGGATAGTCATGACGGGGAACAAAATCCCAAAATCAACCAAATCAACCCCAACGGGTACAAAACCCAGCTCGTCCCTAACATCCAAACGTGACATCCACCCAAAGCTTTACTTACCTGCACATGAACCAAAAATACGTCAACAACAAAAGTTGTTGGTGATTCGTAGCGCGTTTGACTCAAATCCAAGTTTCCACAAATCAAGTAACAATACTGTGCCTGTTATAAATTCCTATGGTTAAACCAGCACTCTGGGGGTAGGATCCTACGGCCGCACGCCTCCCTTTGTGTACTAGGCATATACGCCATCACCCGACCCCTAATGGATCCAACAAACGGGTATGAGACACATTGATCTACCTCTACAGCTGTATTGGTGCAATATATGTCTTTGTGGCCTAACACTAAGGCCCAAATTAACCATACTAATCAACATGAACATCTCGTAACATGCGAGTTAAAATTTATAACACGGTAACAAATACCTAAAAACAGTAACAAACAAACGAGCAATAGTTTGACATGGTTCATGTACACCCCAAAACGTTAAAAAGTTAAAGTAGGGGAAAAGCTATCAACTCACAGATATCAAATGGTGGATCAAGCAAGCGTCACAGGGCACGAGAATCCAAACGTCCAAGTGTATCACAGTGGCAAGTCTATTATAATGATATATACATAAATATATCAGAACCTATCCGCAATTATATATGCTCAAGCAACTGGTAGCAACAATCCATAAACAAACGGGAGGTTTAACAACACTCCCAGGAACATACCGAGCGGATAACAAACACCTGACGAGATCATAGGGCCCCAACCGGGAAGTACAATATCTATACTGGAAACCATTATGCCCATACTCGTAAAAATAATCAAACCGGGTCGCTCGATATTTCCCAAAACACAAAACAAACAAAATCACAAATTCTGGTCACAGAGTCGATGCGGGCCGCAATGGTTTACTGGCCAAGCGATGCACCCTGCATTGGGTCAGAAGTACCCGGCAGATTACTAGGGGTGATGCGGACTGCAACAGGGTCATCCAAAGGCGATGCACCCCGCAACGACTATTTTGTATTTTAGTGACTTTTTTTCCTATTTTGCATTTTTAGCTCGTTTCAACAACGGGGTTTCGTTCCCAACACTTCCAGTAGCAAAATATCAAAAATTTAGGCACTGAGGCCCTATCCAACCAAAGTTATAAGTCCCGGTTTGTCTTAACTTTTCCCGAAAACATTTCTTTACACAACTTAGACCAAAACCGATCATTCCAACACTTAATTGACTATCAAGAAACTGTCCTAAATTTATTTTAATGACCAGTAGGCTGCTGGAATCTTCTGGGTGTTCATATAGACTCAATATAATCCAAATATCTCGGTTTTCGGGTCCAAACACTAAAATACAACAATGGGTTTCCACCCCCATGAACAAATCCTCATCTTGTGACATTCTTGCCACTGAGGTTATCGGGTTTCACTGACCACAACTCAGATATGCAATCTAAACCCAAGATAATAATCATGCATGCATTAACTAGTTGTACCTTATGCAATAAAGCTTGTACTAAGGCAAATCCAAGCGGGTCTTCACTTCTCTAAGGTTCTTGATCACTCCAGAAGTTGAATCCACCCTTGCATGCATCATCCATACCAGAATTAGAGGTGGGTTTCCTCAAAAACATGATCTAAACCAAAACCGAACACAATCTCACCTTGTTTCACCATGGAATTGTTTCCACAAGCCTTAGATCACCATGGATCGGGCATGCAACACCACCTGGAGCATCAACAACTAATGATCAGTAGGTAACCCATAAGAAACTAAGCTTGAAATAGTGAAACAAAAGAACAAAATGCTTACCCGAGCTTCGTGTGTCTCGAAAATGCCTTATCCTTGATCACCAAAGCTCCCACTGGCCGGACTTGAGCTCCACAGGGGTTGAGAGGACGAAATGAGAGAGTTTTCCCCAAGTTAAACCGTGCAAATGAGCAGAATTGGCGCAAAACTCGTTTTTATAGACCTGGGGATCAATGCGGGCCGCATCGGATTACTTCAGCGGGCGATATACCCCGCATTGCCATCAGGATATCTCACGGATCTTTTCCGGGAAGCGCACCCGACCCGGCGACCCGGCACTCGATGCGGGCTGCATTGCTTCAAAAGAAACATGATGCGCCCCGCATCATTCCGGAAAAGAAAAAAACTTTTTCCTTTTTATTTTTCTTGGAAAAATCCAATCCGATTCTCGAGGTTTATCCAGGGATGTTACATCCTTCCCCCTTAAAAGAATTCCGTCCCGGAATTCACTTAGCCTAAAAAAGGTGGGGGTATTTCCTTTGCATATCCACTTCTGACTCCCAAGTGTACTCGGGTCCACGCCGAGCATTCCATCTAACCTTAACCATCAGAATCTTCTTTCTGCGCAATTTCTTCACAATTCTCTCAACAATATCAGCCGGCTTTTCTGTGAAGTTTAGCTTCTCGTCCACATGAATCTCTTTCAATGGAGTTGCTAGTGCTTCATCAACCATACATTTGTGTTGATACCTAAGATGTGCGTCGTGTGAAGTATCAAGCAAGATCAAGATCATGTCAAACTAGGGCTGGCCGAACTAGGTCCGAACCTGAAGTTCGGACTGGCCGAAGCTGAGGTTCGGCCAAAGCTCGGACCAGCTAGTATATATAGAAGTTTGGTCTTTGTATTGAGTTGTTCTGAGCGTGTGAGATTTCTACTAAGTGTGTGTTTTCAAGGTGTTCTCTATGTCTGTATTTCTGAGTGTTACTGACTGTAATTGTTCGTTGTGATCAATAAAACAATCAGTTAATTATGTTTCGTTATTCGATTAGCTAGATCGAGTAGACGATCCGATGCTCACGCATTTTCAATTTGCGGAGATTCGATACATGAAATACATCATGAACTCCACTGAGTTCTTCGAGTAAGTCCAATTGATAGGCTACCTTGCCAACTTTGGATATAATCTTGAAAGGTCCAATATAGCGAGGACTTAGCTTTCCTCTCTTTCCAAACCGAATAATCCCTTTCCAAGGGGATATTTTAAGCATTACCATATCTCCTTCCTTGAATTCCAATGGCCTACGACGACGATCGGCATAACACTTCTGCCGATCCTGTACAGCTTTAAGCTTTTCTCGAATTTCTCGAACCTTATCATTCGTAGCCATAACCAACTCTGGTCCTGTAAGTTGCCCTTCTCCAACTTCAGACCAACACAATGGTACTCTACATTTCCTTCCATATAGAGCTTCAAACGGCGCCATTTCTATACTAAAGTGATAACTGTTGTTATATGAAAACTCTGTCAATGGTAGGTGGGTGTCCCAACTGCCACCAAATTCCATCACACATGCTCTCAGCATGTCTTCTAAGGTATGGATGGTTCTTTCACTCTGCCCATCCATCTGTGGATGATATGCCATACTCAATTTCACTTTAGTCCCCAACGCTTCCTGAAGACTTTGCTAGAAATGGGAAGTAAATCGGCCATCTCTATCATACACAATTGATAATGGAACTCCATGCCTTGACACTATTTCATTTACGTAAATCTTGGCCAATTGTTCTGTGGGGTAAGTTTCCTTAATTGGCAAAAAGTGAGCTGAATTGGTTAATCGATCCACGATTACCCAAATAGCATCATTACCACTCCTAGTTTTAGGAAAGTTGGTTAAAAAATCCATAGTCACCATGTCCCATTTCCATTCGGGTATTTCTAGAGGTTGAAGTAAACCAGCAGGTTTCATATGCTCAGCTTTTACCTGCAAACACGTATGGGCATTTCCCCACATACTCAGCAATTGCTCTCTTCATCCCCGGCCACCAATAGTGGGGTCTCAAATTCTGGTACATCTTACCATTACCAGGGTGCATCATATACTTAGACTTATGCGCTTCACGAATGATCATTTCACGGAGACCACCTCCCTTTGGCACCCAAATTCTATTTCCCAATCTAAGGATACCATCTGGTCCCTTAGTAAGGCGACCCACGATGGTCATCATTTCATCCTTTCTATTCACCTCCGGATCGGCTATTTGCTCCTTTTGAGCTTTCAAAATTTCACCGATCAGATCGACACGCACATCTATTCTCATCGCACGAACCCTCAGGGGCTTGGTTCTTTCCTTTCTACTCAATGCGTCAGCCACCACGTTGGCTTTTCCAGGATGGTACTTTATCTCACAATCATAATCACTTAACACCTCCATCCAACGCCTTTGACGCATGTTTAGTTCCTTCTGATTGAACAAATGCTGCAAACTTTTATGATCAGAGAAGACCACAAACTTCGTTCCATAGAGATAGTGCCTCCAAATCATTAGGGCAAACACTACCGCACCGAGTTCCAGATCATGTGTAGTATAATTCTTCTCGTGTGTCTTAAGTTGCCTTGATGCATAAGCGATCACTTTGTTTCGCTGCATCTGCACGCATCCTAACCCATTGATCGATGCATCACAGTAAACAACAAAATCTTCTGTTCCTTCAGGTAAGGAAAGAATAGGAGCGGTGCTCAATTTTCGCTTCAGAAGCTCAAACGCATCAGTGTGTTTCTGCTTCCAATCCCACTTTGCGTTCTTTTGAGTTAACGCGGTTAATGGTGTCGCAATCTTAGACAAATCCTGTATGAATCGCCTATAGTAACCTGCTAAACCCAAAAATCTTCTAATTTCTGTCGGAGACTTAGGCTGCTCCCAGTTCATTACCGCTTCAACCTTAGCTGGGTCCACTTGAATTCCAGCACTACTCATAATATGTCCTAGAAATTGTACCTCACGAAGCCAAAACTCACACTTAGAAAATTTAGCATAAAGTTTCTCAAATCTTAGTACCTCTAAAATCTTTCTAAGGTGTTCTTCATGCTCCTTCATTGTTCGTGAATAAATCAATATGTCATCTATGAAGACTATTACAAACTTATCGAGGTAGGGTTTACACACTTGGTTCATTAAATCCATAAAGACTGCAGGTGCGTTTGTCAATCCAAACGGCATCACGGTGAACTCATAGTGCCCATATCTTGTCCTAAAAGCAGTTCTTGGAACATCTTCATCTCTAACTCTCACTTGGTGATATCCAGACCTTAAGTCGATCTTTGAGAAGTAACTTGCTCCTTGGAGTTGATCAAACAAATCATCTATGCGAGGAAGTGGGTATTTATTCTTGATCGTTACCTTGTTAAGTTCACGGTAGTCAATGCACATGCGGAAAGATCCATCCTTTTTATTTACAAACAAAATGGGGGCTCCCCATGGGGATGAACTAGGCCGGATAAATCCTTTATCCAGAAGGTCTTGCAGTTGACTCTTAAGTTCTTGCATCTCCGATGGTGCAAGGCGATAAGGCGCTTTAGCTATCGGTGTCGTCCCTGGTGTAAGCTCAATTTGGAATTCCACTTGCCTCTTTGGTGGCAGTCCCGGAAGTTGTAAAACA